>JAVJAQ010003938.1:336309-395793 GCA_032362365.1 Zygogramma bicolorata
GGGGTACGCCAGTAGGTAGGGTGCCAAGGAAAAAGTTGGAACACCAGTTGGGGACAAAAGTTGTATTTGTATTTCTTCCGCAATGCCAAGTGACAGTCTATGGCTTAGTTGTATGAGTATCTAAAATAAAATATGCACCTAAGAACGGACATTTGTTACAATGAAATACGATACCCCTCATGGCCACATGGCCTAAAAACAAAATTCACTAAGTAACCTTTCCAGTCACAATAACATACCTAAAATAAAATATGCGGGTGCAAGATTCCATGGAATTCACAGTCCTTTGATAACCCAAAGCAATCTTTTATCATTTGATACTCTCAACTTTCCGGTACCACACTCCTGGAAAAAAACACCGCCAGTTTTCTTTGACAGTTGAAAAACTAACCCCAAGAACGGGAACGAATATCAAACGAAAATCGAACGCGTTGCGCCCTCCATTGCCTACCTGCCTTACCTTGTAAGTATACAGTAATAGGAAGGGATCTACAGCGGTACCTATCGTACCACAACTATGTGCGGCAGTTATTGGCCAAGAGATGGCGCGGTGGCGTGAACCTGCTTTTAATTGAAGGGTTGAGAAATTACTTTCAGAAAAAGATCGTTCAACGTGAACTTAGCGGATAAAACCACGGATCTGTTACACCCGACCCCCCTCTAAAGGAATTTCGAAACATTCTAAATTATCTCGCTTTTTCTTTACGTAAGTTACCTTTAAATAAAATGCTGGGGGCGCAGACTCGATAAATGACAACATTACTCTATTGCACCTGAAACTCCATGTAAAAATTCTAACGAGACAACAACACTCTAAAATTTGACAAGACGAAACCGGATAGCGAGTTTTACGGCGGACGTTGATGATATTTTTTCAAATGGCTGGCGTGGAATAGACCGCGTTCTCGGCGTCCACCGGGAAACTCCAGAAGGTAACTATGTTCGCGAACCACCTTTTTTATTCGGTAGGGGCCTTCGAACAACAACAACAGCTTTTTGGTTTCGGCCTTAATGGCTGACGATACATTATTTGCCTTGAGAAGCACAAGCTCTCCTACCTGATATCGCTCGTAGGGACGACCAGGATACCGGATCGCTCTACGTTCCGCCCTGGACTTGAGAGTTGCTTCGGCCAGAATGAGCTTCTCCTCAAGGGTCTGATTCGAAACGACGACAGCGTCTTCTGGCGTCAAGTGAGCCGGAAGCAATCGCGGTCGATCTTTCCCTAATTGGAGCTCGTTTGGGGCAAAACCAGTCGATTCGTGTACAACAGAATTCATATACTCCTGGAAAAGTTTTATGTTGCAAGCCCAACTGCTATGATTTTCGTGGCAGTAGGTTCGCAATATACGTCCTATTTCGCGCATACAGCGCTCAACAGGGTTGGCACAGGCATGCCTGACCGAGATATAAGTTAGCTGAACCCCAAGTTCGGCCAAGGAGTTTTTCCACACCTTCGAGGTGAATTGAGTGGCGTTGTCGGATAGTATACGACGAACTTGACCATATGTGGGGAAATAATCCTTAAGTAGTCTATTCAGCATTGCTCTAGTCGTAGCCCGTTTCAAAGGATATAAGGCAATGTGTTTGGTGAATACATTGAAAACCACGAACAGGTAGGCGGTCCCTCCTCTAGATCTGATAAGTGGCCCAAGGGTATCGATCGCGACGAGGTCATCTTTAGAAGCTGGGACGATCTGGGCCTGCGCTGGGTTTGGTAACTTAGAAATCTTCGCCCTTTGGCACACATCGCAGGTTTTCACAACCTGTTTGATGGTACGCTGCATATTAGAAAAGAAAACCTCGTCCTTCAAGGCTAAATAAGTTTTATACGCACCGAAATGGCCATAGGCGTTGTGGAAAGCGAAAACTATATCCGGAACCAGCTGTTGCGGAACGCAGAGTAACACCTTTTGCTCATCGCCCCTGAACTTGTACAGAACCTGATTGTATACCACAAACTGGCTACGCAAATTCTCATTCGTGGGCAATTCTTGAATTATAGACGACAACTTTTTGTCCTCTTGCTGGAGCTGGCCAATGCGTTTAAGCTTCTCAAGCGCCTCGCCGTCCAATTTCAGCATAGAGAAGAGATTGAAAGATTTCTCCGCAGGTGTCGGTAACCTCACACAGGCATACCTCGACAAAGCATCACAAACGGCGTTGTCCTGGCCGGGAACATGAACAATCTGAAACCGGAATTCTTGTAGTGCCAATGCCCAACGAGTTATTCGCGGTGACAGCAATCGGCATGAGTTCAGATACACCAGTGCCCGACTATCGGTATACAAAAAAAAATCGTTCGCTAACAAGTACGTTCTCCACCGACGAATACACCACAAGGCCGCAAGGACTTCCTTTTCGTTCGCATGATAGTGCCTCTCCCTTTCCAAAAGGAGACGACTGGCCCAAGCAACAACATGTTTCCTTCCATCAACCATTTGGAATAGGTGGCCGGCTATACCGACGTCGCAGGCGTCGGTGGCAACATGCCACGGCCGCGAAAAGTCGGGATGGTAGAGCAACGTGGCAGACTTCAGCTCCTCCTTTATTTTGTGAAAGGCTCTCTCCTGGTCAGCTCCCCACTGCCAAGTCGTTTTTTTCTTCAAAAGCCTGGTCAAAGGTTCGGCCATTTCAGCAAAGCTACTCAGAAAAAACCTATCATAATTGCAAACTCCTAGGAACTTTTGGACTTCCTTTACATTCGTAGGCCTTCGATAATCGGAAACTGCCTGAATACGCTCTGGGTCTGGCTTGACCCCATCGGTGTTGACTATATAACCTAAGAACTGCATTTCAGCATGAAAGAAAACACATTTAGAAGCCTTCACCGTGAAACCCGCTGTTCTCAACCTGTTGAATACTAATTCCAAGTGATAAAAGTGCTGCTCCACCGACTCACTAGTAACGATGAGGTCATCCACGAAACTGATGAGAAAACTAGAAAATTCATCACCAAAGACTTTCCTTATGATACGCACTCGCAAAATTTACCGGATATTCTGCAATTTCCTGTCAACCCAATCTGACTTAACCTAACTAACCTAACCTAAAAGAAGGATGAATTTCGCTGTGCTGTTGATATTGAAAGTGCATGGTGTGGCACTACGCCGAATTCCCATTACGCCGAATTCCCATTACGTCGAATTCCAATTACGTCGAATGGGATCCAGCTTCGATAACGATCGTGTTTCGGTGACGTAAGTGGTGGGGATGCTTTTCGACGTAGTGGGAATTCGGCGTAATGGGAATTCGACATAGTGGGAATTCGACGTAATGGGAATTCGACGTAGTGACACGTCCCGATTAGAGGAGACACGTACGGGGTGGACGCTCTTTCAATAACCCCCCATTCTTCCATTTGCCTAATAGCCTGAGACACCGTATCTCGATGCGCCACAGGAATTGGGTAAGGTTTAATGAAAAAATGCGTTTTATCGTACAGCTTGATTTCGTGCTCATACAAATGCGTTTTTCCAGGGGCATTCGAAAATATCGATTTATATTTCAATAAAAGCAGCTTAAACTTTTCTTTTTCAGACTGGGACAATACACAACCCGAACAAACATCATTTGGATCAAAGGTATATAGGGAGTTGAAAACATCTTGCTGAGAGGAACTACTATATTTGTTCATCGAGTTATTAACAATGGCGAAAATGCTTGGACTCGGTAGGCTGTCAAAACCATGTTGGAATTTCATTTCATTCACAAACAACCCCAAATCGCTGAAGGAAACACCCTTATTTTTCAGATCTACTGAAGCATTTTGTATCCTAAGGAAATCTACACCGATTATAACCGGAAAGGCTAAATCAGAGATCAATAGAAATTCATGGGAGAACTTTTGGTTTCCCATAACAAAGGTGAGTAGAACTTGTGCTTTTACCTTTTTGTGCTTGCTTTTGAAAGCCCCTACCACAGAAATACCAGTACAGGGAAAGCAAGGAAATTTTTTAAATTCATCTACCTGGGACCACACATTCTCGGAAATGGCCGAAACGGTGCTCCCGGTATCTACCATTGCCAAGAATGATAGGCTTAAAATTTCCAGCTTAACCACTGGTGAATGTATTTCTAAAGCGCTGTGATCGAACTCGCACTCCTCTAACAGTTCATCGACAGGATTATTATTTATTTTAATTTTTTGAATGGCTCCATTGACAACTTTTCCCTTTCCTGAGCCTAAGAATGGGAATTTATATCGTTTCCCGGAGGTGAGGATATCTCCTCTTGTTCTTCCCCAACGGTTAAGCAGGAAATATGATTTTCTGAAAAAGGTCTATTCGATGAATTTCTATTTCCTGAATAGACAGGTTTATAAGGCCGTTTATTTGTATCAATATCATCAACGCGCTTATCCCGTTGGAACCGATTTTCAAATGTTTTTTCATTATTATTATTATTGTTATTAAAATAGTGATCAGCTTGTCTAAGCCTATCAGCCGCATCTAAAAGACCCTGAGTCCCTATCAACGTGGCAGATATGTTGGGAGGAAAATGGCGTGCGATTGAACTAATTAACTGTTCATTTGAATAAGGGGGTATAATATGACGGGCTTGTGCCACTAATTTGTTGAAATAGTTCACAAAGGATCCATCTCCCTCACAATATCGACCTGTTTCCAAATTCAGTTTAATTTTTCTTTGCCTATTTGCACCCCAGAACTGTTCAATAAAAGCCCTTTTGAAATCAGGGTATGCACCAAAGGTGTACATATAGGCGTCGAACCATATTTTAGCTGACTTTTCAAATAAATTCCTTGTTAGAAAAGAAAACTGAATAATGCTCAAGTTATTCACATCAATGTAGCATTCCAAATAATTTAAAAAATCAATGGGGTGCAGCTTTCCATCATCCGCAAACGTGGGTAAACTTTGACAATTCTTAAAATCATTCAAATCACCTTTGCTAATTTTTTCTGAATTTGAGGAGGTACTTGCACCGGCATATTCTTGGTTTACATAGCTAAAAACGTTCTGCGCCCTATTATTTACATTACTGCAATCATAACTGGTTTCCTGCTGATGTGGAAACCCAAAATTATCATTTGCATAACGCCTACCACTATTTGGATTATCACTCTGTACATTATTCGCATACAAACTAAAATTTGTTACGTTATTTCTATCTGTGAACCTATGCTCTTGTATACTGCTTGGTATGGAAACATGCTGAATATTTTTCCTACTACTACTATAACTAGGACCATTACTATCGAATCTCACTCGGTTGCCCTCTGAGATGGACATGGCTTGCAGAGCCTTACGTACTTCAAGTTCCACAAGGTTTTGCAGATCGCCTGAACTGTTTCTGCTCAGATTTGCCTGCACAACCTTCGGTGCTTGACTGGTTGTTAAGGTTGAGTATAGTCTTTTTGGGGTGACCGCATTAGCTAGTGCAGATTTACTCAAAGAAGTTGGATCCGATGCACGTCCCTTCGATGACTGCTCCTCCCTTAGTAAACTAAATTCGTTACCTTGTATTTCTTCGTCACTATTCTGTTCCAGGTCATTCATTTCCGGAAGTGGTGGTGGTTGTGGTATATGTTGCTGCGGACCCAGCTCTAACCCGTTCAGGGTTTTACTCCTCAAGCTGTAAGGTGGTGTTTTTCCCAGAACCATCATTCCACAGGACCCTAGCCACGCTGTTGGGGGCCAAGATGCACTGGAGCCTCTTAGTTTTCAGGGTTTGGGGTACGCCAGTAGGTAGGGTGCCAAGGAAAAAGTTGGAACACCAGTTGGAGACAAAAGTTGTATTTGTATTTCTTCCGCAATGCCAAGTGACAGTCTATGGCTTAGTTGTATGAGTATCTAAAATAAAATATGCACCTAAGAACGGACATTTGTTACAATGAAATACGATACCCCTCATGGCCACATGGCCTAAAAACAAAATTCACTAAGTAACCTTTCCAGTCACAATAACATACCTAAAATAAAATATGCGGGTGCAAGATTCCATGGAATTCACAGTCCTTTGATAACCCAAAGCAATCTTTTATCATTTGATACTCTCAACTTTCCGGTACCACACTCCTGGAAAAAAACACCGCCAGTTTTCTTTGACAGTTGAAAAACTAACCCCAAGAACGGGAACGAATATCAAACGAAAATCGAACGCGTTGCGCCCTCCATTGCCTACCTACCTTACCTTGTAAGTATACAGTAATAGGAAGGGATCTACAGCGGTACCTATCGTACCACAACTATGTGCGGCAGTTATTGGCCAAGAGATGGCGCGGTGGCGTGAACCTGCTTTTAATTGAAGGGTTGAGAAATTACTTTCAGAAAAAGATCGTTCAACGTGAACTTAGCGGATCAAACCACGGATCTGTTACAAGTTATTTTGCTCGAGAATGTCGAATTGAAAATCACTAAAAGGGAAGTCGGTGTTCATGCAATTAACCGCGGAAGAGGTAGGTTTGGGGAATACCACCATATATTTCCTCAATTGAAATTGTAAAAAGTGAGTTTTTTTAATATGCGAATGGAGTTAACCACGTTCAGTTACATCTTCAAGAAAATTGAAAGTGTTTTAGTCAAGTGTTGGGAAAGCTATCTCCTTCCACAGCTCATCCACGTGAACTCTATTAGCATGTTGTTCGAGGCGTTTGTCCCAAAAAGGCCCTCTTCCAAAGATTTGCAATATCAGTTCAGCGACATCCATACTGCATCAGTCACTGACTCGTTCGGTCATCAAGAGCCGGAAAACAAGTACAAAACGTTCTTGCGTGCTTGTCAGACCTTGTAGCAAGCGCTTGCTAGCCGGGACAGGCTTTGTCTGTGAACGCACAACGCACACGCTTGATACAGTGTAGACTTTTCTCACGCCGCGCCAGTTGGAGCTCGCAAGTGCTTGCCAACAAGCATAGATACGCCGACTCTTCCTCAAAAATGTACCACTGCCTTTTTCACCAATTTCTTTCATTGTCTTGTTGTCACGATGATCTTCCAAAGATTTTTCTTGGAATTCTTGGCATCATCACAGTCTTGGCAACATCTGCAGCACCACTTGCCAACCCACCTAGAACACAAACCATAGCAAATATTGGTATCAAAGGTAGAATACCCCCATCGATGGATATTATTTGTGGTACTCGAACCTTCTGTCGTCCAGCAATACCATTGATGACACTTGCTGTACGGCTAGTCAAAATTGAAGCTTTTGGTAAGTCATTCTCGCTCATATCAAACAGTTGATTTGAGGGCGGCTTTCATTTTCGCAATGATGTGGAAATTTTCTGCAATATATTCCTTTCAAATGACGGGTTTTTGACGCCCAGGCCAAATTTGCGTTTGGTTTTCATAGCTGTTGCCAAAAGCCAAGAGGCTGCCCACTCAAACTAGCTTTTTCGATTTGAACCGCTCCAAGACACTGTTCACGAACTTCAAGTCGGCCTCATGACGATCTTCCAAAGACTCATTCTGAGAGTAAGCTATATCGTGACTAAAGACCGTCAGTGTCCTTCTGACCGAGAGCTAACCTATCCTGCAACCGTGTACCAGGTCCACAGTACTGATATCCAGGTAGGTGTGGGAAATCACAACAATTGCAAACATAGCACCATCAACAAGAAACCCTGCAATGTCGCGAAAGACATCAAAAAGTACGTTCTCAATATTGCATATAATTTCATCAAAATAGCCACTGGAGGAAAAGAATTGGTAATATGGTTCCCATTTCGACGGCTCAACACATTCTCGAAAAAGGAGACATGCCCAATTGGACATGTGAAATATTCCGCATTGCGAAAGTCAAAATTACCAACCCCACCAGGACGAGGGGCATCCAAATAGTGGAGCTTTCTAGGAGGATAAATTACACAAGGTAACAAAAGTTAGAAAATCCTGATGCATATTTGATGAAGGAAGTCCTTAGGAAGAGAGTCAATAAGGCTTATGTGAAATTGTTGGTGCTGGATAACAGATATAATAGTTGAAACAGGGCATCGAATTATGTATGAAGAATCTCTCAAATGTGAACGTTTTCATGTGCTGAATTCAGTAGTCAACTTACGATGTGGCCCGTTACCCACGGGGGTTTGAATCCGCTCTTGAGCCGGTATATTCGCTGGATACTGAAGGAATTGCCAAATTCGCAAAATAAAATTTTCCGACTATCAATGAAATTTTTTTGTATTCAAGATTCTATTTACTTCATCAAGGAAAAGATGTAAAATATTTTGGATAAAAAGAAATATCTTTGAATAAATATATTACATTGTATTTCAAGAAACATTTCTGTTGAGATATATAATATGAGGTGTTAGCGACTATGCTACCTATGAAAAAAGTTTCCTATGTCGATACATAGACTAAACTTTCCAAGATTGGTCATCTAATTCCATAAACTTGCTGATGCCAGATCCATTGATCCCGGTAGGGATAATATAGTTGCGTGTCCAGTATATCGCATTGACGGATTCCCTTGGGAAGTTGTAGATGACCCTCTGATGGATCACTTTAGATGGTAACCTGATTGCTCATTTTTTGATGAAGAATTAGACTCCCTGTATGTGAGACGAAAAAGACGCCTCATCTACAAGGATAAAACTAATATCGAGGCTTGATTGAAGACGTTCGACGATTGGCCAGTGGCCCTCCAACAAAAATCCTGAGATCTAGCTAAGGCAGAATTCTTTCATACTAGCAGATGTGATTGAGTTAAAGATTGGCTGCCTGAAGATGAAGTATGAACTCAGCATCAAATTTACTACGATGAATGTGAATTTTGTGAACTCAGAAATCTAAGTTTTGAACTGAAAAATCTTCAAAAATAAACATCGGACTCTATTGATCATTTTTGCAAAATTTATTTTGGAAATTATATCATTCTAGTGTTCATGCCTTATGAGCATTTAGCATGTTGTGTTGATTGCGCTTCCACTAGTGATAATTGTCCGATATGTTTGATATATATATTTTATGAAAATATATTATTATTTTTATTGAAAAACTGTTCAACTTGCAAAAAATATGATTGTTGACTACACTGAAATAAAAGTTTTGTGTCAAATGACAGATGATAAATCATTGTACAACAAAGGTAATGGTTGAAACACTGTTCAACTCATGATATATATATATATATATATATATATATATATATATATATATATACTTTTTGCCGGATTTCTGTGATAATATTACCCTCACCACATATGAAAACTCATTGATACTACATATGAGCGATGAGGATATTCACCAATTGTTTTGCAGTCAAACGCTCAACAATGTCTTTCATGAAGATAATAATTCGTGACTGTGATGTGAAACAATCTTCTCATGGTCTAGTGAAGGATGAATTTAAAGATATTCATCGACATTTCTACATTGACTATATCTATTATTGAGGGAAAATTCTTATATCGAATAGAAAACAGTAAACGATGAGTTAGACTTCCGAAAAAGTTATTTTATTTTGTATGCTCATTTCCGTCAACGAGTTGAGGGAAATTTTATCGGTGTAAGCGCAAATATTAGAGTGAAATGTTTCCAGATTCCGAGTTACCATTGCACCAAGATTGCCTCCTTCAATCGATAGAAGAAAACGGGGGAGTCTCGGTTTGTATGAAGTGGAATCTAAGAAAGAATGGAATCTAATAAGATGTCAGCAAGGTGGTTGCCATGATGCTAAGAAACTTCATGAAAGAAGAGGTATGGCTCCATTGAAGAAGCAGATTTCTCGCACCTCGTAGTTTTCAGTACCGCTAAAAAATCGTTTGCAGAAGGGGAGCCTTTGATAACAGTATACCCAATGAATATATTTTACAAGTTGTTGATCGAATGAAAATACTGCACTTATACTTGCGCACTATTCTTCCACGTTTCATTTCTTCAGGAATTCTGATTCTGATTCAAAACTGAATCAATCACATTCTGGGAAAACTATGTCTTCAAATCAGTACCCATGTCAATGATAACGTATCTAGATTAAAAATATTTCAACCCTTTCCCAATTCGGGCAGCACTGACAATAATTTTGATGAATTCTCCACAGCTACATAAAATCTGACCTCAGTCTTCGTGGATATCCTTTGAAAATCAGAACATTCTGATTGCAGAACTTCTTATCCGAGGGCTGGACCCTGTTGTGGACCATAGTGGTTGCTCCAATCATAATCGTCCTAACAGCAAAACAATCACTGATTTCAATCAATCATAACAGTGGAGGCCTTTGTGGTATAATAGTCTTCGTTTTTTTTTATCTCTAGCCTCCACCTGATTCGCGAAGAACTAACCCTGCAGTGGACAAACAAGCCGACAAACACAAGAACTAAGCCTTTTGGGCTTCAATTTATATAGTCGAGGGTTGAAAAAGACATTTATATACGCAAACACAAGGTAGTCCTCTTCAGTAAAACATACTTCTTACAGATTCTTTTTCATCCCTACATCCACCTGATTCGCGAAGAAGTATCGTGACTTCTAAACAACGCCCTAGATGGCCTAGATGAAACGAAAACAAATGTTGAATAAAAGGTGCGGATCGGATCTTGAACGTTAAATCTGTTCACCAAATTGCAGCCCCTTAATTAGTTCATGTACCATTTCGATCGTATGTGGATGAAAATTTTCTGATTTAAAAATCCGTATGATAGACGAACGGGAGATACCCGAGGCTCCAGATAGTTGACGGGTACTTTGAGTACGACCGAAATGAGTATGCACCAAGAAGCGTCTTTCACAGCTTTATTTCTAATGGGGTTGTTCTTCGGGTGGTCTTACACATTGAAAAAAATTGGATGACTGTCCTTGAACAAGCGAGTGGTAATTCTAGAACAACTTGTTTTTTGAAAATACATTTAACAATTTTCACTTATTATGGAATGGAATGAACCATGTTTTATGGTGAAATCAAGGGGGTTGAGGGCACAGGTTGAAGAATATGTCTGGAATGTGTCCCCGTGCGTCGAGAGCATACTTCACGTTTTAGAGCCTTTATTCCAAATGAAGGAGAAAAGCTAGGTGCATACCCATCGCCGAAATAATATAGATGTAAATATGAATCATAATTCTGGATCAGCAACGAAATTGAACCGCTCGGTACCTTAGAGGTGAAGTATGAGTATGAATGAATGCTTCATTGTCTTGAAATATTTTTGATGCTTATATTTTAATTGGCAGGCGGCAAGATAGCATCCAGGAATATCACTGAAGAAAATGACAATATTCAAAATAACGGGAATCATATTCGTTCATCATTATTGTGGTTGGCTTCAAATTAAGAAACGTGCAGTGTGACAAAATAGCAAAGTTTACGTTTACTGCGAACCGATTGCACCGCTTCTTTTTGGCATTGATATTTGTTTCAAAGTGATGTGATATATCTGGTTTTGAAACTAGACATCACTTTCGATCTTTGTCATGAATCCAATATCAAGATCCACGAGCAAGAAAATATAAAAAAGCCACTTGAAATGAGAAAGTTTTCAGAAAACTGGAGGTAGTCTATCGAAATAATTTCAAACTTCAATACATTTTTTTCTTCAGTATTCCTTAGACGTAATTTGTGTACAGAGACTGGATATTATTCACATCGTCCTCCGATCCTACGAGCATAATTCAGGCAATATATTGACAGAGCAAATTATTCTCTCAAAGTAACGCTGCTTGCGGCGCTAAACCCCGCGGATTGGGCACGTCCCGGATTAGAGTTAGAATATGTTGGTTTATCAAATGCTTTGGGGGCAGGCGCGTATACAGCTTTGGGTTGTAGGTGAAGGGGGGTAATTACGGGAAAATATACGTTTTCACTATTCTATCAGAAAACAAATGCATATTAGCCTTCTCATCAACTTACCTTTCACAATGAGTTCTATTATTTCAACACTGTGAAATGAAAATGCCAGATCTTCAATTTCAACATGAAAACAGAAAACGAGAATTTTCAATAAATATAAACTTTAGACTTTGAAGATAATTATGATTAGCCTTTGGTAACGTTAGTGAAATATACTCTGATGATGATATTTCTTCATGTCCTCATTATACTACATATTAATATATACTCGCTGAATGAACAATGTTGAAATTGAATAATGAATTCTATTTTTCGGTTTTTCTTATTAACGTAACGTTCTATCACTTCATCAACTTCTATGGGCAAGTCCCAGGCATGTGATAGTGCTAGACTAGTTAACCGATCCTGAGATATTGTCGTATAGAAGGCCTGTAGCCTGATGTAGTCAATGAAACGAGTCTGCCCAATATGGCAAGTAAATTCAGTGTTGTTGAGTGTTCATTTTGTGAGTATAGGTTTATAATGAATGATTATCATTTTGAGTGAATGTGTTAATCAATAAAGTTTATATTTATGTTTTTTACCAACTGATTTCATCCTGGTTATCACAAAGACCATCTGAGCTACTTTAACCCCAAGGAAGGACCAAAAATCCTACCTTGCTTCCCGACATGGTGGAGGTCGCCTCGCTTCGATTTCGAAGAATCATTCTTCATAATGAATCTCAATGAAGTACCCTCGTGAAATTTTGTTATATAAAGTTTTTTACTGAAATTTTGTGATAACCGCATGAACAGTTGTTTTGAGAATGTGTGTGTGTGTGTGTGAAATATGCGATTTTAATTTCTCATTTAGGTCATTTTCAGTATGATTTGTGTGATTGATATTTTTTTCGAGTGAAATGTATGTATGGTTCTTTTTTCTGGTAGCTTGCCAAATTTAAGGGATTAATGATTGATGATGATTATTATGTCTCGAATGATTTGATTAGCGTGAATGGTTTGGTATTATTTGTCTGATTTTTTAATATTGAAATTTTTGACTAGGCCTTTTTGTTTCTTTTTCTCATGGAAATATATGTGTTGGTATAATCGAACTTCAATTGAGTAACAAAAAATAATTTGAGAAGTTTTTTATTCGATGAAATGAAAACGAAGTACAAATATTTGTTGAGATATTCCTTTTGCATTCAGTAAGTGAATCAAATAATTATAATTATAAATGTTCAATGAGTAACGTAAATGATGTTGATTGATAGCTATAACTATTAGCTATAACTATTTGTTTGTTGTTCAAAGTTTTATCTGAATGAATATAATTTGACGAATCGATTAGATGAATCTGAAGTATGCCTTATTGCTTATGGATTGGTTATTATTTTGAAAAAATAACGTTATTTTATGAATCATACTTGAGAAATTACGAAATATGTCTTGAAAGCACTGCCTAGCCACCAGTGGAGATACAGCTATTTGCAACAGCTCTCTCGGAAAGGCATATATATCGTGAGGAGCTAAAAAATAAAATCTTTGACGGTGTGAATACGAAATGAAAGTAGTGGTTCACAACAATGATTTTATATATTTTTAGTTCCCATTTCTTCAAGAGTTTCAGTTTTTTTTTCCGAAATTTAATTGCATCTCAGTTCGTTATTGGTAGTGTGAAATTTAAAAAAAAAAACTAGTTTTTTGAGGAACAAGTTGATATGATAAAAAATGTTTAGTGTCACGAAAATAATGAAAATGTTGAAAATAATGAAGGAAGTTTATGTCTGAACTGTCGAATATGGGGAGGTACTCTTGGAAGAATTGCGTGTGTTAGCGCTGAAAGATGACCTTACCCAAAGTGTTAATTGTTTTTGAGAAGAATATGGAAGATGACTGAAATAAGTTGAATATTTTTCTTGATGCTTCACAGAGGTGAAGAAAAAGTGTATATGTAATGTGTATCGATGTTCGAGTGAACATTTTAATGAGTGATAGTTGTTCAGATGATATATGAAAAAGTATTTTCGAGTGAGGACACGTAATCAATCATGTTCAACTGGTTTCTTTAAAATTTTGTTTCATATCTAATAATAATTTCAAAAAAAAATCCGTTGGGATCGATGATTTGCAACCAGAGATCTCTCCGGAAAGTCATTCATAAATTCTTAATTGTTCTGTTGCAAATTTTAACATAAGCAATAAGGATTATTCTGCATGAAATAAAAAAAAATCGAATTGTGTAGATAAATTATCGTGAAAATTTGCCCTATGGTTGTGTCGATCATAGTGATTTCAATATATTACTTCGAGTTGATGCGAGGAAGAAACAGTATTTTTGTTGTTGTTTCAAGAAATTGATAAATAGGAGAGCTTGGAAGATGTGTCACCGTTCAACATGAAAGCTTGCCTTGAAGTTTATGGAAAAAGAATTAGTTAATGTTGTTTGTGTCTCGTTATATAGAGGGACATTGTCATTGAGGGGAGCTTGGAAGAGGGTTTACGGGTCGACATGAAAGCTTAGCCTAAAGTTTATGGAGATCATGATATGTTGAGTAAATGAGTCGAGACGTATGTGATATTATGATGAAATTTGAATAGTATTTTTTCGCAACTCGAAGTGATGAGAGGAAGTAATCGATCATTGAAATTGAAGGGCAATCATGAAATTATATTGGGTAGAAAAATAGTTGAGAGATGCTTAATAATGCAGGGTTTTTCCCATGGTGTCAGCATATAAAAGTTTCAGATTCGTCAAATAATGAATGTTTCAGTAATTTTACTTCATCACTGAGTTATTTGAAACACGATTCTTTGAGAATATCGTTTTTGAAAAGACTTAATGATTTCTGACCAAAAAAAAGTTGAGAAAGTTGAAATGTACTTCATTTATCTCGTCATCAAACTTGTTATCGAACTGATTTCCCTTTTTGGTTTGAAATAATAATCCCAAATTGTCTTTCTCTTAGCGCGTACTGCGAAGGTTTTTGCTGACTTGTTGACAGAACATAAACATTTAGGTCATTGTTCCGAATCGATATACTTACATATTTTATATTGAGTAGCAGTATTCATTCACCCAAAGAGTTCATCGAAATATTTTCAAGGCCTAGCTTATGACACCACCTCGTCAATATTAATTATGCTGAAGTAGGCATAACGGATTTCAAGTTACTGTTTTGAAAATATGAGTATGTTGATTGTTTTGTTACTCGAGTTGTGATTGAAAATGGAGGAATAGATAGTTATTCATTCAATAAACATACATTTTGAATTTTTACTGCCATTAATTTTTCTTTTCATGTAAAATTACGCCTCATATCCAAGAAGATGCTACCACCCGAGAACAGAGGAGAGGCCAGCTCGTTGTTCGAATCTATGGACCACCTGATATGATCTCACAGAATCTGTGATGCTGTATGTGAAGGGACAGAGTCGGGACGGATGATCAGCAGGCTCAATCCAACTTGACTATTTGTGAACTTCAGTCGACGATTAGTTGAACAAAGTCTACTGTCAATGTCCAGTCCAGCGTCATAGGTCATTTGCAATCCAAGATGCAATCCATTGAAAAATCCAGGGAGAAGCTCAACCAAGCAACCCAACCCATGAGCTTTGAATATTCTGACCAATGATAATGTCCATGTGAGCGTCCCGAGTTTGAAGCTGAAAGAGATCTGCCGTGATTCCGGTAATATAACACAAGCCACCTATTGAGGAAACGGGCTGCAGAAGTCAAAAGCAGAAGGCAAGGGAGCGCTGCATAAAGATTAGCCAATTTCGTCAGTTGTCCAGTATCTTATTCCCATAAGAGTCTTCTCCAAATAGTATACAGGAAGCCAGAACAGTTATGGAGATTTGAAGTTGTCCACTCCATTCAGTAATCAGGATGAAGTCGAAAAGGTCCATAGAAGAATGCAGTCGCCATCAGACAAGGTGAATTATTTCCACAACCAGGGTGGCCAGAAGAGAGGATGAGGGAATGAAAAATGTAAAATGAGCAGTATTTTGCTTAGATTTTAGGAGTGTATCTAGATTTCTAGCCATTTGCTGTTTGTTGGTATTTGTAAAACTATCTATTCTTCATAGTTCGAATGATAGATTCCATCTTTAATGATGGGGGCCATCATTCAGAACCGGGGGGCATATGTCGTATAGAAGGCCTTAATAAAAAAACCTTTTCGGAATCAGATCGCGACATTGACGTACATATACGCATTCGTTGACAATGGTTCGAGGCACGTCTAAATGTTTTTGCAAATATCACACTCAGTAAATCGAATGTGTTATAAAAGAAGTGTCGTGGCTCTGATTCGAGAAAATTGATAAATAAACCTTTGATCGAGGAATTTGAAACAAGTCCTGATTGATTACAAAATTGTCAGATGTAGTCAATGAAACGAGTCTGCCCAATAGGGCAAGTAAATTCAGTGTTGTTGAGTGTTCATTTTGTAAGTATAGGTTTATAATGAATGATTGTCGTTTTGAGTGAATGTGTTAATCAATAAAGTTTGTATTTGTGTTTTTACCAACTGATTTCATCCTGGTTATCACAAAGACCATCTGAGCTATAATTTAACCCCAAGGAAGGACCAAAGTCCTACCGTACTTCCCGACATGGTGGAGGCAAAAACTCCTACCTCACTTCCCGACAATATTGTAGACCTGAGCTAAGTTTTGAGCCTGCTCTACCATTTTTTAATGAGAGAAAAATTGTTACAATCGCACTTTCTTGAAGTGGTTTCTATCGAAGTGTTCCCGCTTCGTCATAAACTTTCTTCCAGATCTGTTTGTGAGATATTATATGATTTCGAAAAATATTTGGAGATATTGCCCATTGCTGATTGAATCGTTTTTGAAGCTACCACTCCTGGTACCAAAATAACAAAATCGGAAATGAGAAAAATAAATGGTGATTGATTTTCCACAAAATATTTTTCTTATATCTACCTTTATTTTGTTTTATATATATGATGCCTTTACGTTTGCAGAGGACTCCACTTTCAATATATAAAAAATCAACCCTCAACATAACTGCTATCGGAATAATATGTCAGAAATCACAGTTCACCAACGTCTGGTCAGAGACATTGGTTCTGGAAGTAATGCCAGCACATTTTATCGATTTCATTTAAAAAAAAATTATGAGAGAAATCTCCGAATATTTCATACTTTCGACAATAAAGTTGTATATTCTTTGAGGTCGATTGATGAATTGCATCTTACATTTCGGATAAATAAATGAATAAATACAAATGGACCAACTGGCTACAGAGAAAAATTATCACAGTTATATAAGTTGATCGGTTTTGTAAGGAAACATACAAAAACCAATAATTTTTAAATTTTAAATGAGTTAAATGAAATAAATAATGAATTATCTATTGAAAAACTCATAGAGAAGATTGAATATAACAGCCAAAATATTGAAATACTGTTTCTCAATTCTTAAAAAGTACACAAACTGTTTAATGTAATGCTTTTCCATTATTGTGATCGATATGATTAGCTACCAACCACATAATAGTTTTCTTTATGTATTTTCGATAATATCCGGGCTCAATGACCGTGGTCTCGGATTTTGATATCCGTTCTTTATGACCGCGCAGGCATGAATATTCCTTTATGACCCGCGTAATACATGAAGATGAAAAAACACTGCATTTTTCCCTTTCAAGTTTGACAGCGACGATGGTATTCACTTCCAATCAATGAAATTATTGTCCATATCATAGAAAATAACGAACTAGTCTGAAATTAAACTTTGAGTGCACTTCGGAAATAGAGAGGATAAACAACTATCGTAACCCTTGTTGGTAGATGAATAAATGATTCGAATCAGGATGGAAAAGCCAAGAAATCAAGTCGAAACTTCATACTACCTTCAAAAACAGTCATTTTCCTAATCCACAATTGCCATCGACAGTTTCAATGTAAATATTCCAAGCAAAACGTAGGGCATTTATTGAAATATCAACGGTCAATCTTCAAATCCATTCAGTGGGTACATGTATGAATATAGTACGTGTAAAATAAATTCGCACGGAAACTCAAACACTGTTGATGTCCCTTATGGAGATGTGTATATTCCGATAGCTCGAAGAAACCGATGCTAGTTGATATTCCGTTCCCCTTATTGAATCTGGCAGTGTTCTCCAATAGTTGTCATACACAGAACATGTAGCTCGGTATTCGTTATTCTATACTATAAAAACCTCTTTATCGTATGTTGGGTGAAAATGTTCGAACGCATCCAAGAAATATTGAATGAAAACAACCAATTTTTCCAGAAACGTATGCACGATATGAGGCGAATTAAAGAACCAGGAAATTGAATGAGCCACCATATACGTTCATAGGGTCTCTCGGAAAAATAGTATCTCTTGCATTGATTGCATAAGGACGGTTCAAAGAGACGGAGATTCTCGTAAATTGAATGGGGATGAAAGCACATGTAATTCAATTTTATGTCTCGTTTACTTTCGATTCATATGATATCTTATAGCTTTTATATTGTATAGCGTGCACAGCATAATATATGTTCTTTGAGAAATTGATATCCCATGCTCGTTGAACACAATACTACTCCTACGTCACGGAAGATAGCCCAATATTTCTCGGTCGATACCAAGAAAAGGAAGAGCAAAATATATCGGAATAATCCGAATGATTGTTGATGGGTTTCAATTATATGTTGGAATTTCCGTTTTTAGTCAACTATGTTGTAAATTCACCAGTTCCATACTCGATTTTCGAGAAAACATTCGTCAAACGTTAAGTGACTTTTTGATCTGTGGCACAATCATTCTTTCAACGTTAAACCACTGAAATAAATGTTGAAAGCATTTATTGATTCGGGAGGTCCAGGGCTATATTTTTTCAATGGAAACCAGCAGATGAACGTCACCCCTCAGAAGACATGTGGATCAACGAGGCCTTACATTTTTACGTGCGATTACCCAGAACAGTGGCCCGGTGGGGAATCGAACCCTGGTTTTCCGCTTGAAAGGCGAATGTGAGAAAATAAAATAAAAATAGTTCATATCCCCCCTTTCTGGTTACATTTCTAACCTATAAACTAGCAAAGATTTGTGTGCTATATATATATATATATATATATATATATATATATATATATATATATATATATATATATATAAAGCACAAATATAAATCAAATTCACACATATACCAATATATAACGAATCACAAATATCTCACAAACAAACAATCGACTCCGTTCCAGAAGGAAACAAAACCGTGATGAAATGGATATATGGAGCGGAAAGTATTCCGAAGGCACGCCTCCGCCAAATCATAGCTCCTATCCCTGTGCTATCTCAGAAGAGGTCGAATGAACGACTTTTCAGCGCACCGCTGATAATCTACTTGCTCTATATTGCAAGGGTCTAAGCCTCAAGTACTGAGGAGTTCAATCATGCCTCCTACCCGAGGGATCATGCATGTATTTCGGAGAAGACTGGATCAGATAATTCAGATAAAATAGAATAGTTGTCGTTTGATAAGTTATTCGTGTAATTTGACGGAGAAGCGAATAAAACCGTCTTAAAATAGTTCAATCACAACTCTAGTCAGAAATTCTGGAGGGTTGAAATTAGCTTTCGCTGTATCTCAGAATTTTCGTATGAAAATTTATCATCTTGTTGTTGTTCTGATGAATTGGTATTTATTTGCGTTTCTTACAAACGACATGAGCGCTTCAAATTGACTGATATTGTCTTCAGCTGTGGTCATCTCCTGTATCAGGTCGTCCAGTGCTCTACTGAATTCATTTAAATTAATCAAACTTCCGAGTTGATTGAACTTCTCAGTAATCACGGCTAGACCGCAACTCATTGTCGGTTCATTCTGGCTTTGGGTTCCCACGGATACTTCTCGCTCTCTCGATGGGATGTTGTCGGATGTGGGACCCGAATGGGTTGAAAGTTTCTGTGCTAAAATTGAGGGGTGTGTTTCGGTCCCTCTGGCATATTGGTGGTACATTCTGGGCGAGTCGTTTCCGTTCCTCTCAAATAATCACATTCTGTGTTAGATGCCTTTCAGGTCTGACCGGATTTTTCGGATTTACATTCAATAATCGTGCTTTGCTATTTTCGATTATGTCAACTCTCTCCCTGTTCGCAGAGTACCTACATCATTGCATTTGCGGTGTGATCCCCGGTGAATATTGCCCATTTTGCAGGGGAACTTCTCGGTTTAGTGCATTCTCTAGTGATGTGATTTTCGGAACATTTCAAACATTTCATTGCCCTGCGACAGTTTGAGGTCGCATGACCCCAAATCTTTTATGGTATTGAATGATTTTCTTTTGATTCCTCCTTAACTGTCATGTGATTCTAGTATGCACTAATGCAATACCTAAGGATATTCAGGGTTATGTTCTTATCTGTGATCACCATGTAGAGTGGTCTTATTCCAGAATTTAGCCTGTATACCCCTTTTTTTGGCAATATTGTGCTATCGAGGAGCTCTTGAGCTATTTCCTCCGGTTCAGGACGTGAGTTCAGGAATCTGATCACGAAGACGTGTCTCTTCCTTCCAGGTAAGGAGAACGTGTGCAATTTTTTTCTGTTCTTTGTGATGGCAAGAGAGTGTCTACCTTGCACAATAACCAGTGTTTTCCCTTGTGGGGAGGTTCAGTACTGAATTCCTCGTCTTCTGTAACGTCAGATTGATCTGACAAACTATCAAATTTGTTTTCCGTTTTATATGATTCTGTTTCCTAGTTACTGTGTAGTTGGTTGTATTTGGTTACTTTCCTGTGGGAAGTGAAACTCTTATCAGTAGACCTACCTACCTGGTATGTCCGAACTAAGACTGTTTGCCCCGTCCTCATTCCCAGAAACATTCAATGCATCTTCCTTGGGATAGGATGGTTTCAGGTTTTGGAAATGAACATCATCATCCGTATTTGATTTCTGTTCTTCGTCATTTTCGGCACACATAATTTAATCTTCGGTATCTGGCTCTGTACTCGACTTCGATTCCATTTCATCAAGGGCATAATATTTTAAATTTCTATTAGTTGAGAAATTTTTGTCTGAATCATGAAGTCCAGTTCGACAGACGGTAGACTAGACAATTTTAATGTTTTTTTGAATTTTTATTTATATCTCCAGGTATGTATGATTCGAAATTGTTGTTATTATCTTCCGCATCGATGATATCATTCAAGGTTAGCTGCTGGAAATTAGTAATTCTGGCTTTTCCATGTGTTTATGTTGGTAAAAGTATGCCTTCTTGCAATTGGTTGGTGGCTTAGTTGGTAAGCTCCCACCCCTTTTCCAATTCTTTGTTAAACAGCTACTATCTTGGAGTTTCTCCTGATTTTCCACTGAGTGTTTCGAAAGAGGACGGCCGGGAGACTGGGCGCCCACTTCAGTCTTTTCATATTGTGTTTTTTCAAGACTAACTATATTTGTTGAAGTTCAAGATTTCCATCCTCTTATTATGATATCGAGTGGAAATTTTGTACTTTTCGCAAACTATCTTATATAAATTTTCGCATTCATTATAAAGATCCATAAAAAATTACGTTTCCAATTGCGTTATGTAGTTATTCCCATAATCAAAAACTATGTCTAGTTCCCTTATGTATTGTTGTAATTCTTCAATGAGTGCACTTAAGCGTTCATATGTAGATATTCTTGTTCCATATAATACTCTTATCTTTTATATCTATTTTTGATCTATACATTTTTTGCTATCAATAGTCAGTCTCCTCTGGAATGATCCTTAACTCTTCTATTTTATCTTCTAAGAAGGACTGTACATTAGTGATCACTTTGGTTAGAAGTTTCCTCTACTAACTGTGGTTTCATCACATCGATTATATCTTTCCTTATAATAAGGTCTGTTCTTATCTCATTTATTTTGCATCGTAGCCTTATGCAAATTTATAATCTGATGTGAGTTTTTAATCAAATTTGTATGCATTCCTTATGAATTTTGAATTCGCTCTCCCAGTTTTGTTCTCAACGAATGATATACTAGCTAGACTAGACGCTTCCGTCATCATCAAGATTTTTCGAGTCTAATTTCTGAACTTCAGTTGTCTTTATTTTTGATGTGTTCATGCATTCATTTTTTGTTCTTGGGGCTTCTCCTGTTCTGTCCACGATATCTACTGTAATGGGATCAGCATTTGGGTACTCATGGGGATAACAAAAGTAATTCCTCCATTCCCAGCACTTGTACTTCCTTTCGCTTTCAGAAAGTGAGCTAAAATATTCTGATATGGATTTAAATTTGTTTTGGGATATATCATTCGAGAGGGGTCCGATTTTACATCATCCTCTCAAGTCCTCTTCTCCTTCTGGGTTTATTTCTTGGAAGTAGCACCAGTTGCCTGTGTGCTGTTCCGTGATGTATGTTTTATTGTTGTTGACTTAGCATTGGGCATACTCTCCACTAACCACTACGGGGGTTAGCGCCCTTTCAGTATTATTAGACCAAACTAGGAATAATTTTAAAAATCTACGATAATTGCGAGACATTTTTTAACAGCTAACAGCTTCATGATTGGTCGGGGGGCTAGGGCATGATCACGCCCCACCTCGAAACCCGTCAGTATAGATCGTACGCTGTGGTGAGCTTATTCAACAGATAATCGGTCAGAGTTTGTTGATTCTGGCCGATTCTCGTCACTTGGCACTCACTCATACCACTAGCACTTTTTGTACCGTTTTTTCAACTCTTGAAAACTTTCTCTGATGATTTCGACACGTCCGTTCGATTCGGGTGTCGGCATGCAAATAAGGTGAATGTGCTAGCTTCTACACTACCAAGAACCACAATCACATCGAGCACGTTTTCGAAATCAATGTTTGGGAAATTGATGTGATCCGATTCAAATCTAACAGTTCGTTGTCCACCTTTGACAAATTGTACCCCACACATTTTTTCAAGAAAAGTGGGGACGGTCAAATTTGGTGAGAGTTTTCCGTTCTCAAAACTCATGTGAAAATTCCTTTTCAAATCCAATATTTCGTATTGACAATTTTTGCCATCATTTTAGTGTCATTCCATTCTACTGTGTGATCTCCATCGGCAGTGAGAATGTGCTCTGTCGTGACGTTTCACCAATATATTTTTGACCGCATGAAGAAGCCATTTTGATAAATACAATTTCGTATGTTTTCTGTTGTGTTATTTGGTTCCGTATGTATCAGTATTGAACGAGAAATATTTGGTGTTTTGAATGTTGTTCCAACATTATACCTGTTGCCAATCCGTTCAATCCTATCAGACGAATAAGGTATAATGATTGATACAGGTTGTACATTTTGTTTAGGTTGTATGTCTTCATTGTGGGGTGTGTTTGGATTTTCAATTTCTGTCAATGTTTTTTCTATAATCTCTGGATATCTATTTTCTTTTAATACTGATTTTATGAAGTTGAGCTCTTCATCGATTTTTTCCGATGAGTTGCATAATTTTTTTTTCTATCATGGAGGCATTTCACTATACTTTTTTCGAAATTTGTATGGTGTATTGGAGCATTTCGATAATTTTCTATGAAAGAAATCTCAAAATACTCCATATAAATATTACTTAAAATCTGAGAAAGTGAAGAATAGCCATCCTAATTTTCTATTGATAAAAATCATTTTTGAATTGAAAATGTTTTTTTTGTACATGAATATTTCAAAAATAGGTACAAAAAAAACATATTTTCAATTGATAAATGATTTTTATCAACAAGGATCTGAGATGGCTATGGGTTCACCACTTTCTCTGATTCATTTTGAGGAATCTTTCATAGAAACTTATTCAAATGGTTCAATGGTATGGGGAAGATATGTTGAATGATTCTGCTGTATGGGATAATGGTCGAAATGAACTCGACATATTTTTGGAACATATTAACAAACAAAAATCAACAAAAATGTTCACATTAGGAACAGGAAATAACAATGATCTTCCTATGTTATGGTAAAGAAATCGACACATCATGTAGACACAAGCGTATATCGAAAGAAATCATATACCAAAAGATAGCTCCACTCCACCTCAGAATACCACACAATTAAAAAAGGTATAGTAAAATGCCTTCATGATAGAATAAAGATTGCATTCAAATCATCAGAAAAAAATGATGAGAAGATCAACTTTATGAAATCAGTATTGAAAACAATGGATATCCAGAAAAATGTATAGAAAAAACATTGAGAGAATTTGAAAATCCAAAAACACCCCACAATGAGGGCAACGTTCACAAAATACACACTCCGAATCAAACATTAAACCTCATGTCCCTCGTTTGTCTGAAAAGGTAGAACAAATCGGCAACAGGTATAATGTTAGAACAACATTCGAAACAACAAATACTTTACGTATAACGACACATACTAAACTAAATAACACAACAGAAAACACAAAAAATGTATTTTTATCAAATTCCTTTTTCATATTTCAGTGAAACTTCACGACGTTTGGGAGTGCGGAAGAGTGAAGACAAGATGTACAGATGACAAGAACAGATAGCTGGTTCTGAATTATCAGAAAACAATTTTACTGCCAATGGAGATCACACGGTAGAATGGAAAGACACTGAAATGATGGCAAGAGAGAGTGATTGGCAGTAAACGAAAATTAAAGGAAACTGCTTTCATCACATAGTAGGCTCACCTTATGGACTTATCATTGGAGGACGATGGAGGCGAAATGTAGTTGGCAGCACCGTCGAATGGATGCAGACGTTTATTAAGGTTGAAAATCGCTTGTTTTCGTTACACCCGACAGACTGGATTGTAACAGGACCGGCATCGGCTATTTCGTAGCTTTACCGTACCTTTCACTTGGATTATATTCATATATTTGTTGTGTTTAATATCGTTATTGTTCACAATTTACGAATAGTTGATATTTATATGAAGTTTATTCACTTGGTTTTATTTATCAGAGAGCTACAGTATTGATTGACACCAATTTTCGGGTGTAGCTGAATTGCAGGTCAGCAAATGATCCCCGAGTTATTTTTAAATTAAACAGAGGTGAAACTCGACCAAAAACCTGCTTCAGTGGAGAAAAAAAATCAACCCTTCACCCCCTTCTTTCGAAAATGAGAAAAAAAACTTTTGATGGCGAATCAACCTTATTGTAGGTTGTATTATACAGAGGTGAAACTCCACAAAATCTATTTTTGTTTCAAATATCCGAGAGAACGGGGGTGATTGGTTTGATTTTTGTAACAAAAAATTAATACACAAGGTCTAGTTTCTGTAAGAATTTTTGCCGACTGCAAGTTTGTTGTTTGAATTCCGAGAGAACAACGTTAAATTCTTCATTAAAAGGTACTGAATATTAATCGTTTAACAAATATTGAAACAAGTTATGTTCAGTTTCTCAATCTATTCAATCTCAAACAGCATAACTCTATTTTAAATCATCGTGGCAGACATTTAGATTTGATTTTGACTAATCTTGATGAAGTACAAGTTGAAAAATGTGATTTTCCTCTGGTAGACGAAGATCCAAACCATCCAACTTTAATTTGCTCAATAACTATTTTAGGGAATATAAATTCATGTGAGACAAAAACATTTAATGCTCAGTATAATTACAGAAAGGCCGATTTTCAAAAACTATATATGTTGCTCAGGGAAATGGATTGGGGTTCGCTGTATGTATCTGAGAATATCAATTTTGTGACTGATGAGTTTTACAGAAAAATGCATCAAGCTCTATCAAAATGTGTTCCTCTCGCGAGTATGAGAAAAAAATTTTTTCCACCATGGTTCAATAGAAATATCCAAAACGATATTAAGAAAAAGGATAATCACAGAAAAATATTCAAAAAGACTGGAAATCAGCATAATCAGCAAATGTTTTTGTACCTCAGAGCAAAAATTAAACTGGATATTAAAACTGCACATGAGCAGTATGTACAGGATATAGAAAATAATATAAAAAGCGATGCTTCAAACTTTTGGAAGTATATTGACGGAATTAAGAGTAATTCTGTTAATAATGGTGAAATGACTTATGGGGATGAACAGTTCTCTCAAAACAAGGATATTACAAATGCATTCGCAAAACATTTTGAAAGCGTATATGATAAGTCTGGTGCATCTTATAATTTAATATTTAATGAAAGTAAACTGTGTCATAATATTCTCAATATAACTCATATAACTGACATTGATATCCAGAATGCGACTAAAAAACTTAAGCCGAAGAAATCTGTGGGGCCTGATGGTATTCCTCCTTATGTGTTCAAGGGTTGTTTGGAATTGCTGTTGGAACCCTTGAAGATAATATTCAACCTCATAATTAAAACCTGTATCTATCCCGATACATGGAAATGTGCAAAAATCTGCCCTATTTTCAAAAGTGGAAATAAAAATAATATTACTAACTACCGACCGGTGTCGCTATTATGTGTTCCTAGTAAACTTTTTGAATCAATTCTATACGAAAAAATATATCATCACGTTTCTCCGTCCATTAGGGACGAACAACATGGTTTTATGACCGCAAAATCCACAGTAACAAACCTTATGGTTTTTTCGCAAGCAGTTACCGAGGTGGTAGATGGCAAAGGGCAGGTAGACGTTGTTTATACGGACTTTGCTAAGGCCTTCGACCGGGTAAACCATGATGTGCTACTGAGTAAACTCAACAATTTAGGGTTCTCTTCTAATCTACTGACACTTTTTGCATCATACCTGAGGAACAGAAAACAGTATGTAGTCTATAAGGGGGAATTGTCAAATAAATTTACTTCTTTGTCGGGTGTACCGCAAGGCTCTAATTTGGGCCCACTATTGTTTTTGTGTATGATAAATGACCTCCCACTTGAAATTCAACATTCAAGTAATTTGTTATTTGCAGATGATTTCAAAATTTATAGAAATATAGGTAATGGTGATGATTGTAATATGCTTCAAGAGGACCTGAACAATGTGTTTGATTGGTCAGTGGAAAATAAATTATCGTTTAATATCTCTAAATGTTATGTGGTGAGATATTCTAGGAAAAATACCATTATCAGATTCGAATATAAAATGAACGATGCAATTCTGCCTTCAAAAGAACAAGTGAAGGACCTTGGTGTGATATTCCAGGCCAATTTAAGTAGTAATGCTCACATAGACAGTGTAGTGAGAAGAGCCTATAAAATGCTTGGATTTATCACTAGAAACACATGTCATTTCAGAAATGAAAAGACACTCATTTATCTCTACAATGTTTATGTGAGAAGTATTCTAGAATACGCTTCAATTATCTGGTCTCCTTTCTATATAGAGCAAAAAAATAACATTGAAAAAGTACAAAAAAAAATTCTGAGATATCTATATTATAAGAAATATGGCATATATCGCATTGATATTCCCTATAATGTATTACTTAGCGAATTCAAATTCATAAAACTAGAAACGAGAAGAGTAATCTCGAGTCTTCTATTCATACATAAACTGGTCAATGACCAAATTCAATCTACACAACTTTTAAAAATGATTTCATTTCATGTTCCCCAACATAATAGAAGAAATATGAATACAATGTTCTCTTTAAATACTCCGTATACAAATCTTGGTCAGAATTCTCCTCTGTACAGAATTTGTCTCACGGCTAATAACTGTTTGGAAAACGTAGACATTTTCTTTGAAAACTTTTCAAGTTTCAGAAATAAAGCGTTAAAACTTATTCCCAATATGAATTGGATTGTAACAATGTTAGAACTTTTATGACTCATTCTTCAATGATAAATTTAATTCTCATATTAATCACGCATAATTTTTGTCAAAGATGTATATCATAATTATATACTTAGTCGTTTCACGATTTGATACAATAAGGATCTGAACTAATCTTTGTTTTTTTTTTTCTGTGGAAGATAGCTTATAAACGAATGCTCACTTATAATTTGAATATTATGTGAATAATTGTGACCTGTATATGGATTTTTTTCTGTTGGTTACTGAATAAAATAAAATAAAATAAATGATTGAACTGAATTGAAAAGTCGACCACCTACCCAAATAGCACAAGTACGTCCAGTGGACGTACTGCATATGTACGGTGAGGATGCATTGTACGTATTTAGGACGTACTTTTGTCTCCGACAGACGTACATAAGACCTCCCTGCTACTTACCGTTTCCGCATAGTCGGTAATCCCAGGTACGTACTTTTCTAGTCCACACAGGACCTGAAATGTACAGAAAGGGGAACTGTTTGGGACATTCCGAAAACGTACATTTTCCATTCTGTATGCGCTATCCCAAGTAGAACAAACATATTTGACCAATATTAACCTTATATTGTAGATGATATCAATAGTGGCCACAAAAAAATGTAAACATTCGGCGATATTAGATCAATATTCGAAAACAACGTAATGATATATCATATGATATCACTTAATGAATCTAAGTTTTTATATTCGGGATTATTCATTTTATTTTTTACCAAATAGTCAAGTTGGAAATTTTACTCATTCACGTGTACTAACCATCTAACTGAAAACTTACCTGGAAAAAGACCTGGCTGCTGCGGGGCTTGAACTCTCGACCTTTTCTATGGAGATATTATTGTCGACCACTGTTACGCTCTACGGCACGGAGAGACTTGTTTTTGAGAAGGAGTTGGGTGCTATAGATGTGATGACTTCAAGTTAGTTTTATTCGAGATAATATTAAAATTTCAGAAAGTTCAGTAACAATGAAAATATATTTTATGGCGGTTTTGGAATATCAAACTTGCTGTGCAAAAAATTCTGTATGTAATTTTCTGGTATTTAAATTCACCACATATGTCGATGTTTCAATTTTTCCAAATTTTTTTAGGAATAATTCATTATGAATATTGCATTACCAATATTGATGTATGTATGAATACACTAAGTGATCACTCTCAAAATCCCAATAACCCTTGAACCGAAAGGGACCCAATACGTACGTACTTGGGAGGTCCAAACAGTATGTACATACTAACAGAAATGTAGAAAATGAAAGGAACCCAATCCGTACGTACTTGGGAGGTCCAAACAGTATGTACAAAAAAGTACGTCAACGAGACGTCCAGATAGTATGTACATACGATTTCCAAAAATGTACGTCATTACTATTATGTCCCGCAAACGTTTCGAAATATACGTATCTGAAAGGGACTCAATATGTATGCACCTGGAAGGTCCAAATAGTACGAACATAGTTCTTCCAAACATGTACGTAAATGATACGTCTGAGCAGTACGTACATGGGATTCACAAAAAAACACGTCATTGGTATGTCCCTAATTCATTCCGAAAAGTACGTACCTGAAGAGGAGTTAATGTAAACGTATCAGAGACACTTAATAAAGGACGTACATAGTACTTCCAAGCATGTACGTTTTTATTACATTCCGATTGGAACGGGACCAAGTATGTACCTACATGGGACGTCTAACCAGTACATACATGGTACATCCGGTAATGTACGTTCTTCGAATGTCTCCTATCCGTCCCGGGACGTATCGACGTAACTGGGACATAAATGGTTCGTCTTTAGGACGTCATGTGCTATTTGGGTACGCGTATGACACCTTCATGAAAAAATGGATTCAAAGATAAAATTTTACTTTTTTTATTGATATCTTTTCCATTTTCCAAATCATAATATTCATGTGGGAAGAACTGAATCTGAGAGATTTTCAATAATAAAAACAATGAGTTTTGTAATTCTGTAGGAGTTAATAATGTACCATATTGTCTTTGACTCTGGCATATTTTTGAATTATTGATTAATCTCAAAATGTAAGCTGATACTCGTTGTAGTTTTTTGAGACAGGAGAATTTAGTGAAAAAGTTGAGACCATCACATTTGATGGAAATGTTAGAAACGGTTCGTTGTTCTGGAATATCAAAATTTGTATCAATATCCTCAATTCTCCATTGGGAACATGTAGACAAAAGCCATATGGGACCATTCCACCACAAATCTGAATTCAAAAGAGTGGTTGGTGTACAACCTCTCGATAATAGATCAGCAGGATTGTCATTTGAACTAACATGGTGCCAATCTGAAATATTTGTTAATGACTGTATCTCACTAATACGATTAGCAATAAAAGTTTTGAATCTACTGGACTCTGTCCGAATCCAGGCCAATGTTATAGTAGAGTCGGTCCAGAGATAATATTTATCGAATTTCAGTTCCAGAGAATCTGAAACCTTTTTTACTAGATTGGCAAGTAATACTGCACCACATAATTCTAACCTAGGTAAGCTTATCTGTTTAATAGGTGCAACTCGCGATTTAGCACAGAGAAGTCTAGAAAAAAATGATCCAGATCAATTCACGCATCGAATATAAATACAAGCACCGTACGCCTTCTCAGACGAATCCGAAAAACCATGGCATTCTACCCTAATATATTCGGAAATGAATGCATGGCGAGGTATTTTCAAATCATTGATTATAGGTAATTCCTGTTCGAATTTGGACCATTCAATGTTTAATTCTTCAGGAATTTTATCATCCCAAGTGCCTTTCAGTTTCCACAATCGTTGAATGATCATTTTGCAACTATTATTATTGGACCTAGCAGACCCAATGGATCAAATATTTGGCAAATCTTTGAAAGTATTATACGTTTCGAAAATTGTTCATTTGTTAGTCGAGAGCTATTATGAATTCGGTACTGAATGAGATCAACGTTTGGATTCCAATAGACTCCTAGCGTTTTATTTTGCTCATTTTCACCAATATGTAGTATGTCAGCGTCTAGGTCCTTTTTAACATACAAATGGTTGAGCACCCTTTTATCATTGCAAAGCCATTTACGCAATTCGAAACCACCACTTGATAAAATTTTTGTAATATCTGATTGAATTTTGATTATGTCAGTTTCACTATCAGCCCCTGTCAGAAGATCATCAACATAAAATGAATCTAATGTAATTTTACTTGCAGTTGGATATTTATCTTTATGGTCAATTGCCAGTTGAATCAGGCATCTGATTGATAAATAACCCGCTGAAGCAGTGCCGTAAGTGGCAGTATTTAACCTGAATCGTTTGAGTTCATCTTGGGGATTTGCTCTCCAGAAAATTATTTGAAAATTTCGATGCGATTCACTGATGAGTACTTGACGATACATTTTTGCACAGTCTCCAGAGATAACATAAACGTGCTTTCGAAAACTCATCAAAATTGAAAACAAGTCCCTTTGCAAAGTGGGACCACAGAACTGCACATCGTTTAGCGATAAACCCCTGTCGGTTTTTGCTGATCCATCAAATACTACACGACATTTCGTTGTTAAACTACTCTCCTTGGTGACAGCGTGGTGTGGTAAATGGAAGTTAGTTGAATTTAGATCAATTTCACCATTTTTCAATTCTGTCATATAATTTATATCATATTCAGTCATGAATTTCACATATTCTTCTTTCAATTGAGGATTTCTGCTTAATTTTCCCTCTAACGAGTAAAATCTACTAAGTGCCGTTCTTTCCGAATTTCCTAACAGTTCTACTGATTTTTTGAAAGGTATTTCAACAATGAATCTACCGCTAGTATCGCGTTTAGTTGTTTTCTCAAAAAGCGATTCACAATATTTTTCAGTTTCCGATAAAATTTTGCAGTTATTATTAATATTTTCTAAATTCCAAAATTTAACAATTGAGTTGTTCAATGAACTTTCTGAATCGACACTTAAAAAATTTAATGATTCATAATTGTTTTTCTGAAAATGTAAATTACCGGCCAATATCCATCCAAGTTTTGTGTTTTGTAATCTTGGCATATTTTTTGAAAGATTTTCATGTTCAATCAAAATGATTTTCCAAAATACATCAGCTCCCAATAGAATATCAATATTACTACTTATATTGAAATTTGGATCAGCCAAAATGCATTTAGTGGGTATGTTGAATACATTTCTGTTGAAAGAAAATAAAGGCAATTGATCTGTTATTTTCGGTAGTACCAAACAGTTAATATTCATGTTAAACTCACTATGACAAGACATAATTGAAACATTCATTTGATCACTAAGATTTGACAATATTTCGCCTACACCTTTCACAACGTGATTTACTTTGGTTGTTTCTAATTGAAGTTTCTGGCACAATTTTGAAGAAATGAAATTACTCATTGATCCATTATCGAGCAATGCCCGACATTTTAAAATCATATTTGTTCTGGGATTTTTTAACTTTATGATTGCAGTTGATAGTAGGACTTGGGAGACATCTGATGAATTTGTTGATGACTGAAAATTATGACTCTGTAATCTGAAGTATTGACATTGACATTTGTTTCTGTGTCGACAGATATATTTTCATTCACTGAACTTGATTGTGAAACTCCCGCTCTACCATCGGATTTCTGATTATTGGAATCAAAATGTAGTAGGGTATTATGTGGTTTATTACACTTTGGACAGTCATTGAAAGTGCATTGATTTTGATCATGGGAACGCAAACATTTCAGGCATAACTTGAGATTTCTGACTTGTACCACTCTTTGAGCGACTGGAAGTTTCAAAAAATTCCAACACCTATACAAGCCATGTTGTTTTTTACAATATGGACACTGAATTTTTTCCGTATTGACATATGAATTAGTTTTTTTCAAAATTGTTTGCAACTTATGTTTTTCAAATTTATTTTGTTCAATTTTTTCCAAAATTTCACACTTTGTTTTCGAAAAACCGAGCGAAAAACTATTCATATCTTTCATACTTGGCAAATATTTTTCATATTAATGAGCTTCCCAGTCTTTTCGAGTAGTCGAATCAAACTTATTTGTGATTATGTAAATTATAAGTCGATCCCATGTGTCTGTCTGTTCACCAAGAGCCTTCAATGAGCGCAAATGTTCTGTCACAGTGGCAAATAAATTTCTTAAGTCTGAATATGACTCTTTGCTTACTGCTGGAAATTCGAATATCCCTCTTACATGGTTATGGATAATCAAGCTTTTGTTTTCATATCTGTCAGTCAATAAGTTCCAAGCAACAAGATAATTATCGGATGATACTTCGATAGCTTTAATGATGTTAGAGGCTTCTTTTTCTAAAGATGATCTCAAATAGAAGAATTTCTGAATGTTCGACAAAGAACTATTTTCATCAACTAAAGCTTTAAAAGCATCACGAAACTCAAGCCAATTGGAATATTGACCATCAAAAGTGGGCAATTTTATTGTAGGCAACTTGACGTTTATACTGTCATTGTTGTTGGAAAAATATTTAGAAGTACTTGAATTATCAGAAATTTCACTTTGATTTCGATTTTCTACAAGAGAGGAATATTCAGAACATAATGTTTTTGCTTGACTCAAAATATCAAAATATGCATTTTCAAATTGTTCCCGCTCAGTCTCATCATTTTCGGTGGATTCTAAATCTTCAAGTTGTGACTGCACCTCATTGAAATCGTCCCATGAGGGTTCAAACTTTTTAATGCGAAGATTTAGTTGTGCAATAATACTATCATTCAAATTTTCTTTGTTAACAGATCCGATAAACTTTTGAAAACGCGTCAATCTGCTTTTAATTTGAGTCCGTTTAGATTTAAGCTTGTCTGCCATTTGAACGAGAAAATATGAAACCATCTTTTTTTGTGTACATGTTACCATAACATTTTTTATTATTGACGTTGACAAATATCAGAAAATAATATGCATCGACCTATATACAAGGTGACTGAAATATAAATTATATCAACAAGTTAACAGATGCGTAAGGAAGAGGTTCTTGTCTCACATAAGTGCAGGGTAGATCAACATAGACAACCTTTGAGCCATCTGTTTCCCGTCCGAATCAACGCACTACACTATACAACGCACTATTCGGTCACTCTGTACTAGCGCGATGAAACGGGGTCTAGCTGCTCCACCTCGCGACAGACCAAGAAACACTCCGAGTCTCCGGGTTCACAGAATTATTTGAAAAATCAGCTCAAAAGATGTCTGTGTTGACCTACCCTTCACTGATGTGAGGCAAAAACCTCGAAACGCGTCTGCAGGTGATCCCCCTGTCCGAATCAAAACAAAACTCCGCTAGTTGGTTACAGGGAACCCTTGCAATTTTATCCTCTGATGTTCAAAGGATTATTGCACAAATATTCGTTAGATGTAGTCCAGTGCCAGTCTTGGCATTAGCCAGGGGAGTAGTTGTCTTCTACCGGGTATTTATTTGCCACAATATGCCTACAAACTATGTAGGTTTATATGGGGGAAAAGGTTTGATCATTTTCCGTCGAACGATCTCTCATGACTTACTTTCAATGCTGGATAATTACTGTAGAGCTGGCGGTGACTTCATGAAACAGGTGCAACGAACATCCACCTTCTTCCCTTCTATAAATATACTACAGTGAGTATGAAGAGGAATTTCCTGGGATTAGATGAATTGTCCAACTCGATTTGCAATGTATGTTTCAGATACGTATATTTGATTATTGTTTACACTTACTCGAAGGATGATGTCCATTATCGTTTATTTGTTTTTTTTTGTATTCGTCCATTGTATCATAAATATCATAATTTTTGGTTAGATATAGAGATGTGGGTTTTTCATTTTTATTGACTATTGGGCCTTGCCAGCTCTCCTCTGATTGGGTGGCCAATACCATTTCTTCAATTTGTGTGATGATTCAGTTCTGATATAACACTTTTCATGTTTCCCTCCAAAAAGTTCAAATAATATTCAGTAGTAATAACCCAAGGACATGGATAATTTTTCGAAAATTTTAAAACAGATTTCGAAAGATAGTTGCATAGTTCATGAATGCTTTCCATACAAATTCTTGACTGTAAGTTGTGATTTTTGGTATTGTTACGATTTATCCCAGGGTTCGTTGCTTAAAACACCAAACAACGCTAAACTACTTTTATTACAACTCTCTATCACAACACAATACAATATAATCGCTTAAATTGCTCCGCTAAGGCAACTTGCACACACACCGATCTTGGACGTCCGATTTTATACCGGTCGTCCAAATTTTAATAGTGAACCACATGTGGGAACGGGACCTGGCACACACGCCGACCGCTGATCGGTGCCGGTAAAATATCGGTTAGCAGCCGTCCACTGCCACTGCATGGCCGGTATTACCAGGAAGTAGTGGCGTACGTAACTAAATACACGCTTGCACACCCACTGATTGTTTACCGACCATTCCGATTGACTGCTTGGTGAAATTGTAGATACTAAGTACTACGTTTTAAACTAGTGTTGGTAGTGCGTGCTAATAACGACAACAAAGCAACTGATTTTATACTGGCCGTCCAAAATCGGCCGATATTTCATTGGTAGCGGGTGCTTGCACACTCACCGGACTTTTACCGGTCAATCAATCAGTTGCTTTGTTGTCTTGACACGAGGTTATTGAAAAATAATGTATAATTGCCGGTAAACAATCGGTGGGTGTACAAGCGTGTATTTAGTTACGTACGCCACTACTTCCTGGTATGCAGTGGCAGTGGACGGCTGCTAACCGATAGCACCCACTACCGATAAAATATCGGCCGACTTTATACTGGCCGTCCAAAATCGGTGTGTGCGCAAGTAGCCTAACGTTCCAATGCTCTGTACTGAAACTCTGTGTACTAAAAATTCTGCTTCGCTAATAAACTTTGCTCCACTTAGCGCTCAAGAACTCTCGCCACTTACTTACACGCGTACGCCTATGAAGAATCTTCGCGAAGGGCCTCGATGATGTCTATAGAATTCTCCACACGCGATTTACGGGTGCCCGGTAAATGACGTTCGCTACGACGCGACCTCTCATCTGTGTTTACGATCTCGTCATGCCCGGCGCTAGGACATTTCCTAACAGTATATTTGATTCTATAATTTCACTGATGTTCCAGATAGTATTGAAACCAAATGGTGATATTTTGAAATATCAAATATTTGAATCGTCAAAATCGAAATGAATCGATTTGTATGTATCCATGGTAATAACATGAAAGAGTGAAAATAGCCAATGGGATCTTTCCATTATAATTCTGCTCTGAATGGTTGTGTTCGATCAGATGACTTCAAATTAACTGATTTCATTGCTTTATTACTTGAGCCAAAAATTTTCTATAAAATTATCCGCTCGAATCGGTTACCACAAAACTTTAAAATTTGGTTTTCGATTATACTAAAATGTCCTCCTACAGGAGCACTTGATGCCGGTATTCGTCCATATCCAAATTTTGGCCTGGCAAAGCACGACCGAAGAGACATCCATTGGAGGTCATCTATGAGTTTTATGACCAATTCTGGGAAATGATGAGTGTTGTCATCATTTCTTCTTCAGCCCGTGCAACCTTGAGAACTTCAGAATTAATTTCCTCCCCCCATATTTTCCATCGGCTCAAAGATTTGATTTTGGAACAGAAAATGCTGTCATCTCCCGAAAGAAAGTCAATCACATCATTATCAAGGCCTTCTTCAGCGGCGGGATTCAGAAGTTTTCTCATTTATTAACAGGATGACAATTTTCCGTTGCGCAGACAACCCCCTGTGGTACACTGACAGATCAAACATATGGAATACAAAATTTCTGCCGCTACCTTCATATTTTGGCACGAAGCAAGTCGACCAATCAATGCCAAATATTTTTTCTATTGGTTTATTAACTTTGCTTAAGAAATTCGCATAAATTTCAATAATGAGCTACATCTATTATTCGAATATAACATTTTGCCGGTGCCCCACTCTAGTATGACTCAGTGTACTTTTTTATTGTTAAAAAACCTGCGAAATTGGAAGAGCTCTGGAAGAGTCACATATCATCACTTCTTTTTATATTGGAGAGAATTGATTCTCACCCATCCATTCAACCTATATTCTATTAGTGTTGTGGGTGCACTTCGCTTTGCATCTGCATAACTGGAAATTGTATCTTGGCTGTGTGAGTAACCCCATTATAAAGAAATTTGTGTTGCGAATTAGATCCATCATATTTTTTTATTTTGTGGATTAGGCTTCCAGTTGCATCTATACATAAAGTTACGTGTCTCTGCTTCACAATGGAGCTGTAAAAATAGTTTTGGTTATTGTTCCAGAAAAAACAAAAAACGGATCGAATCCTTTTTTGTGTATTGACCCCTTGAAATTTTTCATTGTTCCCAAGGACCTTGGTGATGATAACTCAAAGCGACAAACTCATTTTTCGCAAGCTTCAGCACGAAACTTGAATAAAGATAAGGAGGTTCATCATCCCCTACATCCATTAGTGCCGCCGCCGCTTTTGAACGCACAGCAACTGTTGACTTGAACTCGAGCTTCTCAGCAAAATTCGAACGGAGAGGTTCTCTGAGGTACCGTTTACCATATTTTACTTTTTCAGTTCCTCTCAGAATGGAACATTCAATTTGTATTTTTCCGTTGATCTGGCTACCACAAGTACAATGAACTGAAATGTTGAGAAATATGTATATATGAATATCAACATAGTGTTTCCAAGTGAGGGTGTATAGTAAGGAATTTCTGCTGTTTTTCCGTGTGCGATGGTTCATGAACATAAAAAGCGTCGCGTGTTGTTTTCTATCAATCCTCAGTTATTGAACAAATGAAATACTTTCTGAAATGCACTATAAAGGAAAACTAATTTCTTCAGAGGCGTAAAGTAGGTTGTTCTGTGAGTTAGAGATTCAAACTGTAGATTTTCGAATCTGTGCTAGACAAATATTTTTTTTGCTATTTACAAATATCTGAAGAAAAAAAAACTCGTTTCCTACTGAAAAGTCTTTTTCTCAATTAACTATATTCAATTAATTTTCCAAAATCTTCCGCCGTCAATTTCCAATAGGTATAGCGGCAACACCTTCGCAATAATTGAACCTGATTGAAGCACACAATCATAGAATACGTTTGAGACTTGTTGAAAGTCCAAACGGTTCTCGTTCGTTTTCGTCATTTGCTAAAGCTGTCGTCAAAAATCCCACAATCAGTTCATTTAACCAAACAAGATGGATCACAAGCCACCACTGCCCAACAAAAAGCAAAAATATTTGCAAATATGTTTGCTGAAAATATCCCCAACAAAATATGAGAAATATTTCAATGGACCTGAAGACGGCTTGCGAATCTGATGGAATCCCAGCAATTGTTCTCAAAGTGTGTGTCCCTGAATTAAAACCAGTACTTTGCGGATTGTTCAACCTTTTGTATAACTTGGGGGTTTCTCCTGAGTCCAAGAGAACAGCAAGAGTTTAGCCAGTTCCTAAAAGAGGAAATAAAACTTCACCTTGTGATTAAAGACCAATTGCATTTCTTTCTCTCATTTCCGAAGTCATGAAAAAGCAATCAATATGAAGCTTATCGAATATTCAGAGAAATAAGAGATAATTAATGATACAGATTCCGCCATCAATGATCAATTATATGTTTCTTATATTTGGCACCATTTTATCGAAAAATTCGGAGAAACGTTAGCCGTTGTTGAGTTTGGCATCAGGGTCTCCTTTCTAAACTACTGTCTTATGGCTCACCTTCTCAGTTGTGTGCTTTGTTGGAGGGTTTTTCGTCTGATAGGTCTCTGTATCTGGTTGTTGATGGAGCATCATCTGATATTCTCCCAATAAATGCGGGTCTTCCACAGGGTTCAGTTCTGGCGCCCTCTTTGTTTCTGCTTCATATTAATGATTCGCTAGAGAAAACATCTTGTTCAGTACATAGTTCCTCGTAATGGCAGGTACACGAACAAACACAAAAACACTGGCTTCGCCAGTGGAATCGCACCTCTTGGCACAGACGTCCGTACACGGCCGCCATTTGCACCGAACTCCTCAGGTTAACTCCTCAGTAATCGGTAATATCGATTATTCTTCCTGGGTTGCAGCACTGTGTAGCACTGTCAGCGTTCGGTTATTAGTTTACCTGACAAGTATCAACATCAAGAAATGAAATTATTAGATCGAAAACATTTTCAAATGATACCAGCTTCATTTGTATTTTCTATACATTCCTCACCAAATTTCATTCAATTTTTCTTGGAAGTATTTTTTAGCTTCAGCTAGAATTCTGATATTCATGATAATGAAAATTCAGTAATTGCTCTGAGTTATTCTATTAATTAAAAGCTTTCAAATAACAACTTATTGTCTTATTTTATACGTGTACATAAACTTGAAGAAATTGTGATTGTTCCACAACATGACCATGGAGGTTCTATGCTCAGTTCTATGAGTTGACAGTTTCAAGGTCATTTCGATGTTTTATGATTTCGGGTAGGGATAGACGCTCGATCTCTTGGTTGTTGACTGTCGTGAGAGAAGAGCGTTTAAGCAGTCAGTGACGTTTTCAAAGGTTCAATATTTTCTTGTGAAAATATTCACCAAACTTTATAGATGTCGAGTAGTGGATTGGCTCAGACGATTTTAGTGTTTTGGATTATAGCGATATTTTGGATGTTTTGGGATAACATACCTTTGATGAAACAACTGAAAATGGCGACCATGTGTCGGATTGATTTCCTCGTCTGTTCAACTACAATTATTTTCCTCATCTCCAGCTCAAGTTGATTAAACCCCCGATTTAGGGGTTTTATTGCTTCCTCATTCAATGGTAGGATAAATCCAAGGAAGAACGTGGTTCAGTTGCTTCAGCATGGTATCAGGCAATGCTAAGAAGATTTAAAGTCGTCGCGAAGACCAGAATTTAGTTTTTAATTTTATTTTGGATGTTTAGTTGAGTATCTGATAGGGATATTTCCAACAACCACAATCGACCCTAGGGATTTGAAGCAACTCCAATCGAATAAAACCAACCTTTTGCAACAGAACTAGGCATTTTCTATTCAATTTTCAAATCCGTATTGTAATTCGAAGCCTAATTCGAGGTACTTGGAAAGGCTAAAACATGAATTTCAAATAATTCTTTGAAGTTCAATATGGTGTGAAATTTTCTTACCAAATACCACGCGCACTTGAATTATCTTCGGAAATTTTTTTCTTGCTCACGAATATTTCGAGAAAATTATTATAATTTTCAAAATATTCGTGATCTCGACAAAATTTCCGAAAATTATTGAAACACTGATGGTATTACAAGTGAAAAATTCTCCAGCACTTATCATATCTATTTAGCAGATGTCATGAGGCGTTGTATTTGATATCTGAAAGTGAAATAATCTGTGATGATTTCTTACCAAATTATTTCGCGACCAGCTGAGTTTTCTCGAAGATTCAGTAGGTCGAATTTGAATAAATCAGATATAACATCCATTCTTTTATTACCAGTATTTTGTTGGTCCGCTCATTTTTCATGAATTATGACTTGACAACCGACGCGACGTAAAAACATCAAAGTTGAGATTTTTGAATAAAAATAATCATCATTTTATCGCTAAGACACTTCACTGTCAGAATATGTATCTAAAAACCTCTGATAACAAAGTTTTTATTCATGATTTTCTATATTTTTCGGAAATTTCCCAAAATGCTTTCAATTTATTCTGACAAGTCTCGCTACTTCATTTGAAAGACTGGATTTGATTTATGAATGTGAAAATGTAATATTGAGAATCTGCTCTTTCTCGCAATGACATTTATTTTTTGGTTGAAAATCTCGGCCGGTATTATTCAGTGGGCCACATGTCCGCGTTCAACGTGAAAAATTCTGAAAATGATAATCGTAAGACAGGTTTCATTTCTACATGAAAATCATTCAGATACGTGCATTCCCAATTTGCTATAAATATCGAATCTAGGAGGATCTGTTAAAGACAACTGTCGGTGGGTATTGTCAAAGTGAGCTATTGTCATTGTGGTGACGTCACTCTAATACTGAACTAATTTACTCATTTTGTTCAAGAATTATATCACTTGTGAACATATTCTGATGATGAATCCATTGAATAGAAGTATTTTATACATTTAATAGTTCTTTCCAGGACTATTGTATGAAATATTCTAATGCGTTTTTCCAAGAATTACTATTTACATCAATTACTAGTGAATAATGAAATCATTATTCACTACCATAATGTTGTTGGTGGTGAATAATGATTTCATTATCTACTGGCCATTGATGGATATCGTGATTCTTGAAGGAACACATCTATTAACTATGAATATTTTTATAATTTGCTGAATTTTTTGATATTATTGATATTTCTTCTGTGTTCGAACAGACTGTTATTAATTTTGATCTCCATGAAGCATAACAATTTTCTTTACAAGATTGCTTTCAAAATATATGGTTACACAATAGTCGTGGATAAAGTATAGTATTATATGGCTATTATTCTCTCGGTGATTTCATGATGAACATTATACGCTCGTTGATTAATATACTATTTCTACGATTTTTTTCATGACATATCATTCTTTCTGGTGAATTCAAGTAGTTAGTTCTAGAGATCAATTACCCTGATACCAAACTGATACTATTTGCACTCGACGCGCTTTTCGCTTACAAGGTTTGCATCTTCAGGAGAAGAAAATTGGTACTGCAGAATAGGGTAATTGATCTTTACAAATTGTTTCAACTTCTACACCAAAGGTTCTAATCTCTTCGTTTATTCATGTAGTGGTATTTTTAAAATAGTTTATTTCATCAAATCTGGAAATATATTCTCGATTTTAAAAAAATATTCGAATATATCCACTGACTGTCTGTTCATTATACTGAATTAATCCACCAATACGTTCTGCCCCAAACTGCCCAATCTTCAGGAAATCAAGAATGTCCATTCCTAGTTGATGTTTTCCTGATGAGCTGAAATCAAATATAAAATATCAAATTACCATTTGCCAACTCAATTCACTGTTGGCCAACTCAAGAGGAATTCTTTGTGTACTTATACTTCACTTTTCTATATGTCTCGAGGTCTACTTCACAGAATATTAATTAGTACAGTGTTTACTTAGTGAATCGTATGTGGAATGTTTTTGAACTTTCGTACAAATAATGTTGGATTTTTCAAATAATTTTTGATAAATATCATTTACCATTAACGTGGTGAATACTTGCAAAGACTGTGATATATACTTTCAGTTCATAATTATACAGAGTGTTCAAGATCTGTAACGAAACAGAAAATAATTTGGAAACATTTCATGAAAACTTGGTACTCTTAGATTTTTAACAAAATATCAATTGGTGATAAATTGAGAAAGAATCAATTAAGGATTGATGATTCAAAAAACATTGTGTCCTCATTCATGGAAAATGATTGTCGAAAGTGTGTTGTTTCATTATTATATTATATTATTCAGGAAAAAAGAGTAAGCACATTTCAAACAATGCAGTTGTACAACGTAGGTCGTGAAAAAGTTGCTCTTGAACAATGTATAGGATCATACAGCAAATACGAAATATGAATGAGCAAAGAATAACAGTAATACGAGTAGTTTTTATGTTGGGGAAAAGGTCGATAATTATTTGAAAATGAAAGCAACTCTAAAAGAAAATGTGAATCAAATAATAATTGAAGATAATAGAAAAATAGATGATGAAAAACTGTGCTAATTATTCATTTCTGTATTTGAAATTAAGGTCAACTTCGGAGCGCTGTAGAAATCCTGAATTTTTTAAGAAACTACCTCGCCTCGAGTCAGCACACTATGAAAAATCGTCACTCTTACTTGGGCAACATTGAAGAATCATATACTTGAATTGGAATGAGGTACTTCACCATTGTAAGAAGTTACTAAATTATTCGAAGAAACTACCTCCACCACACCCCCGTAAAGCTAGCAGAACCACTTTGGAATTTTAGAAATTTTTTCAGGCCATAATTTTAGGCCAATTTTAGGCTAATTTATTACCCCATTCCCGAATTTTTTGCTCTTCAATTGTGGGAGATATCGCGGGTTCTGCTAGCTTAACGTTAAGCTGGCAGAACCAAACCGCTAAACGAATGTTTATGTAAAGTTTGATCACACCATAATTTTAGGCTCATTTTAGGCTCATTTTAGGCTCACGTTTGCACCCATTGCAGATTTTTTTGGATTGCAGTTTTTGAAAAAAATCCTGGGTTCTGCTAGCTTTACCGTAAAGCTGACAGAACCCAACCAACCACTTTGAAGTTTTGAAAGTTTCTTTTTTAAACATAATTCTAGGCCAATTTTAGGCTAATTTATTACCCTATTCCCAAATATTTTGCCCTTCAATTGTGGGAGATATCGCGGGTTTTGCCAGCTTCTCGTTAGGCTGGCAGAAACAATCCGCTAAACGAACGTTTATGAAAAGTTTGATCACACCATAATTTTAGGCTCATTTCAGGCTACGTTTGCAACCATTGCAGATTTTTTTTTGATTGCAGTTCTAACAAAAATCCAGGGTTCTGCTAGCTTTACCGTTGAGCTAGCAGAACCCATCCATAAAAAACGATTCAGAACAAATTCAGTTAGAAAATAATTTTAGGCTCCATTCAAGCTAATTTATTACTATGTTATACATATTTTGCTTCTCAGTTGGGGAAGAAATCATAGGTTCTGTTTGGGTAGGGTAATCAATTAGCCTAGAATTATGTCCTTAAAAAACTTTCAATGTTCCAAAGTGGTTGGTTGGGTTCTGCTAGCTTGACGGTAAAGCTAGCAGAACCCAGGATTCTTTTTTAAATTCAATAGAAAAAAATCTGCAATGGATGCAAACGTGAGCCTAAAATGAGCCTAAAATTATGGTGTGATCAAACTTTTCATAAACGTTCGTTTAGCGGGTTGTTTCTGCCAGCCTAACGAGAAGCTGGCAAAACCCGCGATATCTCCCACAATTGAAGGGCAAAAAATTTGGGACTAGGGTAATAAATTAGCCTAAAATTGGCCTAGAATTATGTTTCAAAAAAAACTTTCAAAACTTCGAAGTGGTTGGTTGGGTTCTGCTAGCTTAACGGTAAAGCTAGCGGAACCCAGGATTTTTTTTTTCAAAACTGCAATCCAAAAAGATCTGCAATGGGTGCAAACGTGAGCCTAAAATGAGCCTGAAATTATGGTGTGATCAAACTTTTCATAAACATTCGTTTAGCGGTTTGGTTCTGCCAGCTTAACGTTAAGCTAGCAGAACCCGCGATATCTCCCACAATTGAAGAGCAAAAAATTCGGGGATGGGGTAATAAATTAGCCTAAAATTGGCCTAAAATTATGGCCTGAAAAAATTTCTAAAGTTCCGAAGTGGTTCTGCTAGCTTTACGGGGGTCTCCACCACACCGATCTCGGACACAGTTTTTGTGGGTTTATCTGGCTTGTTTAACACCTTTGAATCATATACCTCTATTACAATGGGGTACTATACTATCTCGCTGACAGAATTTGGTGAATTATTCGAGAAAACTGCACCAACGCATTTCTCCAGAGACATATCAAATACCTGTCAGATCATGAGGATGTCATCAGGTTCATTTGACGCCATAATAACGAACATCAAATTGAAAATTCGCTAAAATTTCTTCAGGCCCCAAAATATTTTCGTCGAGCTACGCCGGTTACAATGCGCAATACCTTACGTTCACTTCAGCATCATCCTTGAAGAATATATTCGATTTTATTTTTCTCTGGCATCTTCTGGGAGGAATTTGAGAAGCTTTCGAATCCGAGAGCAGTCGTTTACTGTCTCATCTCGATTTCATTTTTCCTTTCGTCCGAATCTGAAATTACCAATACTCGAGCTATTCCTCAAATTTCTGCAAGTACGAATTCCGTTTTATAATCATAAATTTGATTCGCCCACAACTATCAAACCGAAATTGACTTGTTCCACACCAGGAGAGATACGAGGAAATATTGATGAGTTACGAGAAATATTCAGTTTTTTTGGAATTGGGAAGTCTTGGTGGTATTCATATAATTTGTTTTTGAGGCAATTGGTGATTTTTCATTTGATTTGGTGGGTTCCTGTTTATCATTTATCAGTTTCCTCAACATTCCAAACTAAGAACGATTATTTCAATAAGGAAGGTAATGCAATTCAATCAAGTAGAATATTTTAGGCCAACCAATATGGTAAAAGCTCTAGAACTTATCGTTTATACACAAATACTCAAATACTTTTAATCTTTTATCGGGTTTTCGCAAGATTATACTACCTATGTTGTTCAATACATTCTGCATGATTCTGAAAATTATTCGATGAAGTAAAAGTTGAGCGTTCGAAATAATTGCCCTACCAAAACTCCAATATTTTTCAAGATTGTTAATATCACTTTCGCACATAATGATTCATGCAGATGCCTACGATTATATTTACCCCACAAATCTTCCAAATACAATTGAGTGAGTGAATTTCAATAAAATAAATGTGAATATAGATTGAACGAAATGACTGCAATCTTTCCGTTAAAAAATATCGGAGAAATGGTGCTATAGAGAAGTTGTTGACAATTTAACGTAAATCCCCAAGAAAAGTTGTGTGTACAATAACCTAATGTAGCACCATCTCACATTTTGATGAACAACATTCTATAATTCACCACAAACCGACAGACATGAACATCATATAGTACAAAATCAAGCCATGAGGGTGATTTTCAGGTGTGATAGATATGAGCGAATAGAAAACATAATTGACTGACATAAAACAAATATAACTGTATCAATTTTTCATATGCAGATTCAGACGAAAGGGAAGCCCTGTGATGTTCAAAGAACACCGCGTGAATCAAGGAACAGGAGATACGATTTAACGTATTTTTTTGAATTCTTAAAGTTTGTAAGCCAAAGGGAGAACCTCTTTTGGCAAGGAGTTCCAAAGTTCAGCGGTTCTATTGAAAAAAGATCCCTGAGCAAGAGAGGTTCGTCAGTTCTCCAAGCTCACAACAAAGGGTTAGGAATGATGTACTAGTCGAGTCATCCGTGTAGATACTGCCAAAGGTGGAACGATTAATGACGATTCAGAAGAGCACTGAACCTGTAAATATCCATAGAAAAGAGACAAGTCTTCCCTTCTACTTTGCACCAACGAAGTGAGCGAGTCTCTTAGCGAAGAATCACCAACAAGACGAATTGCCCCTCTCTCTCTCTGAATAGAATCAAGAAGCTGCAATGAATGTTGTGGTGCCGAGCTCCATACATGAGAACTATATTCCAAGACAAGTGTTTTCGTGAGAATTGTCACTCCTGACATCTGAAAACTAGATGATAGGATAGATGACTAAATGATAGATGAGAAGAGACATTCCTGGGTTTTCCCAGCGTTGATTCATCTGACGTGAATGTTTCTCTGAATTTTTGTTTCTCGTGCTGGTATGGGAACTCTGGAAGAGAAACTAGTATGAAGAGTTCTGCCGTCCACGGAACTATGCACTGAATGGGATGTTTTCTCCAGAAAATAATTTATATGAAACAAAGTGGGTGCCAGAACTGAGCCCTGCATTTATTGGGGGAATATCAGTCGATACTCCAACAACAACCACATTCGAGCTAAGCTGTAAAAGAATAGAGATATATGAGATATATGGTAAAATATAATCCGAATCGAGGTGATATAATAGAATCATTTCAATTTTTTTTAGTAGTAGTCACCGAATTGACTCCAATGTGGTTAAAAATGTTTCTTGTTGGTTCGAACTGACATTGTCTAGATGATTAACTCTGTTGAAATCTGTTGCAAATATTGAAGAAATATAAATTGAATCAATGAATCACGAAAAATGGAATAGAATTATAGGTCAAAACAATCGAATGTATAACTGTCCAACTTTGAAAATGATTCAGAAGCTAATTCAAAAAAGCAGTTATAAAAATTTATATTAGTCGAAGAACTGAATCAATTGAGGTACTTGAATAACAAACAAAAACTTTGAAGTGGATTTTGGTCGAAGAATAAAATAATAAAAAAAATCAAATGCTCAAAAAATAATATTTCAATGAAAATAAAATATAAAATAGGAAAATAGAACGAAATTTCAAATGAAGAAGTAAGAAACAATATGAACAATTGTTGAAACCAAGTTTCGAGTTGACTGTACTCACGATTCGATCGTGGGTGTTTCCAATCGCCGGGTGGTCGTCACCCGACGACAAATTTCAATTTTTTTTTGGGATTGGAGTACTTCATTTGCTGTTTGACTCAATTATTTAAAGATTTTTCATTTTCATTATTGCTTCTTCGGATTAACCTCTGCTAATTTATTTTCAGTTTAAGGCCCCGGGCACGATACGAGGGGTGAGCGTCGGGCGTCGAGCGTCAGAGCGGCACCGCTTTGCCACCGCTCTGCAATCGGGCCCCATATGTTGCCGTGCAAATATGAAGAGGGGTGTCACGATAGACCTGAGCGGTGAGCGACAGTGAGCGGCGCCGCTTAGCGTCGAAGGCACCGCCAAACCCTACCCGATTACTTTTTGTAGGACGCTCGACGCTTAGATGAGTCAAGCTTGTTCCCACGTTTTCCAGTCTAATTCCAGATGTCAGAGGAGCAAGTACCACGTGTTACCTTGAAGTTACTACAAGCCTTTTTTATGGCTTCACCTGCTGAAGTAAACCAATTCTTTTTTTCTCCAGTCTGCCCTTCAGTCTATTTAGAATAAAATCAAACGTCGGTACGCTCATCCTAGTGTACTGGAAAAAACGTTCTGGATCGTCTTTCAACTGTTTGACGAGATGGTGGTACTCTCCATAAACCCTTCTTCTCCTGTTAATGGGATGAACCCCCCATCGTCTTATCCCACGCTTGCACCCCCGAACTACAAGCATTTTCAATCTTGAATTTTCAGATAACAACAGAAGATGTACTAGGTCCTCACTCGAAGGCATATTGCGTCACACTGGTGGCTGGATACAAATCAAGGTTGTCGCTCAAATAGCCGCTCTAACGCTGCTTGTATCGTGACCACCCTCGCCGCTCTGGTGACTGGTGACGCTCGAGTGCCGTTCGACGCTCGCCGCGCAACGCTCACCGCTCGTATCGTGCCCGGGGCCTAATAGTGATATATTTGATTGTTCCTACGTCGGACGAAATCTTTTCCATTATTCGTAGTTCACTGTTCTATTAACTATCCAGCGAGCTATCCAATATTCGTGATTCACTCTTGATCTCACGAAATTTTGGCAACAAGTTGCGATGTAGTTGATTATATAGACAAAGAAGTCCGATCCAATGAATAATTGACCGAAACCATTCTGAATATGAATTAAATTCGAATTAAACTTCCTGTAGATTTTTCTGTTCATTCATGATCATAATCATTTTGATATCGGTCATTATTCTTAATTATCGTATTAGTGCCATAATTGAATGGAAGTGTTTTCATTGGGAGATCGAAGATGTTAATGAATATTTGAGAATCGCCATGCGTTATGGAACTGTTTTTTTTTGTCAATAATCAACTTTCACATGGACTATTTACGAGATTGTTCATTATGCAAACAAGGTGGTTATGGCTACAATGATTCAATTCTGAGATGAAAATGAAAAAAGTTCGTATTCAATTATTACTTGGAATATTTTATATTTTCCTAGTATCGAAAACAAACAATGCAAACTTTTGCTGACTCATCAAATATCTTCTTGTTACATGAAATCCAATTTTCGCTTCGTAAGATAAATGCCTATTTGAAATACTTCCAGCCACACTGTTTGCGAACGAAATTGAATCTGAAATTATTCAGAGAGTTAATTCGTTATAATATTTTCCAGCAGTAAATTACGAAATTTTCCGCCAATTAGGAGATATAAACTAATCAACTCTGGCGTTTGTCTTGACCGAGAAAATTAAAGCGACGTCAAAAATGTTGGGCTGTTGTCGCTGTGACTACTTTCCGGATAGCGAAATCTGCAAAAATGTAATTTTGCCCCAACGGTAAAAAATCTATGACTGATGTTGAACATAAATTTTATTGTTCTCCTCTTATCGAACAAAAATCATCATCATGAAAATATTCTACTATTACTACACCAAAGTTATGCTATTTTTTGCCTACTTCTTCCAGAGTATACATTTCTGGCTTTATTGAAGGTTGCAAAAGCGTACTTTTCCTCCTTAGGCAGGAAAAGTAAAAGTGACCTACGTCATCAATTAAATAACTTATACAGCATTGAAGACCTAAACTATATTCTATTGTATAAAAATAAATTTAACCGTTCATTTATAGAACACATAGAAGATATTTTCAAGAAATGAATATATCGAGAAAATGAAAGTTTAACGGCAAATATTATAGTAGAGCTACAGCAATACGTTCTGTACTTGATTCCGCAGAAGTTGCCCGTTAGTCCCAGTATCGCAACGAGTTGGTGCATGATAGGCTTGTTGGTGAATTCCGGCGTCCACAGCTCATTTGTTTTTTTTAATTCTTCGTTTTGGAGGTTCTCCTCATTTTCGGAATTTTAGGAGCATGCTATACTGTACCTAATTCTCAGTTTCAGTCCTTCAATAAATTTTGTTTGTTAAATAAAATTTTCAAAAATGATTTGTTATTTATACGAATATCTCTTTCTTTCAACTTTGGGGGCCGTTCATAAAATGCGTCACACTAAAATCAGCTTTTTTTGACCCCCTCCTCCCCCCCTAGAAATATTTCGTCACAAAAACTAAGACCCCCTCCTGCTGAGTATGATAAATTCTAAATGATAGTACACAAATTCTGAAAATTAAAAATATTTATTCAGTTATTATAATAACATTTAAATAAATTAATAAATATCTTTCATAACGAACATATAAATAATAAATAATATTATATGTTGGTTGGCCTTTGGTTTCAAGATATTTATAAACAATTTCAATATGGATGGCCACAAATAATATACATATTTTACATAATCAGAAGATTCAATGCTCAATAACACAATGAAACAGTAAAAAATCGCTTTATTTTGTTTCATTTGTAAAGTGAAATACAGTGTACTGTAACAAGGTTAATTCGCTTTCTCAATTGAAAATTCATTCGCAAAGATGGAGTCACTATAGATTTGATTAAAAAATCTGACGAGTTCAGGAATTCGTTAGAAGATGTCGCACATGTAGATTTCTACCAAAATCTACTGAAGATATCTTTCATACCAAAATTTTTCAATTTTCGTCAGAAGTCTACTAAAAAAGTAGATTTCTACCAGAAGTGGTCACGCTGGCTTCTAGCACTCATGTCAGAAAATAATAAACGGCGAACGTCACGTTGCCGTATACCCCCCGTCCCCCCTTGTCACATCTTGTCACACTCTGCCAGACCGCCCCACCCCCCCTTGTATGCGAACGTATTTTATGAACGGCCCCTTGGTGCATTATGTTACGACTATAATTTGCACGCATAATTCGTAGGAAAAGTTTTTCGTGAGTTATACGAGATGAAGTTGCTAATAGAACGAACTCCATTTGGAAGGAACTGTTTTCAGCCAACTCAGACATTTTTTGGGGTCTATTACAAATCTGCCTTCTATATTTGTATAGATCCAATATTATTTCTTAGGAGGTGACAACGGGAAAGGTAGCAAAAGTATATTACTCCAGTCTATGACGGTGAAAAAAGTGTAAACTGTGTATTTATCCCATACAGCACCCATTCGCATGAAAATTTGGATTCAGGATCTACATACCCTCTTTTTCAAAATCTACCCTGTGCCGAGGGTTGCTTCCTCCCTGGCGGTGGATGCCACCCCTTCTTGGGGGTGAAAAATGTTTTATTGGAAATAAGTGCGGAAATCAAAAGATTGGCTAATTCTAAGAACTTTTTGTTAAATGAAGTTTTTTCTGAAAAGCAATACTTTTCGACTTATTCGCGAGTGAAATTGTCGGTTTTCAGTCAAAAAAATTACGTTCTCAGATTATTTTTCGTGAATAACTGGAAAATAATGCATCTAATCGAAAAACCTGCGGGAAGCAAAATTATAGCTTTTGAAAAAACAAAGACGATTTTTTATTTGTGATTGAAAGTTGATTGGTATTTTCAAAAGACAAAATGGAAAGTTTCTACGTACAATAACCAAAAACCGATGCATTTTTCGGGAAAAACAAATTGGACCTTTTCTGAAGTCCTTCGAAAATCCTTTATTTTTGTTATTTATGAAAGTTTCTAGCATCAAAACTGAGCGAGGTATGAAGGAAATAATGTTGAATCCTATTCTTTCGTTGAAAAAAAATTGTGAATAACTCATCCTCTCTTCTCCCCCCTTTGAAAAAAATCGTTGTTACTCCATAATTCACTTCATGCATGTTCTTTCAATGAGTTCTGAGTTTTTCATCAATTGAAAGTACGTAGTTTTGGAAAAAATTTAGATTGAAGAGAAAAAATCGTATACGTGATTCAGCGAAAAATCACCATTTCTTCGAAATAACTCGAAAAGTATTGATCACATGCAAAATTTTCTGGGGTACAAAATTGAAGGCTAATCTTCTCTCAAAATTTCGGTGTTTCATTTTTTTCTGTAGGATGAAAATAGAGTAAGAAATGGCCTGTTAAATATTATGAGGGTTCGCGCAAAGTACCTTTTTTGAGCCCTTTCAGCATGAACCTTTTCAAAAAATTAATCTGAAACAAAAAATAATGTGAATGAGCTCATAGATCTCGAAAAAAGGTACGAAATACTTTTTTTTTCGATCCTTTTTCGCGAATAACTGGAAAATAATGCATCTAATCGAAAAACCTGTGGAGAGCAAAATTATAGCTTTCGAAACAACAAAGGCGATTGTTTATTTGTGATGTATGCAAACCCACTACAAACTGAATAATTGCTTGTTGAAAGTCGATTGGTATTTTCAAACGCCAAAATGAAAAGTTTTTACGTACAATAACCAAACACCAATGCATTTTTCGGGAAAAACTCAAAGAACCTTTTTTGAAGTCCTTCAGATATCCTTCATTTTTGTTATTTATAAAATTTTCTAGCATCAAAACTGACCGAGGTATGAAGGAAATAATGTTGAATCTTATTTTTTCCATGAAAAAAAATTGTAAATTACTCATCCTCTTTCCCCCCCCTTTTGGAAAAAAGCGTTGCCCAGTGGAACTATCTGTATATATATACATATATCATATACATATAGTTCCACTAGGCCCAAAATATAGTTACTATGTGTATTCTTCAATATACTAATGTACATCTCTAATTTCTACAAAAATTGTTTTTTGTTTTTTCCCATAACTCGCTTAGTCTTCAAGCAATCAAATCCACCAAAAAAGTATTTTGTAGCTTTTTTCAAGAGCTATAAGCTCATTCACATCATTTTTTGTTTCAGATTATATTTTTGAAAAGGTTCATGCTGAAAGGGCTCAAAAAAGGTACTTTGCGCGAACCCTCACAATATTTAACTGGCCATATCTTACTCTATTTTCATCCTGTAGAAAAAAATGAAACACCAAAATTTTCAGAGAAGAATAGCCTTCAATTTTGTACTCTAGGAAGTTTTGCATTTGATCAATACTTTTTGAGTAATTTCGAAGAAATGGTGATTTTTCGCTGAATTACGTATATGATTTTTTCTCTTCAATCTCAATTTTTTCCGAAACTACGTACTTTCAATTGATGAAAAACTCAGAACTCATCATAAGAACATGAATGAAGTGAATTATGGAGTAACAACGATTTTTTTCAAAGGGGGGAGAAGAGAGGATGAATTATTCACATTTTTTTTCAACGAAAAAATAGGATTCAACATTATTTCCTTCATACCTCGGTCAGTTTTGATGCTAGAAACTTTTATAATTAACAGAAATGAAGGATTTCTGAAGGACTCGAGAAAAGGTCGAATTGGTTTTTCCCGAAAAATGCATTGGTTTTTGGTTATTGTACGTAGAAACTTTCCATTTTGTCTTTTGAAAATACCAATCAACTTTCAACAAGGCCCAAACGAACTGACCTAGGCTAGAGCCTAGAATTTGTCTTACTCTATTTTTTATCTCAATATTTCCCGCACTATTAAGAAGTACTCCAGTCTGCTTTTCCATTCCAAAATATCACGGGAAACCTATGTTTCAAATACATCGATTATATGCCGTCACTTTTCAATTTTTCCTCAATTTTTCTCGTACTATTGAGAAATCAACTCAACTTTTTTTAAAACTATCATTGGAAACCAATGGTTTGAATACATCGATTATATGCCATCACTTTTCAATTTTTTTCAAATTTTTTTTCGTACTATTGAGAAATCAACTCAACTTTTTTTAAAACTATCATTGGAAACCAATGGTTTGAATACATCGATTATATGCCGTCACTTTTAAATTTTTTTTGTCACTTTTTCTCGTTCTATTGAGAAATCAACTCAATTTTTTTTTAAACTATCATTGGACACCAATGGTATGAATACATCGATTGTTTGCCGTCACTTTTCAATTTTTGTCTCAATTTTTCTCGTACTATTGAGAAATCAACTCACCTTTTTTTTTTTAAACTATCATTGGATACCAATGGTTTGAATACATCGATTATATGCCGTCATTTTTCAAATATTTTCTCAATTTTTCCCGTACTATTGAGAAATCAACTCAACTTTCTTTAGCCTATCATTGGATACCAATGGTTTGAATACATCGATTATATGCCGTCACTTGTCAAATTTTTTCTCAATATTTCTCGTACTATAGAGAAATCAACTCAACTTTTTTTCAAACTATCATTGGAAACCAATGGTTTGAATACATCGATTATATGCTGCAACTTTTCAAATTTTTTCTCAATTTTCCTCGTACTATAGAGAAATCAACTCAACTTTTTTTTAAACTATCATTGGAAACCAATGGTTTGAATACATCGATTATATGCCGTCACTTGTCAAATTTTTTCTCAATATTTCTCGTACTATAGAGAAATCAACTCAACTTTTTTTTAAACTATCATTGGAAACCAATGGTATAAATACATCGATTATGTGCCGTCACTTTTAAATTTTTTTGTCAATTTTTCTCGTACTATAGGGAAATCAACTCAACTTTTTTTAAAACTATCATTGGATACCAATGGTTTGAATACATCGATTATATGCCGTCAATTGTTTGGATTTTTCAATATTTCCTCATAGTTCCACAAAGTATTTTTTTTCTATCACCTATCAATACAAATTCAACTCATTCCCTCTGGAAATCATGTTAAAACTATCATCGGATACCTATTGTGTAAATACAGTGATTCTATGCAGTCACTCGTTTCAACTTTTCATTTGTTTTAAATAGTTCCCGTAAGTATTTCTATTTACCACCAATCAATTAATATTCAACCTAACTCCTCTGAAAATCGTCTCGAAACTATTATTGGAAACCAATAGTGTGAATACAGCGATTCTATGCCATCGGTTGTTTACAATCTTCAGTTTCTCCATTACACGACACTTAAATATTTCATCGCTATCAACGATGCTCACTGAACATTACATGAATTTCCTGTTCACGAAATTCAATTCATTTTCTGTTGTACGTCGTTGGTACGTCATGAGTTTCGTATTTGATAGTCGTTTTGGAAATGATTGTATTTTACGAATTTCCATTAATATTTCCTAAACTATCAATATTACAGGAAAATGGATTTGGGCTTTTCATAGCATTCGACGAGATCTGCAAGTTAACTCCTTTGAAAAATTTTGATTTGATGAGTGGTTCGGAGATATATCGTTTGTTTTCTTAAAAAAAATTAATATTTTCAATCATCCGATTATTAATTTGTCTATATTTCCCGTACTGTTGATTTTAGAAAAAAAACATTTGGGGTTTCCATAGTGTACACTGAGATGATCATTTTTTTACTCTTGGTGATTTTTGATTTTCTCATCCGTTTCCGAGATATTTAGACATTTAATGACGAGAAACCTCCAGAAAAACATGAATTTCAAAAATTTCCTGATTTTTCCATTTTCCGATCGGTTTAGAAAAAAATTCTTCAAACAAAAGTTGTAGAGTATCATGAGACCTACACGACAGTTTTTTCGTTTTTCAATTACGAGCAACGGTACGGTCTACAGAGTGTCCGAAAAAAAGTGACGGGTGACACGATAAAAAATCATAAAATCTAAAATAATTTTTTTTATTTTTTTTTCTTCAAATTAAAGTTGTAGCAGAAGGTTGGGGGAGTTTTTTCATATCAAGCAAACATTTCTGCGATCAAAACTCTATTAGTTATGACGAAAACCAAAAAAAGTCAGAATATCCCAAAAAAAACAACTTTCCGATTTTCCGATTTTTCTCAAAAACAATAGGTGTCTGCACACTCATAAGATCTAGAAATCACCTGAGTTTCGAATCGATATCTCTTTCCGTTCGACCGCTATCGTGTTTCAAAGGAATTCCAACGCCGGACAGACACACACACACACAGACAGAAAAAAAATCAAGTTGGGCTAAATCGGCCTATTTTTTGACGCTGATCATTTTATCCAAATGAAATTTTTCGATATCTCTTCAAATAAAAAAGTTTTGCCCGCTGCCCGGTCCGGTACTCTGCGAAAACGCAACCGTAGATTACACCGATTAATACTAATCGATGTAACAAGCAATTATTCAGTTTGTAGTGGGTTTGCATACATCACAAATAAACAAATGCCTTTGTTTTTTCGAAAGCTATAATTTTGCTCTCCACAGGTTTTTCGATTAGATGCATTATTTTCCAGTTATTCGCGAAAAAGGATCGGAAAACGTGTTTTTTTTTTACTGAAAACCGACAATTCCACTCGCGAATAAGTCGAAAAGAATTGCTTTTTAGAAAAAACTTCATTGAACAAAAAGTGCTTAGAATTAGTCAATCTATTGATTCCCGCACTCATTTCCAATGAAAATTTTTCCACCCCCAAGAAGGGGTGGCATCCACCCCCAGGAAGAAAGCAACTCTCGGCACGGGGTAGATTTTGGAATAGAGGGTAAGTAGAACCTATATCCAAATTTCCATACGAATCGGTGCTGTATGGGATAAATACACAGTTTTCACTTTTTTCACCGTCATAGACAAAACTGAAAATAATATCGCTTCGATTCGGATGACAACAAATCGCTACTTGAATCGATTGCTTCCTTCCTAGCTTCAGGCGAAGTACAGCTTATCCAATCCATCTTGGCACAAACTCAGATACTTTTCCAGTTGCAGACTGGTAGTGTAGACCATGACGAAACAAATAATACCTTTTAGGAATAAATTTCAACACAGTGAACACATAAAATAGGTGTTTTTTGTCTTAGTTTACTTCACAGAGAATTTTGGGCATATGCGTTCTCACTTCTGTGCCAAGTTGGATTGGACAAGCTGTACATGCTTTTTTTATCGGAATCATATCACTTAAATTCCCACTCATTTTCAGTGTTCACTCACAATTCGTTGTGGAATTCTATTACTACGTTCATTTTCTGACACCCAAGTTGAATTTCGTTTCGGTTTGTTTGACCAGACCAGACTCCTAGACTATACTTATATCGAAATTTTAGGAGTATGCTTAATTAACAGGGTAAATGAAATCGCTCCTTCAGTGGAAATGAAAATCTGAATATGTGGATGTTGATCTTTCATAATTACCCTGTTTGATTTTGTGTGAAAGTGAATAATCTCTGACAATGGAGAATTCAGTGGTTTTCTGTCGGGATATCTATAAAAAATGAAGTCTAATGAAAGTCGGTTCAGGAATAGTGAAAGGTAATATAGTCGAAGTAGGAAATTATCACGGATCAAGCGATTTCATTCAAATTTGATATTCTTGGCTGAAAAGATCTGGGGTTTACTAATTTGAAATCGATTTCACAGAAAAATGAATTTTTGGTGCTCTTTCGGTTGCGTTGCCGAAGAAATATACCTGTCGGTCGATATAGATTATAATCAGAGCAATTTTGTGAATGCCAATCATTAAACGATGAGTTTTGGAACCTTTGGTGTGAAAGTTGGAACTTTTCCTAGAGATCTATTACCCTAACACCAAACTGATATTTTCGCACTCGACGCGCGTTTCGCTAACAAGGTTAGCATCTTCAGGAGAAGAAAAGATACTAAATCTAGAGCTGGGGTTATTTATTTATATACCTTAAGTTTTCCGGTCCGATATGGACTTCGTTTGTTACTGTTAATTATTCTTATTAATTTCTTGGTAATGAACTGACTACCTGCAAGTTCCGTCATCTGTTAGTATTGATTTCTGATTAGTTTCCCAACAATAAATTGAAAAGCGGGCTGAAAGGAATAGGTCCCTTGTCACCATTCATGCTGTTTTTACATTTTGCTATTTCGAGACTCTCACATGCATTGAGTAGTCTTGTGTCATGCACATGCTTGATCAGTTTCAGATTGCTTCCACCAATTCTGGGGTCATTCTGTAGAGCGTGTTGGGCGACACTGGATTTTTCTACCCTTCCGTATTTTATATGTGCAAAATGCTCTTTGAAGCGCGTTTTGATAGCTCGTCGGCTCTGGCCGATGTACTTGTTGCAATCTTGACAACTGATCTCATAAATTCCTGACTTCTCTGAGTTTTCTAGTTTATCTTTTGGGTTACCAAGAAGCTGCTGTAATTTGTAAGAAGTTTTATATGCAACTTTCATATTTACTTTGTCAAATATCTGTTGGAGTCCTCTAGTGAATTGAGGTTCATATGGGATTACTATAAACTTTTCGTTTCTCTCATCTTTTTTAAAACTCGAAGATTTACGAAGTGTTTCCCTAAATTTACATTTCCTAATTATCTTATCAACTATCTCTGGGTTAAAACCGTTCACTTCAGCTACGTACTTAATCACTCTCCTTCCATTGTCGTGTTAGCGAAACGCGCGTCGAGTGCGAAAATATCAGTTTGGTGTTAGGGTAATAGATCTCTAGGAAAAGTTTCAATGCCAATCAACTAAAAAAGGTCGCTTCCATTTTGTATCGTTAATTTGATTATATACTCAAGACCTTGGAAAATTTTTGAGTAATTCTTCACTTGGATTCCACCGAGGATTCCACGCTACTACTGGTGCGATTTTAATGCAGATTTCTTTAAGAGAGAGGATATGCCTTTTATACTTCCACCAAATTCGGATGAATACTCAGAAGCATTTGACTGTTGGATCTCACACATTTCAGTAGATATCTCCATACATATACACTTTTTAATTCCCGGCAATTTTTCTAGAAAACCACTGAATTTTTCATAGTCAAAGGTTATTAATTTTTCACACAAAGCTAAATAGTGATTTCAAACTATGGAGTCAGTGGCGCGGCTTGAAAAACATGTAGGTAAGTAACCGCCAGTACCCTGATGAAACGTCAATGGTTGAAAACACCGTAACCACTTGTGTTCCATACAAAAACTCAATATTTCCCAGGAACTCTAGGCGAAAACGTATTTGTATAGCGCAATGTAACTCTCTGTATGTCATAAACGACTTGCTTCAATATCCTACCTAATACTTCAGCATTCTGCAAGGGAGATAACGAGTTATGATTGGGGCCGTGGAATTTTGAAACAATTTCTATATCATTGAAAAGTTGAATCTGAATCACATATGAGAAAAATCAATTGAGCATCTTGGAATAATGCGTCATTTCTGCCAGTTATGTTTGTTCCGAGGTTTGTTCAGACAAACTGAACGCTCAGCTGTCAGAAGGCCAGTTCAATGATCTCTAACTATGAAGCAAAAATACTTGATATCTATTTAGATTCTCTGAGTAGAATGACATGCTATAATATTCACTGGTTCTCAAGCTGATCGTTCAATGTGTGTAGGAGTCCAATAACGAATACAAAACCATCCAAATAATATAATGAGTTATCAACATTTTGTTTTATGTTCTGTTCTGAATTTCTCATTAGATAGACCTGAATTCAGAAAGACTTGAGAGTAGGGATTGGGAGAAAGTAAAACACGTTTACTTAGCGACTGAAAGAAGGAAATGGTGGATTATAAAAAGAACCGGTAATGATAATGGGGATTTGATTTCACCCCTCTATGAAGAAGAAAAAAACGTTATACTGAGATGCTGAAGATAAGTCGATGTGAAATCCGATACCTCATCAAGTAAAGAACAAGCTTAACTTCACGGATAAAAAGACAATCAGCCCTATCGATTGCCTTTGTTATTGAGATAAATAACCCGAGGAACATTATGCTTTCCTTTAGCTCGCTCTAGCTTTGTGATTGGGAATTGATCGGCTTCATATCGAAATTAATAAAAGTTTTCTTGCTTCTCCATCTTTTATTGATATTTATATTACCAAATATGAAAACAAAATTGAACTATGCTTCCATATTGCCTTCACATAATTTTGCAATGGGCAATGTAAATATATTTATAATCAAAATGGATCAGTTGACTATAAATTTTTTTTTTGTGAGCAGTATGAGAATAATTGAAATCGCCGGTATCATATCGGGTTACTATCGCTTATTAACGTTAGGTATAGTTTCAATGGATGAATGCAGACCGATAAAGACATGAAAGAACGAGTTTTGCATTGACCACAATTCGATATCTTGTTCAGATTGATGGTATCATTCGATAGTATCAATGGTTTTTCCTTATTCGAACTTATTTACCATTCCAGTGTCAATCCTATTCTCTACAAATAATTTCAGTAACCATTTCATAAATAATTTATTTTCCATTCCATAAATTTCAACGTATTGCCCTTACTTATTATAATGAAATATCTGAGAAGCTGCTACCCTTTTCTGGAAAGTCGGTGCTGAGTCAAAGTATAATGATTCGTCATAGACCAGGTGAACTACTTATGTTGGTATTACTGTAACGTGACATATAAAGGTTATTTGCGGGATGGGTTCTAAAATGATGTTCGTATTGTGAATATCGACCCTCCATTGTGGAAGTTTAAAAAGCTAAAAACCAGAAAAGCACTAGAAAATCGAAATTTTCTGACATTTCTTCATGTAACTCATCATGTGTTCGAAGTTTTTCCTTATAAAATTCTATACAAGACAGGAATTGTCAAGCCTCGGATAATTTGGTTCGAAATAG
>JAVJAQ010003943.1:0-14498 GCA_032362365.1 Zygogramma bicolorata
GTCATGTCTGACTCCAATATGAAAGACAGACAATCGAATATGACAAAGTTAGATTGATTATTCTGTTTCAGCTTTGCTCTTATCGCAATTGAGATCACAGCAAGGCCATATCGAATGCAAGTGATGATATATGATGATAGTTCAGGCAGATAGGTCTCTAGATGGAGCCAGAACCGAAATAGAGACGGATTTAAATGGAAAGTGTAGTGAAAGGATCCCTAAAGCCTTCTACTCGAGCTCCAGAGAGGAACTGAACGACGGTATCGTGGTAGAAAGAGATCTTATGACCTTTCAAACACCGAAGTCATGTCTGACTCCAATATGAAAGACAGACAATCGAAAATGACAAAGTTAGATTGATTATTCTGTTTCAGCTTTGCTCTTATCGCAATTGAGATCACAGCAAGGCCATATCGAATGCAAGTGATGATATATGATGATAGTTCAGGCAGATAGGTCTCTAGATGGAGCCAGAACCGAAATAGAGACGGATTTAAATGGAAAGTGTAGTGAAAGGATCCCTAAAGCCTTCTACTCGAGCTCCAGAGAGGAACTGAACGACGGTATCGTGGTAGAAAGAGATCTTATGACCTTTCAAACACCGAAGTCATGTCTGACTCCAATATGAAAGACAGACAATCGAATATGACAAAGTTAGATTGATTATTCTGTTTCAGCTTTGCTCTTATCGCAATTGAGATCACAGCAAGGCCATATCGAATGCAAGTGATGATATATGATGATAGTTCAGGCAGATAGGTCTCTAGATGGAGCCAGAACCGAAATAGAGACGGATTTGAATGGAAAGTGTAGTGAAAGGATCCCTAAAGCCTTCTACTCGAGCTCCAGAGAGGAACTGAACGACGGTATCGTGGTAGAAAGAGATCTTATGACCTTTCAAACACCGAAGTCATGTCTGACTCCAATATGAAAGACAGACAATCGAATATGACAAAGTTAGATTGATTATTCTGTTTCAGCTTTGCTCTTATCGCAATTGAGATCACAGCAATGATTTTTTCTTGGTTCAGTTCTAGCATAAGATGATCCAATCCCAGAAATGACTTCAATTCCTATTCATTTTTTCACATGAATGAATATATCTTGGCACCAAATGGATTTTTTTTATTACTGGTCCTCTTTTCATATTTCTGTAGGAAATTGAAATTACTGTCTACTATTCGATTTTTTAGTGCAATCTTTGAACAAGGGCCATAATTTGTTGATTATGTGAAGGTATTGTCAAAAATTTCAATTCACACTACTCAAATATATTGCTTAAAATTTCTTTTGAGGTTTCAGGTTATGTAAACTTTGCATCGTGAAAATTAAGCAATGATTTAGAATGAACTCATGTGGAAAAAAGCAATCGTAATACTACCAATATAATATGGAAACTGTTACATTTTTCATCCTAGACAATGCACGAACTCCTATGGATAATTGAAATATTTCGAAAAATCACAAACGAAAAAGTTTTCTGAGTACCAGATGAATTTGAACAATCTGAGGCATCACATTTTGCTATGGCACTGCACCTTGTTCATTCAGAAATCTCATGAATTCATTTCGGATATTGAGGGCTCCTCTCAGCAATCGGTTGCCTTCTTGTTGTGCCAATCAGCAAACCCTTTTCAATTCTCGTTTCACCTGGTACTGGTTTTTCCGTTGATAGAAACTTGTGCAATATGCAGCAAGTTTCAGTTCAACAGAGTTTTTTCAGGAGATATGTTCTTTTTATGTAGTGGAGTCCTCCACCGATTAGCCAAAATTCCAAAGACATTTTCCACTACTCTCCGAGCTCTGCTCAGCCGATAATCAAAAATCCTCTGTTTCCATGACATATTCCTCTAAGGAAACGGTTCCAAATAATTAGTTTGTAATGAAAATGCTGCATCTTCAACTAACACAAATGGCACATTCACATTTCTTCCAAGAAGTGGTCGCCATTCAGGAAAACTGAGGCTATTATTCTCCATTGCCCTAGTCAACTGAAAAACTCCTCCATCAGCTACCCTACCATTCGTGTCACAATCATATTCATAAATGTAAAATTTGCATCCACTACAGCAAACAGAACAATGCTATTTTCCTGGTGGTAATTGTGTAAAATGTGGATCCTTCAGGAATTCAAAGTAAATTTTAATTCGTATCTCCTGTCCCTTGATTAACACGGCGTTCTTTGAACATCACAGGGCTTCCCTTTCGTGTGAATTTACATATAAAAAAAATCCTGCCTCTATTCTAGCGCAAATAACTATATGTTTCCCATCCATGACTCCCTAAGTATTGGGAAAATTCTGTAAAGCACTTCAGCAATTTCTAGCCAATCTGCAGCAGTTTCAGGTTTCTTAATATAAGTATGGTAAAGCTTCTTACGTATTGCCTCACATATTTCAGGTACAATCCTCGATATTGTTGTGATACCAATCCTAAAAGTATAATGATGGCTCCGGTATCACTCCCCAGAAGCCAAGGATCTTAATGTCATCATCAACCTATTTTTTGCTGATATAGAATCTCTCATTGAGGTTGATTGTTTTTCGATATCGTCTTCCACAAAGCCTGATAATTTATTGAACATAGCTCTGTCCAATCTCAAAAAATGTATGGAGCCCTCAACATCATCATATTTTCCAAAATCTTCATCTACTAATCTTACGCCACCTCTCTCATTCCTTTTCAAAATCTAGGCTCTAGTTCACCATCGAGGAGGGTTTCGTCTTGTAGTACCATATCTCGAGAGCATAGCTCACGCTGTAATTCTTAGGACAGTTACAATATCGGTCATATTGGTAATGATTGCCTCATCCATCTCAAATCTCGAATCAATACCTTCTGAAACACAACGTGATTGACAAACTCGCAAAAATTTACAAAACAAAATAGCACAAAAATTGAATTGCTACACCGAAATGCCTGTAACAATTTATACTCATCTCATCGATTAGCCGGCCTTTCCATTATATTTATAACATTATATTTATAAAGTTCACCGAGGAGATTCGTATCCATATTTTTCTAAAATGTGTGCTTTTTTCCACTGAACAGGTTGTCACATTATTGAAGAACTCGTTTTTAAACATCAAATCAAAAACAAAGTGAGGATGGATAAGTTTAGTTTATTAACTTCCAATGATGTTGGCATTGCAGACAAATTCTCTAATTTGATTGACAGATTGATGACATTTCTCCCGACAATCGTCGAAAGAAGTGTAAGTAGGGAGACAGGCGTAAAACTGAGGAAAGTAGAATATGAATTTGTACAAGTAAAAACCACGAAACTAAAGAAGCAAAACCTCGCATCGCCAAACACAATATGAATGATACAATCAGACCAACAATATCCAACTCATACGAACCCGTCTTGTCAATGTCAGCAGATATCAAGGCATCCCAAATGAATATCCTACAACAATAAATCGCTTGTTCCCGTTCTATTACATGTTGATTGCCTCTAAAACGTCTACCTCTCCAGAAGCCATTATCTTTATGATTTCTCGACGTGACAGATAAATAACTCGGCTTGACGTCTCTATAGCGAGCTCCGTGAATACGTTGCTGAGGCTGTCGTAAATGGCCGATATTACACCAATTCCATAAAATCCACAAAAGGCGTTCATTTCACTGGTGGAACGGGGCAGACAAATTCAACTGCAGTTCATTTGCAGAATATAGTTATGGCGCAACAATGACGTCCTTTCGCTCCGGCGAGAGACAAAAGATGATTAAATGAAGATGGGAATGTTAATTGAAAGAGAATCGTTTTCTGCTGAGGCGTGTTCTCGAAATATCCTTGAATTCCAACGAGAAATGACGAACAATAGAAAGTCTTCATTTCACCGTCAATTATTCCGCGGATATTTTGATTGGGCGGAGGTTTCAATCATGATATCGCAGTCATTTATCCGGAGATAAATTCGTACTAAATAATCAAAAAGGTACTGATTATCGAAAAAAAAATCGTTCATTTTCCCCTTCAATATCTTCAAACTCTTAGGTTTGTGCGCGTAGTTCACAGTTCACTTATGGATTGTGGTTTGAAGCTTCACTGTTTGAATTACTTAATTTCAGTGCAGGAAATTTCATGATTTCGGAAAAGTATAGTTGTTACCAAAGGAAATGGTTGTGGATACCAAATCAGAACAACCAAAACGTCACATCGCAAGTACAGTCAAATGTAAACATCGACAGTCCTCTTCGTCACTGCTTTTCAATTTGTAATTTCCCAATTTCTTCCCACTGACTTTTTGATTTATAAATTATTCACGTAAATATTCATCTTGTCTGTGTTATAAAAGAACACTTTTTTGGCCTGCTGCATACCCAAATATTGTCTCACTCATCTTTTATATATATATATATATATATATATATATATATATATATATATATATATATATATATATATATATATATATATATATATTAATTTTTATTATATATACCCAGAATTTATTTTCGATTTTGGAAAATTTGAATATCTCTATTGATGGAAATTCTCAAAAATGAAAATCAACCAAAATATCTTGGAAAGTTAGATTTTTTTTTCTGTCTACGATTGGTTCAGAAAGAACTTCAACAATGTCTCGGGCCACCAAATCATCTGAGTCTACTATTTTTGTCCATGAAAATTTATTTTTTCCATAATTCCGAATTATTCTGCTCATTATTTGCTCGTTTAATGTTCGTCATGCCCTTTTTTTATTACTTCTACTGCAATGTTGGGGTCCGTTCGGAAATAATTTGAGGCCCCTAGGGATTTTCGGTGATAATTTCGAGCCAATTTGCACCCAAAACCAGAAAATATTATGACTGCGAACGTATACGCGATAACGAGTTCACACTTACCCCAACCTATGCAATCACACTTACCCCAGATGGCATTTTTATCGGGGTGAGTGTGATCCATGCCATAAAATCATTTCGAATGATATCATTATTGAATATAAAGAATACAAACTGAACTAGAATCCAGATGCTATATATATATATAGAAATAAAATAGAAATGGATTTATTTACAAATATGTGGGGTATACAACAATTAACAATAAAAATGAAATGTATCACAAAATGTTTACAACTTATTATTATTAGCAATATTGAACTGAAACATTCGATAACATATGCAAATAAATCGATATCCATATCCAATAATAATTACAATACAAGAAAATACTAGACTACTCCAAATGTTCTCAGAAAAAAAATTGTTTGATATCTATCTGAAGTGAGTAAGTAGTATTTCAGTTTGTTTATGAATGACTGATAGTAACTAATATTTCTGATTTCAGGTGGTAGATTGAAGAATCGTGGCGCTAAATATGAATAACTTCGTTTTCCGATTGTCTTCTTTGCAAGAGGTGCTACGTTTTTTCTGGTCTGGTGAGTATGATCAAATATTTTGAGATTTGGTTTCCGTTTGAATTCAAAGAATTCAAATAAAGTTGTCGTTAAAAAATAATTCTGAAGGATATCACGAAGTTCGATTTTCGTTAAATGAAAGATCCGATCAATAATGCCCTGTTTTTCTAATATCATTTTCAAAAATATTTTCTGTAGAATTTCAATATGTTTGATATGCTGTTTGATTGCACTTCCCCAACCGATTATACCTTACGTTATTCTTGACTCCACCAATGCTTGATAAATCATTTTCATTTTATTTTTATCTAGAAATCTTGAGAGATATTCAAATCCATATATGAGGCTTCTTAACGTGTTAGCAAGCTTTGTGATATGTTTATTCCATCCCAAGTGCTTATCTATTGTTACTCCCAACTGAATCACCCTCTTTTATTTTCAAATTTTCGTCGATTTGCAGGACCGTATAAGAGGGTTAGGTATTTCCATGGTAGGAGAATGGCAAGTAAAACGTTTCATCAAAGTTTATTGTTAGCACCTTGGATTCACAAAATTTTTTTTTAGTTTTCTTATCTCCTTCAATATTATCTTTCAGCCCTTTCCAACTATCACACTCGTAAATAATGGCGGTATCGTCTGCGAAGCTTATTACTTCTCCAGAAATATCAATGTTCAAGAGATTATTGACATAAATAATAGATAACAGAGGACCTAAGACCGTTCCCTGTAGTATACCGAATTCAACAGTTCATTCTTTGCTGAAGTGCTTGTCGATTTCGACTAGCTGTGTTCGATTCTACAAGTAATTTTTTATCAATTGTCTTACGCCTTATGCCTCGAAATCTCAAATCTTCCAAGACACCCAACAGCTGAGAATGATTTACAGTGTCGAACGCCACAGCTGAATCTAAGAAAACGCAAATAGATTTTTTTCCGTCATCTTGTTTTTTTTTGTGATCGCCGATGTTGAATAGACAACTGCATCTCGAGTGGACTTATTTTTCTAAAATCCATATTGTGCATTGCTGATGTGCAAGATGCATATATTCCTGGTGCGATTTCCGATTCGATATTGTTTCGTCAAAAACTCTGGACACGATCAATCTTATCGACGGAATTTACTATGATTTCCAGTGGATGGTGCAAGAATCGAATTCTGTCATCTCTTGACATTTGCATTCCAGTATATTCGAATTTTGCTCGAAGTTCTCCATAATTTTACTGTTCCTTTCAACCAGCTATTTGTCGTTTCCAGTTCAGTTCTCTACTTTTTTTTTCTTTGTTATTTGTCGTTTATCTGCCGTTACTTGAGTGTTGTTTTAAATAGTGTTTCATAATGGATATCAAACGCTGTTGTATAATTTGTGGACGAAATTATCAATCATCTATATTAAGTTTCGATGGTTAGTTCAAAACATTCAATACACATGTATTTAACTTCAACTGGTCAACATAAAGCAAGATTATTTTGACGCTAATAAAAACAAAGTTCATCTTGCTCAGTTTTTACTTTGGTAGAAGTTATATTGCCTTCCAGAATTTCCCAGTTTAAATTCAAAATCATAGCATAAAAGTTTTTTCGGGAGATTGTTTTCAAATGGTCTTCTTGTACTTCGCCATAATAGCTTGCACTACAGCACTCTGCCTAATAAATTGAAATTACTCAGGTTGACCCGAACTGAAGGGTCCAATTCATTTCGAATTGAACACTACAATGCCCAATGAACTCGTTATTAACGTATTATTTTTTCCATGTAGTCCAACTCCACTACTTCTCACGTCAATACCGATATTACGAAGAGTCTCATCAAATTATCTGACAACTTTTAGCACCGAATAGTAAGAATTTCTATGAATTTTGATATTAATTTCTCATAACATAAATCGAGAATATAAAGCGAATGCATCTATCTATAATATATGTGTTTAGATGCATATCTGTTTACGTCTGAACAGAAACAGACAAACATAAAAAATATAGCGAATTCTTAGGTAAGAACTCGTGCAATTTCGACACAACTCGTATATCTTCATCGTTCATTATGTAGAGTGCTGAAAAAAAAAAGTTACACAGTGACTCTGCACGAGTTTTTCTAGTGAATTCCCTAATAGAAATTTCGTCAGCTTTCAAGTTAGGTAGGTCAAAAAAAGATTTATACATGTCTATGTCAGTTAGCGCTGAAGTTGGTTCATTGGCTGCACATTAAATGCAAGGATAGATTAAAGAACTTCATTTTTTGATTTTTCATCAAATTACAATTTATATAGTGAAACACTGATTTTTCAATTTTTTTATGGAATACGAAATTGCATTCTGGAGATGAACAATTCAATCAAAACTCTTCTGCACTCATTTTCTTGCTGTTTACTTTTTAGGAAAATACTACTAATTTCCAAACTCGATTTTGAAAAGAACACTTCACGAAAGAAGGATTCGTTTAATGTGTCTAGATCGAAATAAATGGTGAGATATGAATAATGAACGAAGATCCATCGGATTGGATTCGAGGCAATGATATTTTCCATAAAAAAAGTTATAGTCTTATACCGTGTGTCCCAATTGGGCGTATTTGCTGGATACATCGATGAAACAGATATTGAGCCCAAAGTAGCGTGTGAAGTTCTGATCATCATTTTTATCGATACAGGGTGCTTTTTATGTTATTATGATTTTTGACAACTCCGTTACGATATTATGCGATTTGTTCAAACGGAATATTTCATGCATTTGTTTATCTTCGTTTTTCTAGAAAGAAGGATGATCACATAGATTCATGCCAATTTGAATGTCTGCGCACTAATACCCACGAAAAATGCAAATGTGAAATGATTTTGAACTCCTATGACAAGAAAAATGTTTGTTCCATCAACTCAACAAAAAATTCATATTGTTTTTTCGACAGGTATCAAGTTATTTCGAAACTTAAAAAGGAAATATATTTTGCAGAACCCAACGTTCGACCAAGCTATACGCTCACGTTTTCAATAGCATTATCAATCCTGAAAATTTCATTTCTACTGAAAATGAGGCTCTGGAATTCTGAAATCATACTCAGGAATAACTTGGAATTGGTATCCCCAAATGAATTATTTTTATATAATGCGAAGATACATAAAATAGTCACACAGCATTGAACCTAGTCAGACCAAAGAAATTCAACAAAGATAACGATGAAAAACATTAGAGAAAAAAACATCACTGCAATAATTGCTATTTCCTTTTTCCGTAACTGAAATATTAATTAAATGAATTTGGTGAAGAAAAATAGAACCACGCAAATATTAGAAAACGGTTAGAAATAACACATTACATGTTGATCACGACAGACAGGTTAGTCTATGTAGAAATCCGGCAAAAAACTAATTCACGGAGTGTTTTACTCAAAAGGAGTCCATAAACAATGTTGCCAAAAATCCAAATAACCTTCAAAGAACCCTATATCAGAATATTTAATGATTAGAACATAACAAGCTACTTTTTATTCATTCTTTTCGATTCAATAGACAACTTCCAGATTTTTTAGGAAGTATCCTGATTGCAGTTGTTATTTTGAACATAAAGAGAATCACTCTCTAATCTCTGGAAAAACTAATTACGTGGCAACAGCACATTGTAGAAAAAATATAATGCCAGGTTAGGAAAAGAAGGACTGAACCAATGACTGAAAAATAAAATGCTTATTCCATCTGAAAGATATCTTTTTTGTGCTCTCACGGAAACACCTTGTGTGGCTGAAACTGATTTCGAAATCTGGTTTTCCTAGCTCCATGAAACACTTTAATGAAATATTATTCCTTATCTTTTACTATTAGCATAATCTAATAATTGAGCAAATACGCACCGTTGAAACCAACGGTATAATAGTAGGATTTTTTATCAATTTCAGCGAAATTTTCACACAAACAGTTTTCGACCGATGGCAACTATTGGCAAGTCAGCTATTTTATCGGATTTTTTTTCGCATGGGTAACAACCTACAGCGAATTATAGTGGACATTATTTGACATAAGCAGATAATATTTTGTTTGACATAACATATGTCACTTACCCACTTTGAGCAGGAATAAACAAATTGTTGCGTTCAAATTCGGTAAAAGAGCAATATAGCAGACTAATGAAAATACAATATTCATTCACATCTTCATTTACGAGTCACTGACACTATAAACTGAAGTCGGTACAATGAACAAACTTTTGTAGTTTCTTTTTTGTTAAACCCCACACAATAAACTGAATCGAATCTGACAGACCTAGGCATTTTCGATTCAATTGTTCTGCAATGTAATCCAAGGCCTATTTCGACGTACTATTGATGAATTATCTTTGGAAATGTTTTATTGCGTTTGCTATTCATCGAACAATATAATCGTTCGGCTTTTTCACAGAAGTGAAATAAAAAAGACTGTATTGTGAAGTTTTTGTATTCAAATTCTTGAATAAGTAATGTAAGTATAAATAACGACTTATAACAGGTACTGTCAGAATATTTTCTGTCATCTATTCCATCCCAAAATACATGAAAGCAATATATACAGTAAGATGAAACAGATATAACAGAAGTGATTAAAATAATTGTACTATGTCATATGAGAAGTGATGTTAGATTCTGACAAATCACTGCCATATCAGAAGAAACATCTACCAGAGGGATAGCATAAAAAATATTCACAAAAAGTGTTTGCCCTGAGAGCTTATTGGAATTCATATAGGTAAGACTTGTTACTCATAACTCCGGTCCTGAAAGGACAGTATTACAGTAATTTCATGAAATTCACGTAAGACGTTGATTTCACTGGACGAACGAGTAATTAGCAGTATTAAAATTGATTGTTGATACATGTTACAATGGCATTCAGGGAGTCGAAATGAATGTCGCAATTTTTACATATTTTATTGAAGCTACTGCACATAAAGTTCAATGGTGATCGTAGCATAACGTTTGTGCGTGGTGCTTCGCAATAAAACTTCAGATTGTGTCGACCTCCAAATCTTGGTACTAAGAAATTGATCTCGGTTAAAAGAACAGTACTGTCGATATTGTTGTCAATTATTTTATACAAAAATTTTATACCAAGAATAACTCTCCTCTTTTCCAAAGATGTCATATCAAATCGTGACAACAAGACATTGTGATCAGTACCTCTTGTAGGATACTGTCCATCAACTTTCAGACTTAAATATTTCAAGAACTTCCTCTGCACGCTTTCAATCGATGTTTTTTGGTAGTCGTAAACTGGATTCCATAACACAGAGCCATACCCCAACTTAGATCTAGCATACGCAAAATACAGCAATTTCAAAGTGGCAACACCTTTGAAGTTTTTGCTGTTTCTGTAAATGAATCCAAGCATTCTATTTGCATCGGCAGTCATATTTCTGATATGTGTTGCAAATGTTAATTTACTGTCATATGTTATGCCAAGGTCTTTTATTTCGTGTACACGGTTGATTGTATTATTATCAATCGAATAATCGTACATCAAAGTTCGCATTTTTTTGTGAAAGATATCATTTTACATTTGGAGACATTCAGTTGTAGATGATTATCGTTGCACCAAAGTTTGATTAAATCTAATTCAAATTGGACTCGTTGGCAGTCTGTTATATCGTCGATTTTGTAATAAAGTTTTAAGTCGTCTGCGAAAAATAGGCAAGGAATATTCAAAGAGGTTGCCAAATCATTAATGGAGATTAAAAACAAAAGAGGTCCAAGATTCGAACCTTGTGGCACTCCTGACGTAACTATGTACGGAGCCGATTTGAAAGAGTCGTATTCCACGAATTGTTTTCTGTTGACTAGATATGAATCAATTAGAGTAACCAGTTGGTGAGAGAATCCCAACTTTGCTAATTTATTGAGAAGCACATGATGGTCTATTTGATCAAAGGCTTTTCGAAAGTCTAAATAAATAACACCGACTTGTTTTTGTTTGTCCAGGTGAGTACAGAGATATTGATTCAAACATGCAAGATTCGTCATACATGATCTTTGTTGTACGAAACCATGCTGAGTAGGAAAATTACTTTTTGAACATGAGCGTACATAACATTTTGCACATATATAATAATAATAATAAACGTCTTTTATTGCCAATAGAAAGAAAAACATTACAGTTTAATGAGACTGTTGGCGAAGTCTAGCTTGAGCTATTCCACTCAACTAACAGCGGGCAATTGCCCAGGAGAATGAATAATAGTAATTTATAAAAATGATAAATACATACAGTAGAGTCACATAGGACATTCAGTTGTTGGCATCGTTTGCTAGATTTTTGTACAAATACAATTTTTGTTAAATTGAGGGAAATGAAGGAGTGCATACATTATAATTATTGATATTGATAAACGATTGAAAGGCTAAGACATTATCGTTGTGCTTCAAATGAATGATTTTTCAATTTATATTTGAATTTATTGATGTTGAATTTTTTTAATTCATCAGGCAATTGGTTGTACATACGAATAGCATTGAATACAAAGAATTTCTGGAACAACGCAGTTCTATGCTGAGGCATGGTCAGGGTGGAATTATTTCGGACATTCTTTGAGTGAATTTTGAATCTAGGAATGAATTTCTTATCAGAGCAGGAGGGTCAGGATCTTCAAGAATCTTATGTGTGAAAGTACCCAGATGAAGTTGCCTCCTGCTTTCCATGTTGAGCCAGTTATATCTCGAAGAGTTTAGAAAAGTTACATAAAATTGAAACTGCCCTGTAGTTTGCAATATTGCTAGAGTCACCTTTTTTCAATATCGGACAAACTCGTGCGGTTTTCCACTGCTCGGGAAACGCACACGTTGTTAAAATCAAGTTGAATATGCTCATCAGAGGCATAGAGAGAATGTCGATACAGTCCTTCACCACAAGACTAGGAATACCATCCACGCCTGCGGTGAGTTTGTTTTTAATTTTTTTGAAGCAGCTACAATATCGGTATTGGAGAAGGTAGAGATGTTCAAAATATCTAATTCAGAATTATGAGAATTTTCACGAGACAAGTTCTCGTCAGAAACCAAATAAACACTCATGAAATACTCTGCGAATCCATTGACAATATCCCCGGGCTTATCAAACACCGCATCACCAAGTTTCATAATACCTGGAATACGCGAATGCCCTTTTTTACTGTTTATGAATGACCAAAAAGTCGAACTGTCATGTAAAATATTGTTTTCAGCTGTATTTGTAAATTTATTATATGCTGCATTTATTTTAGTTTTGACAGTTTTTCTCAGATCCGAATATTGATTCTGATAAAAAGCTGTATTGTATTTCTTGAAGTTTTTATGAACTGATTCTTTTTTTTTAATATGATAAATAATATCAGCATCAAACCATGGAGGAAATTCACGTGCTTTTACTGTTCTCGGTGGAACTGTTCGAATGAAAATGCTATGTAATTTTTGATATAACAGTACATGCCGTGTCGATATCAGTACATTCGGAGACATCACGCCATTCGGTTGTTCGGATCAGTTCATACATAGCTGGAAAATTTGCTTTACGAACATTAAGTTGTTTATTGGCATCTGTTGTATTAATAGCAAAGTCATTGATGTAAGGAGTACGACAGTTCAACGTAATAGAAAGTGCAGGATGATGAGCGTCTATGTCAACAAAAGGTTGATCACATTTCGAGACTATACAATCTTCACAGTTGCTTGCATGAAGTTGAGAATGTATTGAAATTTAGTGTCATTTGAGTCTACATCATATTTTGGGATATTGAAATCACCAACTAATAGAAACTTTGATGTCAGACCATTTATCCTATTAATGAGGTATCGGACTATTATTCTTTAATGACCGTCGGATACATTGCTGTATGAATTCGACAGTGTAACAGTGTTGGAATTCGTTCAAAGTTCCTGCTTGAGGAAGCTATTGTATAGCGAAACGCGTGTCTCGGTTAAGAAAAACCTTATATATGAAAATCTTGCGGGCAACTGTATATTATTTCTTTAATATGGATTTTCATCAAGTAACGGCCATTTCCATCCAATATGAGTTCAAATGTAGTTCATTTGCGAAAAACGACGTCTCTCTGCTCCGGTGAAAGACAAAAGATGATTAAATAACGATGGGAACGCTATTCGAAAGAGAGTCATTTCTTGCTGTGTATTCTTGGAATAAATACCCTTGGATAGCAATGAATAATGAGGAATAATAGAAATTCTTCATTTCGCTGTCAATTAGTTCGTGAATATTTCAGTGAAATGAAGTATCCAGTGACGACGTCGCAGTCGTGAAAATATGAATGACAAAGGTTCAAATTCATTTGAGGAAATATGATACGAAATCATGAAAGCATACTGTTCTTGGTCATTCAAAATATCAACCCCAAATTCGATTGAATGCACAGTTCTTATTTCTGCAAGTTCATCCCCATTTCGGAAATACAAATTCTTTTCCAATAAAACTGTAGAAGTCAGAATCGCTGCTGGCATATGGGTTCATGTAGTCTTTGAACAATATTGACAATAAAACTAATGCAATTTGTATAGTTTCCGCATAATTTTAACAATCTACTGAAATATTTGCGGCAATCAGACAACTAACACCATCATTTGAGAAAAATAACTGACGAATATGCGATGTAGAATTAAGTGGTAAAACCATCCATCTAGTTAATGGAAGACGTGGGTTCGATTCCCGCTTGAGGAAGTTTACTTTTCTTGAATTCTAATTTGTCTCAATGCCGCAAATATTTCATTCGAATTGTTGAAATTATGCAGACACTAAAGAAATTGATTTTGTCTGAGTACGGCTTGAAATCATCTGGTTGATATCTACACCTGACACCCTGGTAAAATCGTCATATTCGACGATGCTTTCGGCTGAAAGGTACAATTTAGTACCAAGATCAGTGCTGAGAAACGCATCAGTATCAGTTTCAATTGCCTTTGTATTGCACTGCAATAATGATAAAAAACTGATAAAAAAAATCCATTTCCAACGAATTACTTTAAAAACCAGAACTTACGAAACGAAGGCCGATCTCATTGGGAGGCGCTAACTAGATGCGCAATGGATGATAATGTGGTTGACATTTGATGAAAGCAGAGTTTACTGAAAATCACCAAGAGTGCACAAACTTTCCTCAATGATATACCTGAATTAGCTCAAGGTTGT
>JAVJAQ010003946.1:0-59656 GCA_032362365.1 Zygogramma bicolorata
TGTTTGCAACAGCTCTGGTCGAGGCTTGATACTATGAAAGGTGTTTGATTTTTATTTATGAGACGTCGTCGACTTCATGCTGATGATGGCACTATCTTCTACTGACGAGTCGCCAAATAGTCCGAAACCGGTCTGCAGGTGTGTCCGTCCCAATAATTGAAAGTCAATTCCTTCATTTGTATCACTTAAGCAAATGCGGGATTTATTTTCTGAAGAAACCTGCACTGGTACCGGTCGGATATAATGCAATGTCCTTCGTGGTATTAGCCAGTAGAGTAGATGTTTTCCGACAGTTGCCAGCCAAAACCTACTGCGAAGGTAGTTCCAGACTGGCCTGAACGAATTGTTCAAAAGATGATTTGATTAAACATCAGTTTTCAAGTATGCCCATCGATTATGTCGAATGTTCCAGAAAACAAACGGTTATCATTGACGATTCAAGAGATTGTAACATTTTTTGGAGATGTTTCGATTATCCAGCTTTTGAATTTTTTTTAACGCTGATAGTGAACTCATTTCTTTGATTTCGTTCGGTATTATATCATTAACATTTGTTTTCATAATGAATAATTGGTTTATATTCAAATTTCCTTCTTCTTCAAATAATAATTGATTCGAATACTCTCAATCTTCATTGTAAATCATTTCAAGAAATCGTTTTTTAATTATCTCTAGTTGCGTCGAATATTTGTTTTTACCCCACCCCAGCCCAATGTTCCATAACTCAACTGAAATTGTATTAACGAAAAATATAAAATTTCTAGTAAATTTTTTCCGGTGGCTTTCAAACTTCAAAAATTCAAAGTGGATGTTAATTCATATATCCTGTACCTTGATTCAAGCAGTGTTCTTTGATGATTACCTATCGTGTAAATCTGCATATAAAAAAATCTAAAGAAGAATCGTTTTTTCGATATGAATTATATTTGATGAGCCTACAGTCAATCTCAAACTATATCATTGGTCCCTTTCCTTCCAACCATCCAATAACAATAAGTATATCCGAAAGAGTATGTTTTCAGTAAAGGAAATCTGAGTGAAACAAAGTGGAATCGTGAAATAAGCGACCTACATTATTACCAAGCATATAGGACTTTCCATGTTTCATTTGGTCAAGATCACGTCATACAACTCTATGTATGACCATCAACTTTCCAATTGAACCACCATGCCCCTACACCACTTTTTTCTTCGAAAAAGTGATACGTAGAAGGGCGGCAGTCCCCTCCGAGCTCATATGATTGAAAAAAAAGGAGATCAATCATATATTAATGGTAAGTCGCGACAAATTCATAATTTTTTGCTGGTTAACTATGATGGTTCGCTCTTTCAACTTTGCATTGAAACTCCCACGTAACGATAGTCGATCTCCACGTCTGTATAGCAGTTGGTATGTGTTCTAGGCATTAATTGGGATTAATCGGTGTGATTGAAACCTTCGGTATCAAAGTGAAAACTATCAACATAGTTCGATTGCCCAAATTGCTATGTTCAGCGTCAATAGAATTCCTTTTAATCACTTTCAGTGGTAGGAGTTTTTCTATAGTGAATTGTTTCCGTACAAAAACGATTATCTCACTAGAAATATTAATGAGAAATCATTTGAATTTTGTAGAAATATTTTACTATGTAAGAAACCATATTGAACATGGATTTTTATGAACTATATGCCCACACGGGCCGTAAAGTGAATTTTATGCCCGCACGACTAAAACACAAAAATTATCAAGTATGACATAAAACGTTTTTGAGTTGTAATGGGCATACTGTGAAAAGTTGGTTCCTATTTCATTTTCTCGCAACACATTTGTGCAAGTTGTTGGTTGCCTTGTATAAAATAAAAAAGTATATCCTCATCATTTTTGTAATTTCAGTAATGTTTCTTCATATACTACAGATACGAAGTAGCCTATGACAAACCCTTTGTATTGATTGTTGGACTTGACAAACGTGAATTCAGAGTTTCACACAGAATAAACCTGCAGTGCCTTTTTTTTTGTAGATTAAATTTCGTGTCAGCTTGAAGCATTGCTTTCTTCCAGAGATACACTTTGAAAATTTGTTAGTGCCGCTCGGTTTATATTTCTAGCATAAGTTAGGTTATCTCTCAAACTATTGATAATCGAATATTGTATGTACTGTTACGATTTATCCCTTGAAAAATCTCAACTCTGACACCACTGTTACGATTCATCGCTGGGTTCGATGATTAAAACACCAAACAACACTAAACTACTTTTATTATAACTCACTATCATAATACAATACAACACAATCACTTAAATCGCTCCGATATCTTTCCAATGCTCGCTACTAAAACTCTCTGTACTAAAAATTCTCCTACCGCACAAAGCTCTGCTCCACTTAGATCTCAATAACTCTCGTCACTTAGCTCTGAATAAAACTGCCGAATCACTAACTCTCTGTAATACAAATTCTCTCCGAATGAAAACTCTGTCTGCGTCGCGAATTCTCTCCCGTATTTATACCCCTGCGTACGCCTGTGAAGAATCTTCGCGAGAAGCCCCGATGACGCATCTCGAATTCTCCAGGCGGCATTACGGTTTCTTGGGGAATGACGTTCGCTGCGACGCGATTCCTCATCTGCGTTTACGATCTGGTCAGGACCGGCGCTAGGACGTAACAGTACGTATTGTTTGAAAGACATTATTTTTTAGTGAATGGATTTTTTCTTCGTTGCTTTTTTCGGTTCTTAACCTACCACAATCTGAAAAAATAAGAATTGATATTGAACTGTATGTAATTGTAGAACGGCAAATTTTTGATCCACCCCGATAAATGGCTGCGATGATTAAAAAACAGTTCCTTTTAAATGAAACACGTTCTACTAGTCATTAATTTTTTGTATATCTCAGATGGCTCACAAAAAAAATATTCCACATCTGATCAAAGAACTAGGACTAAGAGAAATACAATCCGGAGACGTGTTGGTGAGTTTCGATGTAAAAACTTCAAAAATCGTCAAGTCTGAATTAGAGAATGATAGTAATCTGATCAATAGAACGAAGCTGAATGTAGTTTCCATAACGGATATCACAAAACTAGCTGAAGAAAAAACATATTTTCGGTTTAAAAATGACCTACAAGAATTTGAGATGGCTATTAGTCCACCTCTTTCTCCAATTCTGAGTAGTATTCATAGGGGGTGAGGATTCTTCCGTAGAAACTAATCCAAACGGACCAAAAGTATGGAAGACATATTACGTCAATTATCAAATTTTTGATATCTACAAATGACGAACTTAAAAACGAACCAAGAAGGGAATATTCGATTTTCGAATCGTCAACGATAAATATTCTGATATTAGTTTATATTTTTCTGGAAAAAAAATGGAGATTTACGAAAAGTTGCTGACTGATAGAACGGATTCCATTCAGAAAGAATTGCTTTTCAATCAACGCAGCACTTTATCTAGATAGATTGAAAATCTTCCCTTGTACATTTGTATATATTCCGATATTGATTCGTATTGTTTCAGATTGTGGTGGGTTGAGAACTCAAAAAACTACGGAGACGGAAAATTGTTTTGAACAGATATGGTTATTTTCAGTTTTTTCGTATGGAAGTTGGTTCCTGGAATCAGCTGGATTTATAAACAGCTTAAAATGTTGTTTTTTTTTCAAGTATCCATTCATTTATTCATTCATCCAATCATTCACTTCCAGAAACAGGATGAAAACTCGCGTCGATGTGAAATACATTTAGAAAATGAAAAGAAACGAACTTCTGACAAATTTACAAATATTCAAATGAATGAATAACATTCACTCAATCCTTTGATAATAATAATGTCTCCATTTACCAGTTATTCAGACAATTTGGTAAAAGGGCGGAATTCAGTATTTCACACCAAGGATGTGAAATCCTGCTCTTCCATACAACCCTCAAACAATACATTTTCAATAATAATAATAATACATGAAGAATGAAGAAGAGTTCAGGTTCGTTCAAATTGATCTCGTGCTTTCATTCACTACTGAAATCTGTGAAATTTGTATAGTCACAGACTCTTTTATAGTTGGCTGCATAATCACTGTCTGCATAATCACATAGTATGAAACAAAGTCGCTTTCCGCTATCTGTCTGTCCTAATTCGTGTTTAGATCTGTAAAACTACGTGACGGATTTTGATGCGGTTTCTCTAATAGATAGAGTAATTCAAGAAGTAAGTTTATATGCATAATACGAGCATAATATAGTAGAGAAACACTGCTAATTATGGAAGTTTCCAATTGATGATTTCGTAAACGAACCCTACGAGATAGATCGAAACAATGTATTGTACACCTCAAGGTCTACGAAAAATCTCATCTCTCTGAACCTGCTTTCCATACTAAACAATATAACCATTTTTTATCCGTACGAACTCGGAGCGGGTCGCTGGTATAGTAATGAAACGAAATGTTTACACAATATCTTCAACCTAACATGGATGCAAAGATTCGACAAGAAAATGAGTTCCGTAGTTTTCTGAGCATTGAAACCTACCACAATCTGAAAAATAAGAATTAAAATTCGAATCAATATAAGTGTAGAAGGGCAGATCTTCAATCTACCCCGAAAAGTTGCTGCGTCTATTGAAAAATAGTTCTTTCTGGATGGAACGAGTCCAATTAATCAGCAACTTCACGTATAACTCAAATTTTGACTATCAAAAAAATAATAGGAACTAAGATATATATATATATATATATATATATATATATATATATATATATATATATATATATATGAAAATACTTATCGTTAACATTTCGGAAACTAAATCCGCTTCCGTTTTCAAAACTGATACGCAAATTCCTGTACAAATCCCAATATATCTTGTAGTAAATCTTGGTAATTGACATTTGTCAAATATATCCAATTTGACATAACGTTTTGTCCTTCAGGAGAGGTAGCCATCTGCGATCCATATCAAGCGAACTCATAGAGATACATTTTCCACCAGACAGCATGATGAAAGCAGATTCCTTCAATTTTCGTTTCCTGCCATTGCTCTCTTTCGTCATAATTTTAGTGTCATTCCATTCTACTAAGTGATCTCCATCGGAAGTAAGAATGTGTTCTGATAATTTAGGACCACCTATCTGTCTGTTCCTGATGTAGATCTTGTGTTCACTCTTTCGCACTTCCAATGGTCGGGACGTTTCACCGATATATTTTTGACCGCACGAACAAGGAATTTGATGAATACAATTTTCTGTGTTTTCCTTTATGTAGATTCAAATATTAATTCTTATTTTTTCAAATTGTGGTAGGTTACAATACCCAGAAAACTACGGAACAAATATCGATCCACCACAAAATAATGACGTTGAAAGAGTTCTTGTTATAATAACCATAGCGACTTTCAGTTTTTTTCAACAAAAATAACCACCTCCTGTTCAGATTCCACCAACTGTCCTTTGTGCACGACCACTCGACTACCTTTCCAAGTCCGGAATCTCACATAACGAAGTTCGTTTCACCGCAACTTCCCCAACAAATCGAATAAAAAACTCCCAACTCGCCGTTACATCCGATAACTCAAAGCCATTACGAGATCGCATTCTCCATCCCCCGAATCGTCGTATCATTCAAACTCTCCGTTTTCCATTGAATAAAAATGCAGCAAGAATGGCAAATTGAGCGGGCAATTTGTCGAAGGATCAACCGCGGATCCGTATAACATGCATTAACCCCCTTCCCGTTTCCCGTTTTCATTGATCAGCCAGTTTTGTTCCCGCACCACGTTCAACCCTCTCACATATCTAAGTAGAGCGCCACCATTGCCACTCCATATGTAATGTGGCCGTAACCAAATGGCATTGTGACTCGCCTGTGAAGTGTCTGGCGGTTGATCTGCGGGCGATGCTGAATTGGACTGAACATTTCACGTGGTTTTTGGCCAATGGAGTGCGTATTTTGTTTCACGTTACCATGGCAACTCAGGTATTCATCCGAAATTTTTTCCCCTCAGGGATGAACCTTCAGCGATTATAGATATTTTTTGACACAAGCAGAGCATATTTTTGTCATGTTCCGATATTCCTGAACAGTACTGTCCAGTTAATTCAGTCGTTCCGATTTTACTGACATTCACTGGCAATTATTTCGCGCCAATTCTCGAGGTACCCTGTTGAAGACTAGAAAAGTTACTGGTGCTACTGCTGCAGAATTGGTCCTGTAGTCCCAGTATTCCTCAAATTGAGTTAGGTTAGGTTGTGTTCGAATAAACGTCAACAGATAACAGAACAGATTGAATTTGTTGTCAGATCATTGCAATTGAAAAATTATCAAAAGTATTCGCGTTGTACTGGAAGATATTTGCGTAGAAGTTGATGCTGAATTCAAATGAATCCAGCAGATTAATAAAATCTGCGGGAACCCCGTTTTTCGAGATTGCAAGCCTTACTCACTTACCTGAAATGTTGTTTGAAAATCCTAGGGGTGTAAAAACCTACTACATTTCGAAAGTACCTTTTCTATTCTAGGTATTTTTTATGGGATCTCTAATTTTGTCGAGGATTATGATTTCAGTCATTATATTCTCTAAGGACTCATTATCAGAGCTTGAGCTCTCTGAATTTTCTAATTCCGTATCGCTATTGCTTGATATTTCTTCCAATATTAAATTCGGTAAAGGTGTAGAACACGTCAAATCTCAGATTCTGATGAAAATTGCAGGGGAAGTTCAGGGTACCTAAAATGAATGAAAAACGTGAAATTTTGTTGCGGAAACAATAGGAAAACCTCATTTCAATGAAAAATAATGTGCGGAGGGTACGAAAAAAACCTCAGATTTATATATATATATATATATATATATATATATATATATATGAAAATACTTATCGTTAACATTTCGGAAACTAAATCCGCTTCCGTTTTCAAAACTGATACGCAAATTCCTGTACAAATCCCAATATATCTTGTAGTGAATCTTGGTAATTGACATTTGTCAAATATACCCAATTTGACATAACGTTTCGTCCTTCAGGAGAGGTAGCCATCTGCGATCCATATCAAGCGAACTCATAGATATACATTCTCCACCAGACAGCATGATGAAAGCAGATTCCTTCAATTTTCGTTTCCTGCCATTGCTCTCTTTCGTCATAATTTTAATGTCATTCCATTCTACTGTGTGATCTCCATCGGCAGTAAGAATGTGTTCTGATAATTCAGGACCACCTATCTGTCTGTTCCTGATGTAGATCTTGTGTTCACTCTTTCGCACTTCCAATGGTCGAGATGTTTCACCGATGTATTTTTTACCGCACGAACAAGGAATTTGATGAATACAATTTTCTGTGTTTTCCTTTATGTAGATTCAAATATTAATTCTTATTTTTTCAAATTGTGGTAGGTTACAATACCCAGAAAACTACGGAACAAATATCGATCCACCACAAAATAATGACGTTGAAAGAGTTCTTGTTATAATAACCATAGCGACTTTCAGTTTTTTTCAACAAAAATAACCACCTCCTGTTCAGATTCCACCAACTGTCCTTTGTGCACGACCACTCGACTACCTTTCCAAGTCCGGAATCTCACATAACGAAGTTCGTTTCACCGCAACTTCCCCAACAAATCGAATAAAAAACTCCCAACTCGCCGTTACATCCGATAACTCAAAGCCATTACGAGATCGCATTCTCCATCCCCCGAATCGTCGTATCATTCAAACTCTCCGTTTTCCATTGAATAAAAATGCAGCAAGAATGGCAAATTGAGCGGGCAATTTGTCGAAGGATCAACCGCGGATCCGTATAACATGCATTAACCCCCTTCCCGTTTCCCGTTTTCATTGATCAGCCAGTTTTGTTCCCGCACCACGTTCAACCCTCTCACATATCTAAGTAGAGCGCCACGATTGCCACTCCATATGTAATGTGGCCGTAACCAAATGGCATTGTGACTCGCCTGTGAAGTGTCTGGCGGTTGATCTGCGGGCGATGCTGAATTGGACTGAACATTTCACGTGGTTTTCGGCCAATGGAGTGCGTATTTTGTTTCACGTTACCATGGCAACTCAGGTATTCATCCGAAATTTTTTCCCCTCAGGGATGAACCTTCAGCGATTATAGATATTTTTTGACACAAGCAGAGCATATTTTTGTCATGTTCCGATATTCCTGAACAGTACTGTCCAGTTAATTCAGTCGTTCCGATTTTACTGACATTCACTGGCAATTATTTCGCGCCAATTCTCGAGGTACCCTGTTGAAGACTAGAAAAGTTACTGGTGCTACTGCTGCAGAATTGGTCCTGTAGTCCCAGTATTCCTCAAATTGAGTTAGGTTAGGTTGTGTTCGAATAAACGTCAACAGATAACAGAACAGATTGAATTTGTTGTCAGATCATTGCAATTGAAAAATTATCAAAAGTATTCGCGTTGTACTGGAAGATATTTGCGTAGAAGTTGATGCTGAATTCAAATGAATCCAGCAGATTAATAAAATCTGCGGGAACCCCGTTTTTCGAGATTGCAAGCCTTACTCACTTACCTGAAATGTTGTTTGAAAATCCTAGGGGTGTAAAAACCTACTACATTTCGAAAGTACCTTTTCTATTCTAGGTATTTTTTATGGGATCTCTAATTTTGTCGAGGATTATGATTTCAGTCATTATATTCTCTAAGGACTCATTATCAGAGCTTGAGCTCTCTGAATTTTCTAATTCCGTATCGCTATTGCTTGATATTTCTTTCAATATTAAATTCGGTAAAGGTGTAGAACACGTCAAATCTCAGATTCTGATGAAAATTGCAGGGGAAGTTCAGGGTACCTTGAAATGAATGAAAAACGTGAAATTTTGGTGCGGAAACAATAGGAAAACCTCATTTCAATGAAAAATAATGTGCGGAGGGTACGAAAAAAAACCTCAGATTTACTGTTATATCATCCTTGTACTTACCACTACATTCATGAAATTATATCTACATATACTATTCTTGAATAAATATTATGTTTTTGTACATATTTCAGCTCATACAGTTTGCATTCATTGTTGGAATTTAATTACTACAAGTCAAAAAGTTGACATCAACATTCATGAAATTTCAGTCATTTAACCGGTACGATGTTGTCACAATTCCATAATGTTCTATTTCATATTCGAATGGTATACAATTGCAAGTTATGATCCTTTAACAATCCAAAATGGACATGTTCTGCCTTCTTTTCCTGCCCCACAAAATCTCTCGGACCACACGCGTTTTAATACATGGTAAGTATGTTTTTTTATGAAGATGAATTTTTTCATGAAGATGTTTCTTGGCATTCGGCTGATGCGATTGAAGATTTAGACTTTGGAAGAGGATTGAAGCGACTATTATTGATGCTGTGGAAGCAGTTCAATAACATTTTGTTGAGTAAAGGTTCTGTGTTGAGTTAGGTTTGACTTCTTCTTTCACATGTTTGCACATTTTGGATCATAATCATTTTTATTTTGTTCAATTATATTTAATTTCAATACATTTTCATATACTCATTATATATATAGGTAATATATGAGAAGATAAAATCATATTGGTTGTTGAAAATAATCGAAAACTGTTATAGACGAATATTATGATGCACCACCGCGATTTCTGAAATATTTTGTAGGTGCTGGTTTTTCGATATGGTGAAATATTCAATTCTCAAAAAAAATTCGAAAAATCCTATTTACTATTGAAAATTTTTGATTTGCACCATTATTGTATTTGGTCCAAGCTTTAATATTTCTCAATAATCAATGGTGAATTTTTCTAAGTAAACATTTTGATATTTTCAATGGATATTTAGAGAAAACATATGCTCAATTCTGATGTGTTCAATCAAAAAAAGTGCGAGTACTTGTATTTCGTTCGAAATTTCGGGACTAAAGCAAGAAAACAATGAGAATTTTTCAACTCAGAAATTACTAGTTTCTTGGCTATAATTTCAGTTTTTCACACGAAAAAATTGTTTCTCATAGCTTCCGCACCAAAATTTCTATGTATTTTTCGATTGTAGGCCGTTTCTGGCGATTTCCAAAAAAAATACAAAAATTAGCGATTTGACTTATTCTACACCTTTGCCTTAAATTCATTTTGAAATAAGATAGGGTACATAAAACCTGTCACCGCTGACAGTACCTTTGACGGATGTCCGATGGCGATCCGTTCCGATATTATAGGTGAATGGAACGTTCGAAAGGGTAATAAAACAATTTGGCAGACTAATGGAAATACAATAATAATCCACATCCCTATTCACGAGCCACTGAAACGGTAGTCTCTTGACAGAATCTATTCATTTTGTTGAAACCTACACAATAACCTCAATTAAATGAGACAGAACAAGTCAATTTCAATTCGATTGTTCAATCTGTGATGTATTCCAAAATCTTTTTTGGCAAACTCTGAAACGCTAAAACAGAATTTCAAATAATTCGTTGAAGTTCAATATGGTGTGAATGTTCATACTATAACGATATTTCCTTAGGTTCTTTTATTAAAGCTCCAAACAATACTTCACTACATTCATTACAACTATCACAATACAATACAACACAATCACTAATACTGCTTCGATAACTATCCAACGCTCTGTACCAAAACTCTCCTTACTAGAAATTCTGATGGACTCTCTGACTCTCCACTAAGCTAGAAACTTTCCGATGAAAACTCTCTCTGTAACACTATCTGGTGGAGCAATGAATCGCTTCCATATATATACTTGTTCACACCTATGGAGAATCTTCCAGTCGAATCTTGATGGTCGAATTTTCTCGGCGAGTCGCGATCCCACAAGTGAACGATCTTCCTCCGACCCCTCATATAATTTTGCGTTTACGAGCAACAGGGCCGGCGATAGGAGACTTCGTAGCAATACCGAATACCATGCGCACTATCTGTGGGATTTTCTTCTAATAATAATATAAAAATATAAAAAAAAAAAAAAATTCAAAAGATTCTTGACCTCGAAAAGTATTCCGGAAATAATTCAAGCACTAATCGTATTACAAGTAAAAATTTCACGCCAACAGTTTTTGATCGATGAAATGCGTATTTTGTTCCGCATTACCCTGACAACTCAGGTATTTCTCAGCAGTTTTCTTTCCGTAGGGTTAACCTAAAGCAAATTATAGTAGAAATTTTCTGACGTGAGCAAAAAATAGATATGTTATTTGACATAACACGTCACTTGGCCACTTATAGCAGGAGAAGATAAAATGTAGCATTCAAATCCAGCGCATGAGCAATCTAGCAAACCAATGAGGATACAATATTGAGCCAAATTTCAATTTACTAACCACGTGACACTTCACTACCACTGACATTATATTGAAAAAAAAAATAATGTTTTTTTTTATTGCTCCGAGTAAAGATCTTGTGAGGTCCTGTTTCATTGAGGATACAATATTGAGCCAAATTTCAATTTACTAACCACGTGACACTTCACTACCACTGCCATTATATTAAAAAAAAATAATGTTTTTTTTTGTTGCTCCGAGTAAAGATCTTGTGAGGTCCTGTTTCATTACATTACTGACTTTTTAGGGCGTTGATATATTCTCGTAGAACTTATATTACACAATTCTTGTAGATAATGTTATTTTTCGAATCAGGTTCACCTGGAATTCAGGGTTGTATTTACTGTAGGTGTAGGCCATTGGGTGGAGTGAATGAAAGTAAGCATTAGTTCATTCACTTCTCATATATCAACAACACAGATAAATTCGTCCCAAAAAACTGTAGAGCGAGCAGTTGCTCAAATTTCATTCACTCCATTCATTGTGATCAGATTTGATGATTGATTTGCTGTAATGTACATATTTTCTTGTCATCCTTGTTTATTGAAATGTTCGACAAGAATAACAAGTGACAGGCGGCAGTAGCCTTGCATTGTTACCAACGTATGCAACTTGAAACTGCGTTGGATTGATAGGTTAGGTAGGGTGTGAAATTTTCAATTGTAACGCTACTAGTGCTTGATGTATTTTCAGGAGTAGTTCAGTGAACATGTTTAATAAAGATGTTCATCGAATAAAATTCCATTCTATCCACAACAAGTCTCTCAGTTCAGAAATAAGCACTCAAAATAATTATAGTAGTAGTATCTGGATTCCATTTATAGTGAAAAATATAACCCCAAATTTGTACTCATTTCAAGTAGATTTCTCAGGTCGGGGGGAATTGACTACACAAAAGCATATCAGTTAACGCACCAGGGTTTTCATGCATTTTTCTTCTGTTCGAAGTGGGTAACTAACATGTTGTATCGAACAAAATATTATTCTCTGCTTATGTCAAAAAAAATCCACTGTTATTTGGTGAATGTTTTTCCTGCTCGAGAAAAAATTCTATAGAATACCTGAGTTGCCATGATAACACGAAAACTGTTGATATGAAATTTTCTTACCGAGTAACACGCGTATTTGAATTTTTCTAGGATTTTTCTTCTTGCTCACGGATATTCCTGAAATGAGCTCCAAAATATTCTGGATCTCGAAAAAATTTTCGGAAATTATTGAAGCATTAGTGGTGTTACAAAAAATGACGATGACATTTTTCGGGATCACTATCCCTGTTAATTTCATCGCTAGAGGATGCAAATTGTCAGACATTAACAACGTCATGTGATATAATGTTATTTACATTTTCGTATCATGGCTGAATAGTCTAAAGTCGCATCGATTACGAAATTTTTTCTTTTTTGGGAGAGTTGACGATGTGTATTTCGATTCGAGCTTTTTTACATCGTGCCTAGTCATGTTTTTGAACTACGTTTATCAAAACTTTCATTCCTTTTTGTACTCCGGAAAAGGATTTTTTCTACAAACCTGTTAAAAATGCCATTTTTAGCACTCCATAGAAGCCTCAAAAATGTCACTTCAAGGCACTGAGTGCCTTTAAATCACTTTATGGCACTGAGTGCCTTAAAATGTTTATGGCACTGCTGTCAAAAGTGAATTGTCAAATTTTGAAAGCAAACGTCAAAATATTTAGATTTTATTTATTTACATTAATATTAATAGTACAATTTGTGCAATTTGACAAATTAATTTCTTGCACTGCTGTTTTACCATTTTCCATGGCTAAGGAAGAATGATGCGTAGAAATAATTGAATTTCCAGTCGAAGTTGAGGCTACACTTTCTTCGGATGTTTGTTGTTGGATTGATGTTGTTCGTTATGTTCGCTGCACCGTTAAAATTCAATTCAAACTGTATAATTACTTCATTTGAACGTTTATAAAAAAAATATTGTATGATATACGTGTTAAAAGTACCTTTTAAGCACTCATGTGAATTGCAGAATTCGCTTCGCGCATTCGAACCTTCACATGCGTGCCTTAAAAATGTACTTTTAACACTTATATCATAAATAACTATGCATGAAAAGGCAAAACTTTTCTCAACTCAAGTCATCGACTTTCAAAGTTAGTAAGAGGGGCATATCTCACCTTTTTGGTATTATAAAACCAGTTAAATACACGTCACTCGTCACCTGTTCACCTTCTTCTTTAATGAAAAGTCATTTTGCCGGAAAGAGAATTTGTTTCAAAATTCCCAACTATTTTCGTTCATAACTTTCATATTTTAGTTTTTCTAATGAAGAGTAATCATTATAGATTTGTAGAGGATTCAAATTGCAACAAAAATATCTCCGTAAATTTTCTTCAACTTTTTTGTTTGATTTCATTCTTATCTCTATAATCCTGTTTCAATTTTCATAGCCGAATCATTTCATTTTAATTCGTTTTTGATGAACCGTATATTTGAATTGTCATATTCGATTCTATCATCTTCATTTTACTGAGGACGAACGAACACGAACACCTAATGATTCTATCGAATGATCAACACCGAATTCATAAAAATGGGTTGAATGGAATATGAAACAGAATTGAGTGGAATAAAAAACTTGGATAATCACATTTGTGGTGAGGCGTTGTTGGAATAAATAAGCTGAAATGAGCTATAAGCAGTAAGCTGAAAGTTGGTCAACCTATTTTATCACATTTCGTGAAAGTTTCTGACCATGCGTCGGAACGTCACTCCCCCTAGCATATCGAAACTTTGAGTTGTGATATGATACTTTTATATCGTGAGAAAAAAAATCCGGGATGGTACAAAGTCTGCCCTATGAATAGACAGAGAGAAAATGTAGATTGCTAGCAAAAGTTTGTCACTGTGGACTCACGAATTGGAATGAAAAAATAATCCCTACCAATACGACATTCGGAAAACGTGCTGACTGGCAGCAAAATATTTCTAAGTTTCTGATTTTTTTATAAACGGGTTCATTTTTTTGTTTTATTCTATTTTGTATCTTACTTTACTTTTTTTCAATAAACTAGCCTTGACAAATCATATTATAAAACTCGAACACTGAACCATATGGACTTCTGAAATGTTACTTCTCTTCTTTTATTCCTGGATGAATGGAAAATACTGAATTTTTTATCTGTAGAATACACTGCGGCTTCTGCCTCCCTACTGATAACGGTGAATTTACCATTTCTCTTCCGATTCCAGCAAAGATCAGTCTTTCAACGCCACTCTCATTGAAATTCATGTATACGAATTCCATCTCGATTTTGTTTTCATTTCCAACATCCCGAATAATATTATGCTTTTCGGTATCTGTATATATAGCTTCAATTTAGGTTGAGGCTTCCAACGTCGAATTTCATCAATGGGCATACTGGGTATGAAGTTAATAAAACCGCAATGGATATTGAAGGATATGAATATTTTCATGGTAGTGAGGAGGATTCAGAAAAAGTGGGACATGTGATAGTATATTTTTTATATCTTTTTTTATTTTCTTTATGTGGAAAAGGAATGATTTTCTCTGATACTCCGGTCAATTTAAACATTCGAAGCTACATAAATTCCCATCAAGCTGAAAATCAGTGAGGTTGGTAAAAATATGATTGAAAATAAAATTTGAAAGTTCCCCATCTTTCCCCAGTATGGAAAAATTTTTATTCAAGGTCAAAGGTCAAAAAGAAGAGTTTTTCACGATTTTCAGCGAAACGGTGAGTTTTATCATAAAAGTATTTCTGACAAAAATTGTAGATCATAAAATAATCTACAAAAAATATGTCAATACTTTTTTCCTACGAGCCACCGTTTTTGAGATATAACGATTCAAAAAGTTGTACAAGCTGCAATCGTCATAATATGCACACGTTCCCACGCCACCTATGAGGTAGCGTACTTTGCGAGTTTTTTTTACCGTGGTTTCCCCCGTAGGCCTACTCCACCGGTCAGTTGTGATCCTGTTCAATTTGAAACTATTGCAAAATATTCATCTGCTTTTTCGATACTTGCATTAATTAATGACTCCATACCACGTTCAACAGTAACAATTTCACTTTCACTTAAAAGTTTAGCACAAATAAAACAATATTCAGACATTTTTGTTATAAAAGTCAAAACAGGACGATATAGGTTAGTATAAACAGGTGATTTCACACAGAGTGTCGCTCAAGACTAACGGTATTTCATTTATTATAGCAGGTATAAGACCCTAGCCACGCACACAATAGAACAAGAGACAGATGTTACACTGGCGTATGAAGTAAGGGACTGGGTTTCATTTGACCTGATATTATTATAGTTATCACTCATGTATATTTTATATTTCATGTATAAATTACAACACTGATTGAAAATTATTTCAACTTATATAACAACTCTAGATAATACTTGAACAACTTTTTAAATACGTTATATCTCAAAAACGGTGGCTCGTAGAAAAAAAAGTATTGATACATTTTTTGTAGATTATTTTATGATCTACAATTTTTTCGGAAATATTCTCCTGATAAAACTCACCGTTTCGCTGAAAATGGTGAAAAACTCATTTTTTTGACCTTTGACTTTGAATGAACTTTTTTCCATACAGGGGAAAGATGGGGAACTTTCACATTCAATTTTCAATCATATTTTTAATAATCTCACTGATTTTCAGCTTGACGGGAATTGATGTACCTTCGCTCCCATTTTTAGGTCTAGATTGACCGGACTATGAGCGGAACAAGCTTGTTGGGGTTTGAGAATGGAGCAATTATTTTTTTGGCAAATACTGTCTATTCGCGTGAAAATATCCTGTGAGTAGTATCCGTTTCATTCGAGTTTTCGAGTGATTGGTAACAACAACAACAATAATAATTATTTGTTTTACTATGCAGAAAAGTAGTAGAATGACTGCTGAGGCTGATAGTTCATAGCTGAGCGTAGCGAGGCTAGAAATTCAGCTAAGGCAGTCGATCTACTTTGCTGCCGAGTAGAACATATAATTTTTTCTCCGATTGTTTGTAATAATAAATGTAGGATATTGTATTTGCAAATTATTACAAATGGAATGAGTCATTCATCAAAAATCCCAATATATCAGCTTAAAATATACTAACGAATATAAGATTTGTGACATCAAATCCTCCCCTGCTCAAATCGATATAGGTGTCCCCCAAGGTTCTGTACTGGGTCCAATTCTCTTTTTATTGTATATCAATGAAATCGGTAATTCTTTCCCTAACTTAAGATTGACCATTTATGCTGATGACACTTCTTTGGTTCTATCACACAAAAATTCAGCTACTTTGAAAGAAAATTGTGAAACTACATTATGTCAACTCGCCCGCTGGTTCAATGATATTTACCTATTATTCAATGCAGAAAAGACGTATCTTATACTAATTCACCCGCCAAGGAGAGATTTTGAAGATATCGATGTATCACTCAATGATTCTTTGATGAGCGTTGATCAAAGTTGTGAATTCCTTGGCATATTTGTTGATTCCTGTTTAAACTGGGAAAAACATTGTCAATTTTTAGACTCCAGAATTTCTACAGTCCATTACATGCTAAGAAATCTCAAACCCATTTTGACACGAGCACAACTGATAAATTTATATTATGCCCAGGTGGAGAGCAGACTCAGGTATGGAGTGTGTCTTTGGGGAGACTCTTCCTAAGCCCAGCAAGTATTCATCTCTCAGAAGAAAATTATAAGATGTATCGCAGGAGTCAAACGGGATCATTCTTGCCGAAATATTTTGAAAGGATTTAATATTCTCATAGTCACAGGCTTGTATATATACGAAACTTGTGTTTTTGTCTTTAAAAATAGATCTTCATTTCCGTGCGGTGCTGATTTCCATGCATACAATACTCGTAAAAACACCAACCTTCGTCAACCACTTTCCACAATTAATGTTACTTACAAAGCCCCAAGTAGAATTGATCCAAAGATTATCAATTTTTTACCTGATACTCTGAAGAGTGTGAAACTTGAGAATGCATTCAAAAAACAACTGAAGTCTCATTTAGTTGAGAAATGCTTATATTCAATGAATGAATACTATCAATTCGTTAGTGCCTCCTGACATGAACTGTATGGATGTATATTTTGTGTGTGTATATATGGGTGTATATGTGTATGTATCCATGTTCTGCTTGTAATATTTTGTATTTTCAATTTAACTGTTGTCTTTTTATTTCATTACTCCATTCTCCTAGATGAGAGTGTAATCTGACTTTTCTCATGCAATGTATGTTGTCTACGAGAAATAAAGTGATTTGATTTATTCTCTAGCCATGCCCAAATAGTCACGGCATATTATGGCATATAATACGAAGTCAATACGGAGGAAATAGAAGTCAGGAAGCAGTCAGGAAAAAATTTTTTTTTTCATAATACATGATCCCAGTAAGCCTCTGGAATGTAGTCCTCGGAATTTCAAATTCGGGTGATGATACGGGAAGCATGAAAAGAAAGATAATGCAGGAACTAGCATTGTTTTTGATATTTCATTCGATGAGTTGCGATTCTGATATATCTACAAAAATTTATATTTTTTTTATTCCGTGTCCCAATACTCCGTATCTTCGAAATCACCCCTGATTTGAATGATAGTGCTTGAATTTACACACATATATCAACTGTCGCCAATTACAGCATAGTAAAAATGTTGGTATACTATCCATACTGAAGTTTGAATAATTACTTTTGGCTTTTTTCTCCGAATCGAAAAATACAAATTACAACTTTTATGAAAGAAATAAAATAAAATTACAAACAGTCTCTTTTGATGAGTTCGTGTATATCATTCAAAGACGTTTGATTTAGTTCACAAAAAAAAGAAGAAGATCTAAAACAGCTACTTCCCTGCCTATATGACAACGGGCACTAGGGTTCATAGAAATCACTTTTTCTTGCTAAATTTGTGAACCAAGCATATGAAAATAGAATCAAATAGTTCATAAATCATTATCGATATTTAAATTTTCGGAAGAGTTTTGTGCCTTCTCAAAAGAAAAGGCCTATAATCAGGAGAATGATTACTTTTGTAGAAAGAACGAAGCTTTGATGAAGGTTTTTTCATCTAGTGAATGAGTTTGATAATTTTCCCATGCACTGAGAAGTTCATGTACCTAGTAGTTTTCTTCGGATAAAACACGCTTGTCAGGGTTTTCGAAAATGAACCATTTTCCTGGTTAGTGATTTTTCTACAAATTAATTCAAATTTTTTCTTTATTGTGTATTGATATCCTACAGATGTTATCTATTCGATTCAGGATTGGTATACAAATTGAGCAAAAAAGTTCTTTTTGTATTATTCAGCGTCCATAGCGTCATATAGGCAGGGAGTATAGCCGTTTCAGAAAGACTCCCTCTTTCTTTGGAAATGAATTAAACGTCTATGAATGAGTAGAATTGAATGTTATTCATGGCATTTTTTTATCAAAGGCCATCGACTTCAGTTATTCGCGGACCCGTCAGACATGAAATGTGAAAGGATCATTTTGCAATATGGCAGAAACTCTCATAGAAAAATAATGTATGCCTCGTTGGGGGATCGAACCTACGACCTCTATATCATGAGTTGGGTACAGAACCACAGCGGGTTTTTTTGCCCGTTATTTTGAAATAACTAAAATTTCGATTGAGACGATTTTTGGTAAAGACGTTGGGTTTACCTTAAAGGATAAAAATTTGAGAGTCATTATCTATTTCTATCGTGGATCATGTCTTACATGAAATATCGAAAAATGTATGTGAAATGGGACGACGTGAACTGGGTTACTTATGATTTGGAAGTTGGAGTTCCACAAGGCTCAGTCTTGTGACCGTTACTGTTTTTACTTTACATCAATGATTTGCCACAACATATCGGTACTACTTCGATAACTCTTTTTGCTGATGATACTTCCGTTTCCGTAGAAGCAAATAGTCCATCAGAACTTCAGGATGAACTGAATGTAATTTGTCAAAATTTCTCAACGTGGTGTCAAAAAAATAGACTTATGATTAACGCGGAAAAAACAGTTTTGATACAATTCTTTCTAAGAAAATCCATAGAACATCCCTTACACATTTCAATAAATGATATGAACATATACTCTTCAGAAACCACGAAGTTTTTAGGAGTTCACATTGACCAGGCATTGAATTAGCAATTTCAAATCGATTATGTGAGTAAAAGGCTCAACAGCAGCTTCTATGCCTTACTGCAACTGAAGAAAATACTTAGTGAAAAACACCTGGTAAATGTTTACTATGCTCTTGTGAACTCTGCACTATCGTATAATGTTGTTTTATGGGGAGATGCAACAAATATAAATAGAGTTTTTGTTGCACACAAACGAATAATTTAAATGCTTTACCATCTACGCCATACTGATTCATGTAGGCCTGTTTTCAAACAAAAGAAAATACTAACAGTACCCTCTCTCTATATTTATAACTGTCTGCTTTATGTGAAGAAACGTAAACTTGAATTAGAAACTATTTCTCAATGCCATAATTACGCAACAAGAAACGGGAATCTAATCAAATTACAACAACATCGTACAAGATTATTCGAAAAGACGCCATCTCTAGCAAGGTCAAAATTTTTCAATTGTCTACCTTTCAGTATAAAAAGTGTAGCTTCCATTTTAGTATTTGAACGGAGAATCAGAGATTTTCTTGTAGAAGGCTGTTTTTATAGTATTGATGAATATTTTGAATATTCACATAACGCGACGGTCTACAATTAATTTTATATCCGACCACTCTCACGTGTTAAATTAAATTTATGTAGTTTGTAACACTTGTCTATGTTTATATACATTTCATGTTTCACCATTGACGACTCCTATATCATTGTAAAATGATCATTCCAAGGAATGAATATATTGTATTGTATTGTAATCCCATGTGAGCTAAGGAGTTATTCGGGGTCAAAGGTTAAAATTTCAGGTCTTCTGGGTTTTTCTCGAAAACGGTTTTTTATAAAAAATACTTCAGATCATAGTTGTAGATCCTAATATTCCCATGATTTTTCTCTTAGTATCACTGTTCCTGAGATATCGCAATCATAAGGAGTCACGTCCTACGTAATATGCACACGTTTCCACATCACCTGTGAGGTAGTGTACTCGGCGCGTTTTTTACCCGTTTTTCCCGGTAGGCCCATTCCACGAACCGTTCTGTCGAAATTTCTAGACACAATATCCATTTAACTGCATGAAGATTGCTAAGGTTGATATTGGTTATTGAGTTTTTTGATTTCATTTGATATCACAATCTGATTCATACTCTTCATAGTCAGCTTCAACGATCATGTCTTCTTTGATTTCTTCTTCTCCTTTTTTTACGTCCTCCTCTTGCTGAATGTTCATAAATTGTCCAAATGGAGATGAATCAGTTGTCTCTTCATCAAAATCACATGAATCTTCCTCTGTTGTATTCAATATATTTCTGTTCGCTGTCGAGCCTTCCCAGGTTTCAGAGAGTAAACAATGTTATCAGTTAGAGTCCTTGCAGTAAGTATTACTAACAAATCAAGATATTTCACATAAAATAGACGAAAATAAACATTTGCGCTTACTTAAATACCTGAATAAGTATACTTGTATAATATGTAGCAAATGTGTGAATATTATGTGGAATGAGACACCTACAACTGCGATATCTCAGGCCCAGTGATACTTAGAGAAAAAATCATAGGGACAATTTTTGTAGAAAATTTTAGATCTGCAACTTTGGTCAGATATATATTCGATAAAACATACTGTTTTCGAGAGAAACCCAAGAAACCTGAAATTTTGACCTTTGACCCCGAATAACTTCCTACGCATACACTGAATCGATGGGGACTTCCAAATTTTCATTTTTAATAGTTAAACCAATATCTCTACCAAAATTTGGCTCTGTCGGAATTTTTGTTATTTCATCACAATTTTTATATCTAACTTGACCGGATAGTATATATATAGTATATATATATATAGTAAATAAAATGTGTACGTTAACTTTTTCATGTTGATTATTCTTGTTTTTATTCAGAGGAAAGAAAACAAATGATTCTTCCCCAAGGAAAACGGATGTTTCTGCTATACTATCGCGGTCTCTGGCGCATTCTCTGAACTCTTTTTCCGCCCAGAGAACTCACATAAATTTTTCATAAATCTCTGCAATTCTTCTTCGCAAATTGAGTTGTTAAGGAATATTCTTAAATCGCAGTAAAAAGCGGGCATCGCTTAAGATTTCCACCCTTCACTTAATTAATATTTTAAAGGGTCATTTATCTTCGTAATTAATGATTCTTGAATTAATATTTAATTACCAGAAACGGTTTGCTTTGAAACCAGCTTTATATTTATCTGTTCGGTAATAACACTGAATAGACTTTCGAATAAAGTTGATAAATTGTTTACCGCAAACTTCTTGCGGTATTAATCATCATTAAAACAAAGCTTTTTTGAAAACTTCGTCAATATTTAAATTAATGATATCCAACAGAAGAAAAGTGTGTTTTAGATGATGAGATTCGCTAAGTGATAAAAATTAGTTTTCTAATGTTCAATTAGATAAAAGGAAGCATAATAATATGGTAACTCTAGTCAAGTCAAAACTAACTTTATTGTCACAAGAAAATAATTGTCATCGACAAAACATTAATATACAAAGTAAAATAGAAACAAATAAGTAAAAATGTAAATCAAATATCAATATATACAAACTTGAATAAAAACAGTAAATATTTTTTTTCAGTTTGGTTCATATTTATTCGAAGGATAGGTCATCAAAGAATTCCTGAGGGGAATAATATTCTTTCTCAACTATAAGATTTTTTACCTCCTTTCTGAATAGTTCTCGATTTTTTTCACTGCGGCAGAAAGGTGATTGAATATTTTCATTTCATTGTGAATACTAGAATTTTTAACAAGTGAAGCAGTTGGAATGGGGGGTTATATATTACTGTCATGTTGGCGAGTATAGTATGAAGTTATGAAAGATATGCCAAGAGAACATTTATTTTTCTTTATCAAACAAACTGTCTCAAGAATAAATATTGAGGTAACTATTAGAATACCATGTACTTCGAATAAGGGTTTGCATGTATCTCTGAGGTCTCTTTTTTGAAGCACAAATATCATTTGAAAAAGCTCTTTAGAGCGTACTCCCCAGAAAACAATTCCATATCTGTTATTATTATCAATCAGCGCAAAATATTTGGTTCTTGAATGGGAATATCCTGATTCTGAGGAGATAGTTCTCAAAGCATAGCAACCTGAGGCGATTTTTTCTGCTCAGATTGATTGTATGTACTTTCAACTTGAGTTAATCATCCATGTTGAGACCAAGGAAAGTATGGTTATGTTTACTCTCAATAATTTCATTGCCGAGCCTGATTTCAGGAAGAGAACATCAGATGGTCGATTTTACGAATATTGAATGATAATCTATTAGAGTCACACCATTCTTTCATCTTGTTGATATCTTCAGAGATAATATCATACAATACCTTCATATTTTTGTTGTGTCATAGTATAGTAGTGTCATCTGCAAAGCTGGTAAATTTACCTGTGGTATTCATTAGAGTCAAGTCATTGATATATAAAATAAATAAATTTGGACCTAATATAGATCTCTGAGGAACCCCACAATTATTGGGTTGTTCTGAAGAGCATTTTCCTGCTCTAACAAATTAAAAGTTTTTTAAGTATTTTTTGTGATGTACTCGAATATGCAAAAATATTACTTTCAAGAGTATATTGACTGTCATAACTTCGTTATTCACACATCTGTGATGTATATTCTTGACCAATATTAATGATACGGCCTCATGATTTTATGCTACTTCTATAATGTTGTCTGTTTTTGACATGTTTTACACCATAAGAGGTTTTTTATTACAAAGAAGTAATAAAAGATGAATATTGTTCACCCAGATAGAAGACCGAGTTGATTGAGTTTCTTGAGAAAAAAATAATACTTTTGCTGAGGTTTCTATAACATTTCATCATCATTCGAAAAAATGTTATATAATGATCAAGAAACCAACATTTGCACGGTACATTTAAACTCCATGTCCAAAGTACGCAACTCTTAGGCTGCCCATATCCCAGGCAAGGGAAAAGGGGGCTCTCTCCTCTAGCTTTTGAAGAAAAAAAATCAAAAAAAAATTCTTCAATTGTGTTCACACTGAAACTCCTATCGCTGCTCGAAACTTTTCATTCATCTTACAGAGTAAACAAAATGTAGTATGGAATAGTACCACATGCAGGCCCCCCTATAAACTTTCTTATGGGCGGCCATCTGCATTTCAAATGAACAAAGTACATGAATCTGACAACCAATGTAATCATCTGGAAATTATCTTTTTTGTGGGGATGGTACTCCTCTCATGGAAGTTTTTCATTCTTTTTGCATCGACTTGAAAAAGAAGAAGCCAAACGTTACCTCCTCAACGTGATGAATGGGCTTGACATGCCAATCGTAACACAAATGTTTTACGGAAATTGTTACAAATGAGAAATGATAGGATAACTCATGTGAAATTCAGCGGCATTTTCGATAATAAAAATGGGGCGTCCCTAAGCGTGAGACACCGACTTCAAAAAAAATTTAGATGCTGTGGCTGATCAATTGATGTGGAGTTGTTAGTTTTGAAAGAGGTAAAACGGCAAATTCCACTCATGACACCATATAACTTCTCCAAATTTTTCATCGATATTAGTAGAGATTTGTTCTGATGAATGTTCTTTTCTTCGATACTCGAATATTTGTCTTGATACTAAAGAAATATTAAACTCCGAGTATGGTTTGGAGTGTGTGCAAGAATATAAAAATTTTCAATGACAAAAACTTCGATTTTTGTCACACCACTCTTCGAAAGTTCTGTATGGAAGTAATTTTTTGTGATGGATGAATTATTTCTTCATAGTTTTTTCTGATTCTCAACCTACCACAATCTGGAAAAATAAGAATCCATTTTGGAATCTATATGAGTGTATAAAGGCATATTTTCAAAAAACGTACTCAAAGGAAATTATTTTTGAAAAAGTCTTGAAAACGGAAGCAGATTTTATTTGATAATCATCAGTTCATATATTTTTTTGATAGGCAAACTTGAATAATACGAGGAGTTGCTGAATAATAGAACGTGTTCCAACCAGATTAGCGTAGCAACTTTTCGGAAAATCCGTCCTTCTACACTTGTATAGGTTACAATATCAATTCCTATCTTCAAAGTTTATATTCATCAGATTTGGGAAGGAGTTTGCTGTACTGAGAAATTCTGATGTCTACACTGATCCAAGTTATGTATTCTCATATCGACTCAATCGAAAAATGTTCATTTTATTTCCTTCGGTGAATCGTAATTTATATTCCGGTATCAATTCGCAGAACCCTGTTGTGGAGTGCAATTTTCCAGTCAGTCCGATGGTTAATTTATAGTGCAACAGGGAGACGCCATCGGTATCGAACAAGAGAATTGAATTGGGACTCAGACTCCGACGTTTCATGATTTATCGTAAACTGCACTCATTTCCCTAGGATATTTGTCGGTAACGTCTTGTTCCAAGACTGACTGCGCCATAATTGAATTCGAGTATTGCAGTTGCCCAGACGTGCGTCGTTACAGAAAGTTATTATCGTTGGATATCTAATAGAGACTATCAAGATGGAGATGTTTGAATTTTCACCGATCAAATGGTATTGTGTTGATGTATTGTATGTTGAATTCCGGTATATAAGTTGAGGGAAGGAGATTTTGTACATATTTGTGAGGTTTACGGTCATTTGGATGTAGCCTTGATATCGGGTTGAACCGCGTTTAGAGTTTTGTGTTCGACATTTCGGCTCAAAATTTGAAGCCATTGTCAAGAAGATTGCGTTAGGTTTTTTAAAATTTTCATGATTTTCTGATTAATTTCGAAATATGAAGTATTATTTCAGTATTGAATTCAAGACATACCCCGAAGGGTCGCGATCAAATCATCCAGGGTTACTTTTTCCTAAATTGGGGTGTATTCGTGAAAATTACTCGAATTGATGTTTTTCAAGATACCTGAAACTTTTTTGGAACGATTTTCAAAAGAAATCTGGAATTCTCTTCAACGAAGTGATGCTTCACTTATAATAATGTGCATATAAGAAAATATAAAAAAATAATTATTGTTCGGAATTTATATTCGAAAGATTGTTGAGGAGGCTTCGAAATAGAAAATACATCAATTGAACATATCCAGGTAATTACTAACAGTTATGAAATAAAGTAATGAAGTAATAAACGTTTGAGAAACCTGTAGTTTGACGATTTTCTCGTCTCAAAACCAAGTATTTGCGAAATTTTTCAATTCTCTTGAATATCGTTGCAGCAAATATGAAGTGTATTGAAATCCTAAAATTATGAAAAAGCCATGATTTTGTATTTCATCACAATTTTCAATTCTGATAAATATTTCCTCATGGCAATTCATTGTAGGTATTCTTCGAAAGGATGGTGCTCAATTTTTGGAAGAGTTCGATATTTTGGCCCAAAGCGCCTTGTAGGAATTGAAGGCCAATATACTACACCTTTTTTTATTGTAATTCAGAAAATAGCATGTCTAATTCAGATAAGTCAATTGTAATTCAGAAAATATCGATTGTAATTCAGATCTCGTCAATTGTAATTCAGAATTCGTCGATTTTAATCCCGAAAATAATTGATTATTTAGGATATTTTAATTTTAGGTCAGATTTAATCGAATATTTTTCGTTCCACTGTACACTGAAATTTGAAATTTTGACAACTGTATGCAAGTATTGTGTGTAGGTACACCAATTTTTAAGAAGGATGAAATTTTCAGACAAATCGATAATAAAAAAGTTTTCCATATGCTGGAAATTTTTGAATCTCACTGTATGCAGACTGAACCACATTTTTATAGGCAAGCCATTATAGGCATATTCGTCTATTTATGAAACCCTATCAAAAGTATGTTTCATCCGGTAAACAGATGAGTAAAAGTCGACCCCTATTCCGTCTCTTGAACTATTATATTATTGATATTCTTTACCTAGATTCTCTGTTTAATATAAAGAATCAAGTTTTTGAAACGACTTTCTCATCGAAGAACTGTTACGCATCTTGATAACAAGTGCTTATAGAAAATTTTCATGGCCACATTAGTTTTTATAGACACAAAATCAGTAAGAATTGGCAATTCAGAACCAGAAAACAAGGATAGGTAGTTGTATAAAGAGACTCACAGGCAATTTCTGCGGGATCATGATCATAGCGTATTGCTGTAGCTCTATTATAATATTTGCTGTTTGACTTTTATTTTCTCTATATGTTTGCTTCTGTACAAAATAATATCTTCTTTACTGATTTCTTCAATTTTGCGAAATTCAGGGCGTTCTTCGAAAAAATAGTAAAATTTATCCTCAGATATAGTAGAATATAGTTTAGGTCGTCAGTGCCGTATAAGGTATTTCATTTATAACGTACCATAGCGATATCCTCTAGGGTGGAGAAGTACGATTTTGCTCCATACAATGAGGCCATCCTCTCGATATATATATATATATATATATATATATATATATATATATATATATATATATATATATATATATATATATATATATATATATATATATATATATATTATTTTCTCGCCTTCCTCAAATAACAAGTCATTTTGAAAAATTCATTTATGAAACTAACAAAAAAAATTGAAATTCCCAAAATTAAGAGAACCTACAAAACAAGAATAAAAAAATAGAAAAAAGGTCTCGGCGCAGGATTCGAACCAACACATACGATTGCCTCCAAAACTTTCATGAACAACGTCCGTTCCATCAACTCTTTGCACTATTGAGACTCGTAGGAAACTTTGCGGAATCAGGAATATAGCATTCTGCTGAAGCTCTGTTATAATATTTGACAGTTCACTTTTATTTTCTCGATTCATTCACTTTTTGAAAATATCTTACCAAAATACAAGGTGTGCTATAAATGAATGGTTAAATTTATACTTACATAATAGAATATAGTTTGGATCGTCAATGCCGTATAAGATAATTCATTGATGACGTATCAAACGTCACTATTGCTTTTCTTCCCTAGGAAGAAAAACTATGACCTTGCTTCCTATAATGAGTCCAGGAAATGTATAGTTTGGATAGAGGGAGGCACAAAAATAGTAATTTACGTAACAAACTCGGAAAATACTGTGTTTTTGGACGAGTAGATAAAATTTTAAGACAAGACGTAGGCGAGTCCTGGAAGTCTGCGAGTCCAAAAAAACTGTTTTCGGTCGTGTTGCGTACACTATTTTTTCGGCAACCGTGTAGAATAACAAATCAATGAGACATTTCTTTATTATATTTCTTCGTAGTACAAAATTTCGAACATTTTAATTCTTGAAACTTTTCCTAGAGATCAAGTACCCTAACATCGAACTGATATTTTTGCACACGACGCGCGTTTCGCTAACAAGGTTAGCGACGCTGGATTTTTCTACCCTTCCGTAGGAAAATCCAGTGTCGCCCAACATGCTCTACACAATGACCACAAAATTGGTGAGAGCAATCTGAAACTGATCAAGCATGTGCATGACACAAAACTACTCGATGCATGTGAGAGTCTCGAAATAGCAAAATGTAAAAACAACATGAATGGTGACAAGGGAACTATCCCTTTCAGCCCGCTTTTCAATTTATTGTTGAGAAAGTAATCAGAAATCAATACTAACAGATGACGGAACTCGCAGGTAGTCAGTTCATTACCGAGAAATTTATTAGAATAATTGACAGTAAAAAAAGAAGTAAGTCCATATCGGACCGGAAAACTCTAGGTACATAAACAACTAACCCCATCTCTAGATTTAGTATCGATTTTCTTTTCCTGAAGATGCTAACCTTGTTAACGAAACGTGCGTCGAGTGCAAAAATATCAGTGTGGTGTAAGGGTAATTAATCTCTAGGAGAAGTTTCCTTTTACACCAAAGGTTCCAAAACTCATCGTTTCTTTCAATTCTTATTTGTATTAAATATTCAGAATTCGAACAGAAGATAGGTACTAACAGAAACATTTCAATTCTTATTTATATTAATATTTATATTGAAATTCGAGCAATTGCTAATACTGAAAGGATTCAATTCGTTTGAAATGCTGCATTGGAAATTTCGTAAGGCACATTTTCAAACTCACTATCGCTGCTGCTTTATTGCGACAATTGCGACCAAAAACCATGCAAACTTCCGAAAATCAAAATGTCAACTATTTTCAGGTCAGTCGTGATTTCGTTGCTATGGTAATGTTCAACTGCATTTATCAAAATCATAGATACCAAGATTTTCATATTCACAATGACAACAACGATGTAATTCTTCTCGGTCTAGTCCGGGAAGTACGTACTCCCCGGACTAGGCCGGAAAAATGCTACTTTCTCCGGGAAGTGGGTACTTCTCGGACGGTTGCCGAAAAATGTTTTTTTTTTGTTGCGTCGTGGATAATTACTATTGTATTTGGTTCATTTGTTAAATTAATTCATTACGCATTCTCGGTTTCAGAAATCATGACCGAGGTTAGTTCCAGTAGCTATATTTCCTACTGATAAAGAATGCTCACGAACAGGTGATGAATATATTCCAGTTTGGAGAGACTTTGAATATTTTATGAAACGGATTTGGGTTCGTATTCATCTGGATGTCTGCTTCACTGGGCGCCGAATGAAATATTAACTCACTTGCATTTCCAGAGGGATGAATAAGCGAAGTGAATAAATTCAGCGTTTTCCTGAAAAGAAATGCTTCATGAAAGTTATTCGCCGCATTATTCTTAATTGTATCCGTGAATACATTTCATCAACTCCGAAATGCCCACGTAATTTCGTTTAATGGTTTCCATTAAATCATTTGGAGTCGGGGTGTGCCGTGAATATGCAGCTGGGTATACATATGGGACTGCAAGTTATTCAATGGATCATAAAATCAGTGGAGCCTTTGACTGAAACCTTCGATTTAAAGTTATTATTGTGAACTGTAAATTACTGGATGATGTATGTTTGGCGAGAATTTTCAATGGAAGGTACATCAGTTTCAAATGCACTGAGTTCAGTTTTTTTAACAGCAAACTGCAGCACGTGCAATTAACGCAACCGGACAAGTATTTGCTACAAAGATCATACTGCGTGCATTCTATGCGAAGAATCATAAAATGCGGCTTTAAGGAGCCTATTTCGAAATCATGATCTTGATAATTGAAATTTCAGTTAAACATTTAGAAGCGAACTCTTCGATGCAATAAAAATTTGGAACTGGTTAGTTCTCCTACTAGGCTGCTCGTACAGAGTCGAACTACGGAACGATTGAAATTGTATTTTTTTGGTGGACTGTATGGATACATATCAGCAGTTTCTTCAGCCGTATCAGCACTCGACATTAAAAAAAAATCAAACTTCAAAATACAATATATGTACACACCACAAGCGTTAAAACGTAACTGTCTACTCCGATACTGTAGCGCGAATTCCACCAGTCGATTGCACTTGCTTTCGATTGGCGTGTTTGGGATACTCTTTTTGTTGGATGGATATAGTATAGTTCATCCATTCAGTCTGTTATTGGAGCTAGTTGATAAAGTTCATTAACTCTAGCCAATCAACTCATTCGAAAACGTTTCAATTTTTAGAATGAAGAATCGATGCAAAAATAGCTGTGACTAGTGAAGTATATTTTATATATGTTCATTTTCACTTGAGGACAAAAATCGAATAAGTGGGGAGATCAAACTAACATAGTAAATAATTTTTCTTTGAAATAAAAAGCCTATGAGGTTCATGAGGTCTAAGTGCATGTTATAATATAGGGGTAGACCCCAAAATGATACCCAAAATAACATTTTAATTATATATATATATATATATATATATATATATACATATATATATATATATATATATATATATATATATATATATATATATATATATATATACCCCTATATTATAACATGCACTTAGACCTCATGAACCTCATAGGCTTTTTATTTCAAAGAAAAATTATTTACTATGTTAGTTTGATCTCCCCATATATATATATATATATATATATATATACATATATATATTTTCTCAATCTTAAAAACGGCTACATCAATTTTCATGGAATTCAAACAGGGGGTTTCGGGGGCGATATATCGATCTAGCAAAGTTTAGTTTCTAAAAAACGTCGCACTCGTCATTTTTCATTTAAATAAAAAAACACGATTCACCAAAGTCATAAAGGTACATTATTATTATTGCATAATTTTCTGAATATTCCTTTGTTTCAGTTCCACCCGAGCAACCAACCATCCTCGACAAGTGGGGCCGTCAGCTGAACGGTACCGTAGGGCCCCACGAGGAAGGCGACGACATCACGCTGACCTGCAGGACCGTCGGTGGGCATCCCCAACCGGTGGTGCGGTGGCTTGTGAACGGCATCGTCGTCGACGATCAGTACGAGCACAACGCCGGCGACGTCATAGAGAACAGACTGGTGTGGCCGTCGGTCAGTAGGAAAGATCTGGACGCGTTGTTCACCTGCCAGGCCATCAATACGAAGCAGACGGAACCGAAGGAGGCCGTGGTTGTGTTGGATTTGATACGTAAGTATTTTGGTTATGTGGAAGGGGACGTTCAAGTGGGGAGGCATTATTATTCTTTTGTTATCATAGGAGCGATCAACTTTTTCTCTTGCATTCTCATATGGGCAATGTGACGGTTCGTTTGAAAGCTCTTGCAATTATCTTTATAACGCTAGTGTGTATTTGAGGATTGGGTCTTCTCCCCTGAAAAAAAAGCTTTGAATTCTCATAATATCTGTTTCAAGGGCAAATTGATATGTTTGTCCCGATACGTGACTGCGATATAATGAAGAAGCAAAATTGACTATTTTGTCACAAACCTATGGTATTTTTCATGAATTTGAAGATAGAGGGGAAAAACATCCGAAAAAATTCTTATACTTCTCCTTGGCTAATCTGCCTCTTTTTTCAAATTTCTTTGAAAATTTTGAATGAGATTAGTTTTTTTGGTGCAAAATGTTGAATTTCCAAGCTTTCCATGGAAGCGGAATCCCAAAAATGTTTTAAAAAAGCTTGTAAATGGACGTATAATAAAGTGACTCCAATGGAATTTGAGACCCGATTGGATTGTAACCATAATTCACTTTTTACAAAATCCATGGAAATCACTGATAGTGGTAATTACAAAGGACACTGTACAATCATTGTTCGATATAAATTTTCACTGAGCGTACAACATTTTTATTCAGTCAAATGTTATGATGAATTTCAGAAAATGTCGCCATTCTTTTCCTGATAATAATATGAGGTATATTAAAAAATCGTATCTGACAATATAGAATATTTTTGGGATGATATCGTTCCAAATACTCCTTATTCTTCTATTAGCTCTGTGTTGGACTGTTCAATGTTCGAATATCACCCACTGAAAGTCAAGAGTTATCTCCAGTTAACACAAATTCATTACATAGACGTCCACATATCCTGGAATCATATTATCATCTAACTGCAATGGAGTTCGATCTGACTCTATAGTGTAGCCGCTGAAAAGATAGAATGATCACGTGAACGGCACGCACTCTTTGAATGTTCCTCTCCCCAATGTTATAAGTCCGATTTACACCACTCAACAAAAACGTCGCCGCGTCATCCTCCCATCAACTCTTGGGATGTTTTTTTATAAGTGTTCATTATTAAACCTTTTTCCTCTACAGTTAAATGTTTTTTTTTATCTTTTTCTTGGAGGTGAAAGAGTGTTTCCATCCATATTATAGTCCAGCAGCCACCGCCTGATTTTTCGAGTGATTAATAACAGGCTGAATCTTCGTGAGTAGGTTCGGTTTGACGAGACGCCCAAGTTTTCCCTCTGTGAAAATTCTCGTTAGAGGTAGCTAACGTAGTGCGCAGGTGTGAAACATGTCGATTCGGCGGGGTGTGGAAATTGTCGGACTAACAGTAAGTTTTTTATTCACATATTAAGATAATTGGATAATACACTCGGAAAAACAATTGTCCTACAAAATGGATGGTTTGACTGGAGCGTCCTCCACTCTGAATATGTCGAAAAAACGAGGTCATAAAAATTATTGATAACCAGCTGTTTTTTTGTAGTAAGTACAAGTAAATAATTGTATAATGAAATGACCACATAGTCCTACAAATTTAGTGGCACGTTTTCCCAGTCCTACGCTTGGATGTTGTCGATACCACGGTAACAATTTTTTCATTAATAACCGTAGGACAAAGATAACACATGATAGGTTAGTGCATATTTTGCCCAAATCAAACAGTGTCCTACCAAAAAATGGGTATGTATTGCTAGTCCTACAAGAATACTGAAAATAACATTCGTAGTTATCGTTTTGGTCATTTGGGACACATGTATTCGTAAGTAGAATCAATAGTTTTTAAGAATAATCTAACTGTAGTTGCATGATCTGTAGGTGTATATGACCTGCTAGAATAAAAGTAAAAAATACAATAATAAAACTAATTGAATAAAATCCTAATCTTCGTCCGATTCCGATGTCGACGCTTCATCAGTTTCGCCGTGATTATCATCTTCAACCTCGTCGCAATCGTCATAATAAATGTCATCTGATTCTGTAACAAAATTATTAGGACAGTTTAAAAATTGCAGCATAATCATGAATACGTAAGGAAAGTAATAATAGAGTACCTTGAACATCAAAAGTCAATTCTCCAAGAGATGGACTGTGGGGGCCATTAAACCAATAATAGTGGTATTTGCCATCAATTAATGCCCATCCACAAATTTCCGGATTGTTTTCGGTGGGGCTGCGTATGTGTGCATTACACCATATACTGCAGATGTATGATGTTCGTTTCATCTGCTGCAATAGCTCTTGTTTGGTGCTGGCGAATTTTTACATCGATTCGACCAGATACCCCCAAAAAATATTTGATTGTCTTACCTTTCATAAGATAAATATTTAGCCTCGACTCTGAATTCCTTGTAGCAAGAGGAATGATATCCGATGATCTCGTCATCCCAACTGTCGGGCAGTACCACATCATTAAATTTGTGCTCGTGATGTATTCGAGCCTTCAAAAACTGTTTGCAAGAGAGCAAAATTTCTTCCGAAAACTTTTTTGTTTCCTTTCTTTTCTCGCGAAACTTTGGGTTCTCACGAAGTAAATTGCACAAAAAGCACTCTATATTCACTCATTGAGGCATAAGTTTTTGACGACACTTCAACTTAACGGCTTGTGGTGTTTGTACGCTTGTAACCGACTGGCTTGGGAAGGGAACACAAGGGCAACCGACGCTGTCGGCGTCCCAAACTCTGTATGTATACAATAGCACGCGCCCGACACGTATTAAGAGAATCTCATTTCGGCGGTGACTTTGAAATTCGTTTCTCGATCTACTCTCACCAACGAGTTATACTGGTAAAATTACTTCAATTTTATGAAATGTACATGTTGACAGAATTCGGTGATTTACTCTGTAAAACTCCAAACTGTGAGAAATGCGTCGAGTGAGTTTTTAACAAAAAAATATATATTCCTGGAAATACATACCATTTTTTGTGTAGGACAGTGATGAAATTGTGTTCCACATTTTATTCCCGATATAAAAAAATTAAAATCAGGTTGTTATTAGTGTGGTATCGACAAATTCCAAGCGTAGGACTGGGAAAACGTGCCACTAAATTTGTAGGACTATGTGGCCATTTCTTTATACAAGTATTTACTAAGCTGCATAACAAAAAAACAGCTGGTTATTAATAATTTTTATGACCTCGTTTTCTCGACATATTCGGAGTGGAGGACGCTCCAGTCAAACCATCCATTTTGTAGGGCAATTGTTTTTCCGAGTGTATTATCCAATTATCTTAATATGTGAATAAAAAACTTACTGTTAGTCCGACAATTTCGACACCGCGCCGAATCGACATGTTTCACACCTGCGCACTACGTTAGCTACCTCTAACGAGAATTTTCACAGAGGGAAAACTTGGGCGTCTCGTCGAACCGAACCTACTCACGGAGATTCAGCCTGTTATTAATCACTCGAAAAATCAGGCGGTGGCTGCTGGACTATTTTTTAATTAACGTAACACACGTAAATACAAAGCACAAATGAGTACAGTACAGTGTAAACAGTTCTTCATTTATTTCAGTTTAGAAGGCGCGGCTATGCAGGCATTTACTGTTCACGCGTCCTTGACTTCTATCCTTTGAACAGCCCGACTATCCCATAAACTGTTATTCAAAAGTTTATTACCAAAAGTATAAGGTGGGTATCGAAAAGGCAATTAGTATAAGCTTCACACTCGAGTTTGATTCCGACTTATGAGAATTTCAGTTGAAGTTTTGTCTCATATATGACTAGACATGAATACGGTAATGTTATGGTTTTGGATATAATCATATTTGGATACCGAAAAACTATGGAATGGGAGTCGTATAGTACACTCCACTGCAAGGTAAAGAGAGAGCCAATTTTGTGTGTTAACTTATACAACTATTAAATTCATTTCTGGGAACAGAAGCCATTATTTTCCGTATTATTTTGAATAGAAAATCATCAATCACATATTGATGGATCTACTGATCCTTTCAAAGTACCGAGAGCTCATTGAGATAGGACTAGGGCGGCCAATAATATATGCTGTACACTCGTGCTCTGTAGCACAAAGTTTGATAGCTTGCTCAGTTTGATATGATTCAGTTTTCCACCGGAAAGACCTTGTTGGTCTTATTTCATTTCTGTACTTATACTTCTTTTGTAGTCTATTTGATTAAATCAATGGTTGATTTCTGAATTATGGATTGTTTTTTGAATGATTTCACTCTTATATCTTCTGATCTATTTTGTTCAGTTCCTTTTTTCATTTGTTGCTAATATGATGTATATAGAAAAACACAAAGCCCTATCACTAAAGACCTCCTCCTCGTGCAGGATATCAAATTCATGTTCCTTTCGTAATTGCAATTACATTAAGAATTTGTCGTGGAGAAATCCACATCTGGTGACACCAACTAACTTTTTTGAATTAATAATGCTAATGGTATCTTCAAAAATGTTGACAGAGCGGTGGGATTGAAATATATCTTGACTTGCTTCGGTGGAGAAGAAATATTATAGTATTTAATATATAAAGAGAAGTGAAATATTAGGGGGTTCCCAACATCTCTTTATAGCAGTGTAAAGGCAACTAGTTTCAAAAACTCTGCATTTAGCAACTATCACAGTGTTGATTGATTTTTGCTAAAGTATGACAATGACAAACATAGAGGAAATAAAAAACAAAAAAATTGAGAATAATAGCCTTCAACCCGGTTATTACAAAAGTGTCTTGTGACGATTGTCCGTAGGCTTTCAATTATAACTACCACACTTGAAATGAAAGTTTGTAGTGTAGTTTTGTAGACAATGAATGTCTTCAAGATTTTATCAAAATTACAATTGAAGACGTACCTCAATTCAATCCAATAAGTGTTCAGAATTTTCATCATTCAATACTTTTTAATGAAGCAACCTCTTTGCGACATAACTCTTTTCCATTAGATGGGAGAGATTCACTTGTCTAATGTGAATTCAGATTTCGCCCAGACTAAAAGTCATATCGGGCAGTCGAGCAGGCCACTCGGAAAGACCTCTTTTGCCTCTCCATCGCTTCCGAATGATCCGCAAATGAGCCACATCGAGTTGAAAGTTTAGTCTGGGCTCCCCTGAACTATTTCAGTAATTATAGGCCTGATACGATTCTGAAACTCAGTTGGATATAGAGATTTGGTTAGCTTTTTTCTGAAAATATGCCGATGACGTTCAGAGAACAAATTGATTTGGTCCTCGCTCGGCAAGTGGGTTTCGGATGCTTTGTTCGCCTGTCAGGTCGTCAATGCAAGGCAGACCTCATCCCAATGAATCCGTAGTCGCATTGGATTTAATATGTTACCACTGGACCGACCGACAATTTGGTTATTGGATCGTTTTACAGTGGCTTCGGATTCCGGGATAATAGGGTACTATTGGGCGCTGCAGATATATACACAAAAGAGGAATCAATTGGAAATTTTCAATCGAATATTTCGAAATACGATTACGTGTACAGTGTGTGTCATTTACTACTCATGAATTTCGAATGGAGTTATGCATGAAAGTTTCAGATATCGTCGCAACGAAACTTTTTGAATTGTCTGAATGTACAAAGTACTCGTTAATGGATGGCGTATCAATGTTATGCTTTTTTGATGGGATAAGATATTTGCCTTCCATATTCGGGTCCCTCTTGGAAAACACTCGATAAAAACATGAAGTTGTATGAGTATACACAGAGGAACTCAGATGGAAGCCAACTCGAATTGAGAGTCTCTGAACTGAGGTATGAACTTCGGTTTATGTGATCATTATCAAAAAGTAACTAGGGGTCATTTCAGGCGATCTAGCAGGCCATTCTAGTGAAGTACCAATCCTTTCATTGGTTTGGAAATATTGGCATGCATCCACTTGTAGTACTGGCCCTACGAATTTAAGTACTGCAACATTGAGCTATGGGGTTCCTGAATTACTTTATTTTCTCCAGGTGATATTGTTCAGATAGATGCAAACATTTGTTGAAAAGAATAATTGATCTGAAGATAAAAAAGTCAAAAAAACATGGAAGTCACAGTCCCCTCGAAATCCATTGCATTCACTATCGTTTTGTTGACTGCTTTTTTATTTTGTAGTGAAACCATTGACTGCGAAAATTCTGAAAATGGAAAGCCCACTCGTAGCTGACAAGAGGTACGAAGTATCCTGTGAATCGGCTGGATCCCGTCCTTCTGCAATAATCACATGGTACAAGGGAAAGCGCCAGTTGAGGAGGACAAAGGTACGTATTTTCATCTATTCTGTGGTATTTCTCCGAGTAAAATACTTTCAGGTAATGATTTTCATCAGAAATTCGGTGTTCGAAATGATCGCATTCACAAATCCAATGCCAGAAAGTTGTTTTGACCCACCATAGATCTCATCAGTGGCATATGGTAGGACCGCGAACACAAAATACTTCTATCCGTCTGCTGATTATGAAGCAAATGTGTAATATATAGTAGGTGGCATTGCACCTTGAGGGTGTGAACCTCAAGGCCAAACGCCATATAATTGATGACATTCGAGGTTTACACCAAATAATAAGTCTTATTTATCATCAGTAGTAACAGATTATGCTGGAACCATGATAAAGGAGGCCCTCCTCAACCAAGACATGGAAAAGGTGTGTGGAAAATTGCGCCAACGACAGTTTTCTGAGCTCAATACAATCCATATAATGAAAATAACAATAGTATAAAAAATATGCTACATTTCTTTCAGACTGAAAACAGACAATATCGGGTGACAATCATCGTACATGGCGCCATTTATTTGTTTGAAGGGTGTTAATGAAACATCAACAACTCACTTCCGAATTCGCTGGAAATAGACTAGATAATTTTTTTAACGATATTAATACTAATGTCCTTTCTCATTCAAAAAGGTGCCATAGGAACCATATTCCCGAAATTAAATATGGCGGCACTCTGACGCCGTCCTTGAAACTATTTTCAAACAACTTGGTGAAGTAATGAACAAAAGATTCAATCTACTCGGTTCTTGACGGACACTTTGTGAAATTGAATTCTGGACAGATTAACATTTATTTCAATCTTTTTATTCCATTTTTATCGTCGTTTCCCCGAAAGTATTGATAGAAAGAGTTATGTATTGAACTTTGTCATCGGAGTTCACATATTTTCCTATTGAAACATTCTTGAAAACAGTACGTATTCAATATTTCTGTTACAGTAGAAATAATCAACTTTCTGAATCTATCATATTCGAAAATACTTTTTCTGGGGTAGTAGTAGCAAATGCTCAGTGGTTTTCAGGAAAATAGCATTCGAAGTCAATGTTGAACCATAGTACTTCCTTCAAGTCTTTCGAGAAAATTGATTTTCAAAAAGTAAAAGATGTGTGCATTCTCCAAAAATATATATTTATCACATTTTCATTCACAACTCAAAACATATCGAATTTTGAGTTGTCAAAAATCGTTTCAATTATATAGACTCATAGGACGCCATTCTGAATAGAAGTTTGTATCGTTGGAATAGTAGTTTACCTAACAAGTGCGGAAAGTGATACTTTTCCGCACGCGATTGCAGATGGCCCAACGACGCGTTAACACAAACATTTATTATCAAATACATATCAAACTATTGATTATAATTAATATTAAGCGTACAATTTCTGGCTTTGTGCAAATTCATTGCAGAGGTTAAAATGTTTTTCACTGTTTCGTCAGCAATTTTGCTGGATGAAGTCATTTTGGAAGGCTTTACTGGTGACAGCTGCTCACTGGTGGAAGGTTCGGCGAGAAAATTTCTGCCTTTTTAGGTCTAATTCCAATGTTTTGTTTCTTTATATGTGCCGTGACCTTGCAGAACTTGCTTGAATCGACGTCATTTCTGAATTGAATTACACATTTCAACATTGTGTACCTGGAGTATTAGGCTTGCATGTTTTGGAAATTTCAGCGAAATAAGCCAAAATAACGCCTTCTTTGAAAGTTTTGATTTCCTTATTATGGCACCAGTTTTCAACCAAAAAATGTTCTTTTTCATACCTATAACTGGATTTTAACGCTAGCAGATGCATGTTTGCAATTCTAGCCGCTTCCAAAACTAAATTTGGCAATTCTTCATCTGAAGAATCCATGGAAAGTAATCTTACTAGAAAAAACTGTGACGGTAAGATTGGTTTTGACAAGGTAGTGTTTTGACTGACAGATTTGTTTTCTTTGTTGCTTTGGTAATTCAAAGTGACAAATGAAAAATGTCAGATGTTTGTTATTATTTCACATTCAGAGCCATTGAAAAATTATCGAAACATCCTTTTTTTATCGAAGATTAAGGCAGAATTCTAATGAATTTCTTCGTTTTTGGTCATTCTGTAAAGTACAATCATACAAATATATATATTTTGATAAGTCAAATGTCAGTATACTCCCCAAAAACTCAACAGATTTACTTTCCGCACTAGTGCGGAAAAGTGACTCTTTCCACACTGAAATGAGTGCGGAAAAGTGGACATTTCCGCACGCTAGTAGAAAAATATAATTCCATGTTCTATCGTAGAGTTCAGACAAATATACAAAGTTTCAATTGAAACGTTTGGTTCGGGTCCATTACGACTTAGGTGTTGCAATGTCGGCTTCAGTGATGTCTACCTTCATTTTAGATCAGTGGGATTGGTTCGGACTTCCATTGGCAATCAAATCCAAACAAAGAAGGTTGAAATGGATTTTTGGTCAAAAAAAAATATAATTTAAGATTTGATTGATCAAAGAAAATAATATTGTGGCAAAAAAGTGAGATATCGAATGTGAAAAAATGTTAGAATAAAGAAATATGTGAAGTGCTCGAACCAATATTCATGGAGAGTGTACTCACGACCTTTCCATTATTGCTATCCACAATCGTCTTTGGGTGATAACATTTTAGATATCGAACCTCCAGCCCTGCAGAACTGAACTGAACTGAATAGCGCCATGTACGATGATTTGCTTGTCACCCGGTATATTGGATCTGTCACTAATTTCCTCCTCGAGATGCCAATGTTGTTAGCAAAGCACACATCGAGTGCAAGCGTCTTGAATTGAGGTTCAACTTCCGAAATCAACCAAATAATTTGTAAATTCAACTTGCGTTCACAATTCGTGGAAAATTCCCGAATAAAATCACGTGACATTCAATATGATTTCTGAAGCAATTATTTCCGCAGTCGGCAATCAAGACTCACTCAGCAGCACGCAACATATCAATTGCCGAAAGTTTTACGCTAGCAGAAAAAATGTTCTAGGCATGCATCAACCTTCATATTCATGCCGAAAGTCTATAAATCAAAATATGCGCTTACGCAGATAAGCTATGAGACTAATTCGCGAGGTGAAGGTGAACGAATCTTCTATCGATATTTCCAACTCACCGAAATTATGTTCATAAAATCTGGCACAACAAAAATATAATAGCATATTATGCAACGATCGTGTAATGATGGTTATTAATACATGAGCATAAACCAGGATATGCGAGTGTATTAATAACTATTACATGAGAGTTGCATACGCTATTTTATCTACACTCAATAAATAATGAAGAACTAAAAATATTATATTATTAGGTATTCATATCGAACACAATAATAGTAGGTAATCAATCGTATTTCTTTGAAATATTCTACAAAACTATAAATAATGGTATAACCACTGAAAATGGAACAATGAGAAATGAAAAGAAAAAAATCTCTGCCGAGTTCAGGATTTGAACCCGGACGTTTCTGATCACCGCCCCCGCGGTTGACCACTCGGCCATTAGAGCTCGTTAAATTTGTTCGAAAATAAAAACATATGTCTAGCATTTGTCAAATGAAAAATAGAATCCTCTCGATTGTATTCTTTTCTTGTCTAAGAAAACTTTGGAGGAGTCGCTGGTAATTCTTCTATATCACTGCTATAAGACATTTTCATTCGATTATCGAAAATTGACCAAATTCTTCAAAAATTCAATACTTACTGATTTTGACTTGACAAACGTCAAAATGCAAAGCTTGCACATCATGCTTGATTGAAAAATAATGGGTTTCTATTGGTTGAAAATCTGTATCGTAATGGATTCCATTATAAAACGGGTTGTGGGCATATAAGTGTATTATTAAAGAACGGGTGTAGATAATAGCATATTATGCAACGATCGTGTAATGATGGTTATTAATACATGAACATAAACCAGGATATGCGAGTGTATTGACAACCATTACATGAGAGTTGCATACGCTTTATTATCTACACCCAATAAATAATGAAGAACTAAAAATATTATATTATAAGGTATTTATCTTGAACACTATAATAGTAGGTAATCAATCGTATTTCTTTGAAAAATTCTACAAAATTATAATTGATGGTATAACCATGGAAAATACAATGAGACATGGAAAGAAAAATAAAATAAAAAATCTCTCCCGAGGTCAGGGATTGAACCTGGATGGTTCAAATCACTGCCGGCGCCATTGACCACTCGACCAAGAGAGCTCATTTGACTTAGTCGAAAATAAAAACATATGTGTTGCATTTGTCAAATGAAAAATATAATCCTTTCTATTGTAGTTTTTTCTTCTCTAAGACATCTGTGGAGGAGTCGCTGGTAATTCTTCTATATCACTGCTATAAAAGATTTTATCTACACCCGTACTCTAATAATACACTTATATGCCCACAACCCGTTTTATAATGAAATCCATTACGATACAGATTTTCATTACGATACAGGTTTTCAACCAATAGAAACCCATTATTTTTCAATCAAGCATGATGTGCAAGCTTTGCATTTTGACGTTTGTCAAGTCAAAATCAGTAGGTATTGAATTCTTGAAGAATTTAGTCAATTTTCGATAATAGTATGAAAATGTCTTATAGCAGGGATATAGAAGAATTACCAGCGACCCTCCACAGATGTCTTAGACAAGAAAAAAATACAATCGAAAGGATTCTATTTTTCATTTGACAACTGCAAGATATATGTTTTTATTTTCAACATAATTATATGAGCTCTCATGTCCGAATGGTCAAAGGCGCCGGTAGTGAATAATTACGTCCGGGTTCAATTCCTGACGTCGGCAGAGTTTTTTTTTCCTTTTTTTTTCTTCTTTTCATTTCTCATTGTTGTATTTTCCGTGGTTATACCATTAATTATAATTTTGTAGAATTTTTCAAAGAAATACGATTGATTACCTACTATTATTGTGTTCAATATAAATACGTAATAATATAATAATTTTAGTTCTTCATTACTTATTGGGTGTAGATAAAATAGCGTATGCAACTCTCATGTAATGGTTATTAATACACTCGCATAAACCATACGAAACTCACCTTCGGCTCGTTTCGTATCCCGGTTTATGCTCATGTATTAATAACCATCATTACACGATCGTTGCATAATATACTATTATCGAAAATTGACTAAATTCTTCAAAAATTCAATACCTACTGATTTTGACTTGACAAACGTCATAATGCAAAGCTTTCTATACTTTGAGAATCATCCCCTCAGAACTTGGATATTCCCATTCAAAAACCGCATATTTTGCGCTGATTAACAATAATATCAGATATGGAATCGCTTTCTTCTCTTGCATCTTGCTCATCGGAATTCATGAAGTGACTAGATCCCCGTTAATGTGTACACACCAATGTTGCTTTACGAAGTGAGATATCTCCTACTAATTATTACATTTATTATCTCAATATCGAATCGTTCATAGAATATGTAGGTATCCACTTTCTCCTCATTTTCATCAATAACTAAAGCCTCACTAGCTCCACTCAGTTCTCAACAATTAAACGTTATGGCTCTATCAGCCATTTTTCCTAGTACACCATCTGTCGCTCATCAAAGCCAGTTCAATTCAATTGTCGAAAATGCCAGCAAAATTTCATCAATCAATCCAAACTTTACTTATATGCAGCAATCCCTGTGATACAAAACGAGGATCTGAGACGCATTATTAATCTGCCAAAAGCATTCAATAAAACAGAGACGAAATGTATAATATATCAGGTCTGTTCGCATTCTCATAGAACGTTGTTCAGGATGGATTCATATCAGTTGTACGTCGTCCTGTTATTAGTTTCATGCGATTCTAATTTCGGTAGTGAGATGGATGACTGGTCTGAAACCGTCTTCCATTGGGAACGCAAATAAGGCTATAGTAATATCTTCTTAGGTGAATGGGATTCACACATATTGGCATATGTTTAAGTACAGTTTATCAAATCCATCTTGACACAGAACTAATAACGTATATGCCCAGCAATCTCTGCGAAGTATACTAAGATGAAAAAACACCTATTATTAATATATTATTAATAATATTATTATTAATATATTATATTATTATTAATATTAAGTTAATTATTGGTGCGAAGACTTGATATAAGTCCTTCATTTCCCAAAAAAAACATCAATTGTGACAATTCAAACTTGACTTGATAAACTGAAAAATAATTCAGATATAAATAAGTATATTTATTTATGCTCAAATGAAACAACTTGAATTTCTTGTTTTTTGAAAGACAGATCGGAATTGTCACGTTTCTACAAGATTGTCCCTGGTAACCAAGTATTTTGTTCTCTGTGATTGGTGGTATTCATTTCCTACCTTGTGTGGGCATGAAATCATAACGATTCAGTTGACTGGGATCTCCTACTTATACGTTAAATAAACTTTAAAGAAATGAGCATATTCACAACTGGTAGTAAAAATAGTTATTTATTACACAAGGGAATTAGATTTTCAGCTCGAGAGCTGAAATCAAACATTTTTCCCGTGTATAATACACAATTTTTTTCTGTGGCGGGAAAAACGACGATTTAATATTGAAACAAACACAATTTTAGTACAAGAAAATTCGACTGTTGTACCGAATAGTTCAAGAAGGATATCATTCATGCAATGCACATTTCATAATTGTACTTTTGATATAAAGGAAATGTAACTTTTGTATAAGAAAAAATTCTATAAAGAATTTAATTTCTTTCCTTACTTTATATATACATAATGATAATAATAATAATCTCTATTTCAAATAGGTACATCCCAATTTACAAATATTAATAAAAAGTAGCAGTTTTACAATTCAATGATTACAGCGTTTTTGTCCATTCTAAGCATTGTACTTCACCTTAAGGTATTTCATTAGCTCCTGTTTGAAATTGGGCAAAGTGTTACAGTTTTTCAATTGGTCTGGAAGTTTGTTATATTCTAGGATGCCTTTATGGAATAGAGAATTCAATGTTTTTGAATAATTAGTTCGGGGTATGCATAAGCTGTTACTGTTTCTTGTGCGGTAGCTATGTACATCATGCCTGTATAGAACAAATTGATCAAAGTATGAGGGAGCTAGACTTCTTATCATTTTGAATATAAATATCATTGAAATAATACAACCTATCTTCTACTGATAACCAGTCCAATATTCGAAGCATTGTTATAATGGGGGTATATCTATTGCATCTCAGGAGAATTTGCATTCCTCTGTTTTGTAGTTTCTGTAGAGATGCTAAAGAGTTAGTATCAAGCAGTGATAATAATGTAGGGCAGTACTCAAAATAGGGCTGAATTATTGTTCTGAAAACTGTAATTGATGTTTCGAAAGTTAAAAATTTGCTGATACGAGTGAAGAAGAACAATTTTGGTGCTATTTTGTTAGAAATATATTGGTAGTGTTGTTTGAGATTCAGACTATTGTCTATAATGACAGCTAGATACTTGTATTGTTCAACGATCTCAATTGAGTCGCCGAAAATTTCCAAGTTCGCTGTTTTCAAGTTGATGAGATTGTATTTTTACTTTGTTGTTATTATAATTGCTTTTGTCTTTTCAGTATTCAACTTGAGCTCATTGATGTTGAGGAAGGTTGTTATTTTTGATAATGCTTGCTTCATTTTATTAACAACTTCAGGCAAATGATAATCGCTCACAGCAAGCATTGTATCATCTGCAAACAGGTTAATAAATTCAAAATTCCCAGTATGTACAATATCACTCAAATATAAAATGAACAAAAGGGGTCCCAAGACACTCCCTTGGGGAACACCTGTTGTTATATTTCTAGCATGTGATAAAGAGTCGTTGACTTTTATACATTGGGATCTACTTGTTAAATAGCCTCTGAACCACTGAAGTACTTTTTCTCTTAAACCATAATATTCAAGCTTCATAAGTAGTATTGGAACATCAATAGTTTCAAAAGCTCGTTTGAAGTTAAGGAAAACTGCTACTACATACTTATTGTTGTATAATGCCACCTTCCATTTAGTCAAGGTTAGTTGTAGAGCTGTTTCACATGAGTATTTTGATCTGAAGCCAGATTGATATTACATTAAAAGTTTATTACTATCAAGGTAATCACAGACCTGATTATAAACAGCCACTTCCAACACTTTTTCTAATGCTGGTAATGTATTTATAGGGCGAAAATTGTTAGCTTCAATGGTTTTACCTACTGATTTTTGGTACTGGAACAATAGTACTAGTTTTTGAAAATTGACCCTTAGTGAGCGATGTATTGACAACATTTAAGATCACATGACCTATGACTTTCATTATACTTTTCAGTACTTTATTATTCATTACTTAGGAGTTGCATTTACTATTAATTTTATTTACAATGTTTTTCAATTCTAGCATTGTGAGTGGATTAAAGTGTGTCATAGAGTTGTTTATGACACGTTTATCAATGTTGGACCATGGAGGAGATGCGGGAATAGTGGCTCTAATGTCAGAAATACTTTGTATGAAATAAATATTGAAATTTTCAACTTTATCTTGATTCGATACTGCAATAATGGTTCTGTGTTGAAAATTAAATACGATTTCATTAGGAATTGAATTCTGATTTTTTCTTTTTCAGTAGGTTAACAACTTCATTCTTCAAACTTTTGTACATAGTCCATTTCATTAGTTTATCCTCATATATATATATATATATATATATATATATAGAAAAAGATTACTCTTTTTAGCTACCCGAGCTTTCGCTAATTTTTATTAGCTTTTTCGAGGGTTGTGCTATTTGAGGTTTTTTTGTGAATGAAATGTTTTATCTTTACATTTCATTCACAAAAAAAACCTCAAATAGCACAACCCTCGAAAAAGCTAATAAAAATTAGCGAAAGCTCGGGTAGCTAAAAAGAGTAATCTTTTTCTTCAGACCGAAGCCCTGATATAGAAAAAACAACTTTATATATATATATATATATATATATATATATATATATATATATATATATATACATATATATAACGGTGATCTCATAAAAAGTGACATTTTTTTACCTCTCATCAGATATAAAATGTCAAACTTTTCTCCCGTCACAGAAAAAAATATTTATCTTCTTCATTTTCTTGAATTATTTGGAATAATAATTGTTGATTTGATATTACACAAACCTTGGTAAAATTTGACATTCCTCTTCCGATAAATAGCTTACTTCGACACCAGTAAAAAAATTTTTTCTCCCGAGATGAATAATTAACTTTCCGCATTGGTGAGTAATATTTCATTTTTGTTTCGAAAAACATATTCCTTAAACTTGTACGAAAGCAAAACTTGCCCAATATTATGCAAGCACCTGCTCCAACCGGAATATCGAACAGAACGGATGAAAACCCGATAAATAAACTAAACCACGCCATGTTCTTGCTGATGCGATGATTTACGCGGCCAGTTGAGTTTTTCCGTTTGAAAGGAAATCGTAATTTAGGAATTTTTCCCGTTTCCCGTCCAGTGACGCGCGACGTCAGCCCGCTTGAAATATTATGAATGTAAATCATATCTTCAAAACAATTATAGTGGAATCGCATTGTGCAAGCGCTAATGTCAGAGAATAACCGCGCATCAAAATGTCACGCGCTTTTATTTTCGCCAGGATGAACCGGTGAAAAATCTTTATGTGGTGAGTGTTCGAATTGCTTGATGTCGGGCGCGGTTTTGTGCGGACGGACGCCAAAAAATTTAATGTTTTCGCTTGCTGTCTGCACGTTCGGCGATGGTGGAATGAATGGGTGGTGACGTTTACAGGAGAGATGATAGTCTGAGAGCGGACTGCAGGAATTCCGGCCTATCGAGTAGCGTTCTGGAATCCATTTTTTCGTTTCCTCTCTCCAGGAAATGAAAAGAATAGTTATTTATGATATAAGTGCTAGAAGTGATATTTTATGTTGTGAGAAGGGAAGTTTGGAACACGATGCCGAAGGCGGAGTGTTCCATCACTTCAAACAAAATAAAATCACTTTTAGCAGGTATATCATACACTATTTCTTCTACAAACACCATTGAAAGTCCAAATCAACGAATACCTATTTTACATTAATTAATTGATAGAATAATAGCCTCGAGATTATCAGTTTTGATTCCAATTTCATCTGATCTATTCATGAAACAAGTTGCCAAGTTGATCAAAAACAGAATTTGTTGATTTGTCTTTTTTGACAAATACGTCAATAAATCACGAATTATTCTTGTTCGTTTCCTCGTTCCTCACTGAAAAGTGATCCAGAAAATGAATTTTTACCGCCGGAAATTGAAGAAGCTGCCAATAAAGCTGCTTTTGAGTTATTGCCCAGTAATTCAAAGCGACAGTACGAGTTTTCATACGATCGTTTCTTGAAATGGTGTGATCAGAAAAATGTCAGTGACAAGGAGGCCAGTGAAAAGTGCTTCTTGCATACTTTGTAAAAGAGTCCAAAATATGGAAATCGTCAACGCTTTGGTCGTATTACTCTATACTCTATGTTGAAGTCGATGATGAACATAAATAATCATGACATAAGCAGATATTACAAGCTTGTGGCTTTTTTGAAGCGGAAGGGCGAAGGATATTGACCGATAAAGTCAAAAGTATTGACAAGGGAACAAATCGACAAATTTCTCTCAGAAGCCCGGATGATGTCTAAAGCAGGAAATTGCTGCGATTTTTGGTGTTTTTCGAGCCTGTCGTCTGAAGGAACTATGCGATTTGACATTGAGTAATATCGAGGTTTCCGGAACTTCATTAGTTGTGCATATACCAGACATAAAAACTGTGCCACGCACCTTTGTTGTAAGTGGTACATTGTATATGAACTACTATAAAAAGTACATAGCCCTTTGTCCAGTGGATATTAATCATTCAAGAGTTTTTTTAAAATTCATTAAAAATAAATGTGCCAGGACTCCAGTTGGAATCAACACATTTGGTAAGATGCCTGCCAAAATTGCTGAATTTCTAAATTTGCCTGATTCCCATCTTTATCCCATCATAGACATTGTTTGCGACGTTCCTCAGCAAGTTTGTTGGCGGACTCTGGTGCTAGTCTTACTACAATTGAAAGACACGGCGGATGGAAGTCCAGTACAGTAGCAGAGAGTTATATAGAAGACTCGCTACAAAGGAAACAGAACATTGCGGATCAAATTTTGTCCGAAACTTCGGCGGATAACATTGTTCTCTACCCTGGTACACGACTCACCAAAATAAACTCAGTTACATCTACCAATGAGACTGGGCATGGAGTTTCTTATCATAATTGTAGTTTCACTAATTGTACGTTTAATTGACCAAACACTTCATTTTGTAGTATGATTATATATTTTCTCTACAAATAAATCACTTTCAGCACTAGTGCTAAAAATGATTTACTTTTAACACCAGTGTCATAAAATGGCATTTTAGACACTGACAGCATGCGTCAAAAATTATACTAATACTGACGTTTGTATAAAAAAATTCTGTTTGAATCTCATTTTTTCTAGTTCGACTGTGTGATCTACATCGACAGTACCAGTCTGTTCTTGATTTTTTCAATGGAGATTCACCCGAAAGGGGGGCTCTGTGATGTTCAAAAAACATCACGTAAATCAAGGGACAGCAGATACGAATTAACATGCACTTTGATTTTTTGAAGTTTGAAAGCCTCAGGGAAAACCTCTATCAGCAAGGAGTTCCAAAGCTCAGCTGTTCTATTGACAATAGATCCCTGAGCAAGAGAGGTTCGACAGGTTTTCAAATTCACAACAAAATGGATGGAATTCTATACTTGTCGAGTAATCCTTGTAGATATTGCCGAGGGTGAACGATTGATAAAAATTCAGAAGAGCACCAACCATGAAAATATCTATAAAAGAGGGACAAATCTATGACCCTCCTACGATGTTCTAATGAAGAGAGCGAGTCTGTGAGCGAAGAATCACCAACAAGACAAGAGAAGCCTCAATGAATATTTTGGTGCCGAACTCCACACATGAGAACTATATTACAAGACAGGTCGAATCTGAGCCTTGTAGAAACTGACGAGAAGTGAAGTATTCCTTCGCATGAAATGGAAGTCCAAGTTTCTAGGAAGCACTTTTAGCGATCGATATCCCATAATTTTCCCACGAGAGATTATTACTGATCGTAATTTCTAGCATCGAGATACTTGACTTTGTAGGAATAGTTACTTCTGATATCTGAATACAAGATCGGCTTCCCTTGAGAAGAGGCATGCCTTGGTTTTCCTAGCATTAAAATCCACCAAGTTCATGTCACCCCATTCTATTTCTTTTACCAGGTCATCGTTAATTTTATTGACGTGAATGTTTCTTTCAATTTTTGTTTCTCGAGCTGATATGGGGACTCTGGAAGATAACTAGAATGAAGAGTACTGTCGTCCGCAAAACAATGTACTGAACAAGATGTTTTCTGTTCACTCTAAGTATCCATTCTCCTTCAATATCAATTTCATGAAATTAACCTTTTCATCGATTTTTTTCTAATGAATTGCATAATATTTTTGTTCAATCGAAAAGGCATTTCACTTTAACTTCCTTGACACTTGTGTGGTGATTTGAATTATAGTGAGAATATCTGTTCGTATGTGTTTTCTTTCATGCGTTCTGGGAATGTATCTCAAACACTAAGGTTGACATGGATCGCGCCGGGCTGCCACTCTTGAAACACATATGTCAAAACCCAAATTCCTGACATTCACAAAAAACTAACCTTAAAACGATAAAAGAAGGCAATATTCGTGAAAGTATTGGAAACGGAAGCGGAACTGGTTTCCGAATAGTCAACAATAAGTAGTTATAAATATTAGTTCATGTATTCATGTTACCATCCCGAAGTTTGACAGGGGTTCGTATAGAGCAAACTCCAATATTGAACAAATTCCTCAGATGAAAATTATAATTCCTTATGTCCTGGGTTAATTGGAAAAATCAAATGTATTGGTGATAGTTTTGATGTAAGAACAATATTCTAAACAGAGATCACGATTAGATCCATATCCACTCGAAACAAACCTTAAAATTCGGAACAGAATTCAGGAAGTTTTGTTTGTAATATCTCCTATGTATGTTTTTACTGGTGAAATTATCTGAACACATGTTATCAACAAATGGTACACACATGGTCGAGTAAAATAACATATATTTATCTATGAGAGAATAGAATGAAATAAAAAGGGAACTTGGAGAGGCCACTTGCATTCTATTAGAGATTGCTTCTTGTTCATTGAGTATGGATCAATGTTAGATGCCTTTTCTGAAAAAGGAAGTTCAACTGGGAAAATTCAATTCGCGAAGTAGGTTTTGTCGAAATCAACACTTGGTATGGCTATTGATGAATGAGTCATGCCAGTGTCATTTTGACACTACTTACCAAAACTTGCAATTTCGTTGAAAATTTCCGAAACAGGGTTTCGAATCGTCGCCAAGGGGAAGTACACTTAACGAATTTGTTAATTGAGTCTTCAAAATCGTGAAAAAACGATTTCTTCTTCTCCTCCTGCTGGATTCTGGATATTCAAGAATTGTTCAAATGAAAATGAATCAGTTGTCTCTTCATCAAAATCACATGAATCTTCCTCTGGTGTATCCAATTGGACATTTGACCTTGGCAATTGGTACACGCTAGAGAGCACTATAACCCTACTTTTCTACAGCCGCCTTTGGTACTACAACCTCTCTTGCAATCGCATCTGACTGTCTTTCAAATATATATTTTCTCAATATAGTATATAAATGAAGAAACAAGTCCATGCCAGAAGAGGGTGGTTAATTACAAGAAAAGGAATAACTAAAAGTTGTCTCACATTTATTAATGATCATTAATAAATGTGGAGACGACTTTGAGTTATTCCTTTTCTTGCTTGTATGTAGTTTATATAAGGAACAGACAAAAAGAAGCTTTTCCGCTTGCTAAAGTACCTGAATATGTATATATGTGGCAAATGTGTGAATATTATCTAAAATATGACAGTTACAATTGCGATATAACAGGAAGGGTGATACTGAGAGGAAAAATTGGCAACATTTTTGTAGAGAGTTTTGGGATCTACAATTTTGGTCGAAGTTATTTTCCTGAGAAGAACCTAAAATACCTGAAATTTTCACCTTCAACCCAGAATAAATTTGTAAGCACACATAGGATTGATAGGGACTTCACAATTTTAATTTTTTATGGCAAACCCAATTTCATTTCTACAATTTGTCGGAATTTTTGTCATTTGATCACTATTTTTATGTCTTACTTGACCGGATAACTGTTACATATCAAGGTATACACGAAAAAATCATTAAGTGAAGAAGATATGTCAGATAAAGAAATGTGTGAAAAAATTTCATATGATGACTTCAAAAAACACTTGACATAGTCAGTGGGCATACTTGAAGACTGGCGTTAAATCAAATCATCTTTCGAACAATCTGTTCAGGCCAGTCTCAAATTACCTACACAGTAGGTTTCGGCTGGCACCTGTCAGAAAACAACTACTCCCCTGGCTAATACCACGAAGGGCACTGCCTTGCACTGACGAGTGGCCAAATAGCCCGAAACCGGTCTGCAAGTGTGTCCGTCCCTATAATTGAAAATCAATTCCTTCATTTGTATCGACGAAAGCAAATGCAGGATTTACTTCTGTGAAGAAACCTGCACTGGCACCGGTCGGATATAATTCAATGCCCTTCGTGGTATTAGCCAGGGGAGTAGTTGTTTTCTGACAGGTGCCAGCCGAAACCTACTGTGTAGGTAATTTGAGACTGGCCTGAACAGATTGTTCGAAAGATGATTTGATTTAACGCCAGTCTTCAAGTATGCCCACTGACTATGTCAAGTGTTTTTACATTTTCCTCGCAGGAGGAATGGGCGAATTCGGTTTGCTTTTGGAATACCTCGTCCATTGGTAGATGGCGTAATAACTTCGTTGTTCGCATCAGCTTTGGCCGGGGCTTGATACTCGTGAAGGAGTTTGATTTTTAATTATGGGATATCATCGACTTTATGTTGATGATAGCACTGCCTTGCACTGACGAGTAGCCGAATAGCCCGAAACCGGTCTGCAAGTGTGTCCGTCCCTATAATTGAAAATCAATTCCTTCATTTGTATCGACGAAAGCAAATGCAGGATTTACTTCTGTGAAGAAACCTGCACTGGCACCGGTCGGATATAATTCAATGCCCTTCGTGGTATTAGCCAGGGGAGTAGTTGTTTTCTGACAGGTGCCAGCCGAAACCTACTGTGTAGGTAATTTGAGACTGGCCTGAACAGATTGTTCGAAAGATGATTTGATTTAACGCCAGTCTTCAAGTATGCCCACTGACTATGTCAAGTGTTTTTACATTTTCCTCGCAGGAGGAATGGGCGAATTCGGTTTGCTTTTGGAATACCTCGTCCATTGGTAGATGGCGTAATAACTTCGTTGTTCGCATCAGCTTTGGCCGGGGCTTGATACTCGTGAAGGAGTTTGATTTTTAATTATGGGAAATCATCGACTTTATGTTGATGATGGCACTGCCTTGCACTGACGAGTGGCCAAATAGCTCGAAACCGGTCTGCAAGTGTGTCCGTCCCTATAATTGAAAATCAATTCCTTCATTTGTATCGACGAAAGCAAATGCAGGATTTACTTCTGTGAAGAAACCTGCACTGGCACCGGTCGGATATAATTCAATGCCCTTCGTGGTATTAGCCAGGGGAGTAGTTGTTTTCTGACAGGTGCCAGCCGAAACCTACTGTGTAGGTGATTTGAGACTGGCCCTTTACAGATTGTTCGAAAGATGATTTGATGACTTCAACATCAACAAAGTGTCATGATAGACTTCGCTGAGTGCGCACAAGAAGTGAGAAGGTTTTATGCTACTATATATTTTCCAGTAGCAATATGTTGAGCAACAAAAAACCTTTCGATTCCGTATACTTCAAAAGCCCCTCCTCAGTTGAAAAAATTCAACGAAATTAGAATACGGCTCCCACGTCTCCTATCACACCATCCTTTCGCTCGAGAATACATCACCTGAAAATTCTATACTTCGTATGCTACACAAGACAGACAAGTATAAGCCGTGAATTTGCTCACATTACAGCTCTTCCTCCTTCGTATACCGACAGAGATATAAACGGGATGAGGTGTCTGAATGGGACTTTTTAAATGTAAATTCTTCTTCGAGAATCGAATTCGGGAAAACTGTTCGGTATCGAGCGAGCTATCGGAAGTTCCCCCATGAATTACTGTTTCTGTTATTCTCCGTGACAACAGAGGCCACGTTTCGGGAAAGACACTCTCTTCTGTGGAGTCTATTTCGAAGCGGAGTATAATATAACAGTTGTCCCAACACTTAGATCGTTTCTGAAAGTTTGGAAAAACATATCATTTGTGTGGAGGTTATGGCTTCAAACAAGGTATCGCACGTTCGAACGTGAGTCCTCGTTTATCCTCAGCTCGCACAACTTTCTAATTTTTGGACTGACTTAAGTAGTGTGGCCTCATGAAACCACTGTTGTCACGTTCACAAGAAAAAGTTCAGATTCCGTTTGCCAAAGAAGTCAAAAATATAAGGGTGGCTTTCGATCATAGACCAAGGTAAAACATCCACATTCAGGAAATACCTTATAAGTTTTTTCTATATATTCTCAAGGTCATACTTACCATTTCGATTTTAGGAAAAACTGGGACTAGAACAGAGCGATCGGGTATGGCTAGTCTATCAATTGAAAGAAAACAATTCCTGAGAATGTCATTCGATTCTAATATCAGAGACATAAAATTCGGTGTACCTCAGGGTTCTGCATCAAAGCTGATCATGTTTTCAGTGTATGTTGATGATTCGACCAATATTGGAATACTGTGGTATAAGAATTTAAGCACATAATTTATTTCGAAATCATTTTGAAAATCGTGTACGGTATGTTGAAATCAATAATTGATGAAAAATTATCCATAGGGCTCTGTTTTGGCTCCAATTCTCTTTTTATTATATGTAAACAGTATAAAGAAACTCCATTTATATGGAAAGCACTTTTCTTTAGCAGATGATATTGCTATATTCCACACTGGAAAAAATATTATCAACTTAAAACAGGAAGTAACACATGACATGGAACTGATAGAAAAATGGATAATAAACATCAATCTTACAATTAGTTCGGAAAAAACGGTTTATATAATTTTTAAACAGAAAATTATGAATGATGTGAAACTTGATATAAATATAGATAATGAGCTAATCAAAGAAGGTCAAAATCTTAAATATTCAGGTCTGATCATCGATAATAAATTGAATTTTGAGAAACATATGAATAAAATTAGAAAAAAACGGTTGTTCCGTTTCTAGGAGCAATCAAAAGGATGCCTTGCTTGAATAAATATGTACAAATTATATTGTATAATTCTTATATTCTTTCATGTATAAGGTACCTGATCAAAATTTGGTCTTCTTACAATCTGGAACAAAAAAATAAAGTTTATAGTTTGATGAACAAAGCAATCAAAGTAATTTATAAAAAACCATGGGACACTCAATCGTCGAAATTAAACAAAATGACTAATAACATGACGTTGAACTGTTTGATAAAACTCGAAAAAGCCAAATATATATACAAATCAACAGGAAAACTTCAGAAAGTAATATTTTGTTCTTTATAAACTCTACTGTACACAATTATAATACCAGAACTTTCAAAAATTATCATCTAAACGTTATTCACGCCAATAAGGGTAGAAACAATCCTATTTCAAGCTCAATAGAAGTATTCAATAAATTACCAGAAGAAATTAAAGCTTCCAAATCCATACAAATTTTTCGAAAAAACTGAAAAACAAACTACTAGAATAAGGATGTTCATCAAAGTACAAGCAAAAATTGTTAATGTATTATTAGGTTATATAATTATCATTGTTAGTATGATACCCTGGCTTGTATACCCCGAATGAGGGACACATGGACAACGAGGAGTCCGATGCCTCAGCCCGTGAAGGAGCCTCAGCTCAAAAATGCAAGCCAAATCGAAAGCCTGGTAGAACAAGCTCCCAAAAAACAAGTTCATAAAGAAACCCTCGCCCAGATTTACCCACTGAACCACAACCGCAAGATTGTGAGGGTAGTGGTGGGTCTACTGAGGAGGCACAAGAAACACGATATAGGTTCTGTCAGGTAGACGAAAAAACTGCACTACATTTGCGTTAGAAAGGCTAAAACAATCGAGATGCAGAAAAGAGAAACCAGACGCTACTTGCTACATGAAGGAAACATGAAGGCTATAAAGTCTCATCTGAGAAATCAATCTAGACGAGATGCTCTAGTAACCAAGATGCATCACAAAAGATATGTAAAGGTCGCAGTGAACCAAGCTATAGATTAGCTCTCTAAGGATAAGTTACACAATATCTGGTCGACTAATGGTTAGATCTGAAGCATGGGCTCAGAGGTGCACATGTTTTACTAAGAATAATCAAGTATTTACCTTAGTAGCATGGTTAACCATACAGATGTCAAATGAGAAACCATGAAGGTTACCATACTTTATGTTACTGTCTAGCAGAATAACCCATCCGGAGCCCATACATTGGGCAATTTGGGCATCTCAAAATCATCGACTTACCCTCGTCCAAGACTTTACCGTGTGATTATTATGAGATGAGAAAGTAAATAATATGAAGATATCCTTCGAAAGGATGGATACTATGAATAGTCAGCGCTGAAGTGATCGTTTTCGTTATATCAATTCTTAATGGTTTTCGTACCTCGAAATGTCCCGCATTGTGTATTCCCTGATATCAAATACGGTCACCTATCAGGTTTTCAGATTCAATTTCAACTTCATTGCTATCAAATAATCATTCGTAGACAGCTGTCGCGCACTACAAAACCTCATTCATTATACTAGAGCTCGTAAAATATTGAATGACCTAACCTAACCTATCTCTGTTCTTGATGTACATCTGATGTCACGCTTTCGCACTTCTAGAGGTATGGATGTTCCACTGATATATTTTTGACCGCACGAAAAAGGGATTCGACGAATACAATTCTTTGTGTTCTCTGTGATATTTGTTGGTTTAGTTTGTGTCAATATTGATCGTGAAGTATTTGTTATTTTGAATGTTGTTTTAACATTATACCTGTTGCCGATCTCGTTTATCTTTTCAGGTGGTCTAGAGACATAAGGTATAATGTTCATTACAGGATATGTAGTTCGTGCAGATTATTATGAAAAATCGTTACATCTCAGTATCGCTTTTGGCCATGCAGGAAAGAGTTCGAGAACAACATACCATATCTACTCCAAATGCATCAGTCTCAATCCTGATTCGAATGAAGAAAGTAAATATTTCAGGTGGAAGATGTGGATGAAATAGTAGTTTCGCATCATTGTGAAAACATCGAAAATCAAACACCTGCATCGATGGGAGGCGTTCTGTATAAACAAGACGCCGGTCTCAATTCAATTCTAAAACAAATGCATTCAGAACTTTCCCCCGCTTTCATAAACTAGCCCATTGTTTTCGGCAGTTATTACAACGCCTGTTGTTTATTCTGGCATCTTCAGCATCCGACGTAATAAATTAACTCCCTGTCCTGACCAAAGTTAGCTTTTCTTCTTGGTCGATCGTGGCCCCTCCCCATCGTGATCCTCGGTGGAATCCAAATATTCAAGGAAACTCTTAGCAGTCGCCAAAGAATGGGAACTGTTCAAAAAATATGTGGAAATGTCTGAAGAATATTGAAAATAAAAAGAATATTGTCGACCAAAGAAATTGAATATGCAAAAAATATTGTACGCGACAAAAAACAAATAGCTGAACATTTCAATGACTTTTTCTCGAATGTTGGGTCCAATTTAGCACAAAAAATTAAAATCAATGAAAAATTCCCATACTGCAGACAGAAAAATTCAATCTATATGAAACCTTGCGATGAACTTGAAGTGAGAAAAATGATAATGGAACTGAAGCCTAACAAAGCTCCCGGGATGGATAACATCGGAGTTGTTACACTCAAAGAATGTGACGACTATTTAGTGAAGCCAATCACTACCATCATAAATAAATCCCTCAATAATAGAATTTTTCCCGATTGCCTGAAAGTAGCTCTGATAAAACCTCTGTTCAAATCTGGTAATAGGCGCGAAGTATCAAATTATAGACCTATATCGCTTCTATCAAATATAACAAAAATTTTTGAAAAAATCATTAAAACAAGAATAATAAGTTACGTTAAAACCTATAAACTGATATCTGAGAGGCAATATGGGTTTATGGAAGGTAAATCAACACAAGATGCTATAGCAGACCTCACAAAAAAAAATTATGATGCCGTAGATAGGAGAGAGCCTGCTATTTGTCTGTCTATCGATCTTGCTAAGGCATTCAATACAGTTAGCCATCCTGATCTTTTGGAAACTCTTGAAAATACCGGTTTCAGAGGAACACCATATAAATCAAGGGATAGTTACTTGAGTAATCGAAAACAATTTGTCAAAATTGGTGATGAAATCAGTCACGAGGGAACAGTGGAATATGGTGTTCCTCAAGGAACAGTGTTGGGACCAATTTTATTCATCTTATATATAAATTCGTTGCTCAACTTACCTATACCTGCAGAGGTAATAAGCTTTGCTGATAACACCGCGATTTTCTTCAAAGACAGAAACTGGAATACCCTGAAACAAAAAATTGCAAATACATTTCCCATCATCATGAAATACTTCAGTAGTAAATTACTCACCCTCAATCTTGAAAAAACTTGCTTAGTACCATTTACCAGCTACGAAAATAATCTCCCAGATTACTCCTCTATAGACATTGCAGTGGAAGGCACCTTTGTTGAACTTAAGTCCTCTAACACAGTAAAATACTTAGGTATCACACTCGACAGCAATCTGAAATGGAATGTTCACATGATCAATTTAACCAAGAAACTCCAATTCTCACTGTACAAGTTCAAATACCTCAAAAACATTCTCGGAATGAGGCATCTTAGAATTGTTTATTATTCGTTGGTACAAACGCACTTGTCATACGGAATAGTCGCTTGGAGGGGAGTGACAAATGTTCACTTGAAAAATTTAGAAACATCTCAAAAATGGATAATCAAAACCATGCTCAACAAGGATCATAAATTCCCAAGTGATGAACTGTATCGTGAGGCTGAAATAATGGACATTCGTCAAATTTTTGCTCTTACTCTGCTTCTGTACCAACGAAAAAATATTGAAAAAACAAGTTCACTCAGCCACAGTCATGACACAAGATAGATCACATACCTTGCACCAAGATTATATGGTGTCATTCCCAGCCATTTCAAACTTCTTAATTCGCCTCCTTTATTCAAATCGAAAATGAAAAATGGATAGTTTCCATGCCTAGAATAAAAATGCATCAGTTGATTGAATTGAAAAATAATTGAATAACTTATATTTGTAAAAATGTTATCTACTTTCCCCCCACACTTGATTGGTGATCTATCCAAATTTGTTTCCCATTTTAACTTGCTTTTTTTTATATATATATATTTACATATATTTTTTCTTTGTGTTCACATACTTTCATAACTACATTCAGTTCAACTTATAGTGTGCACCTGAAATGTAACAATTATTTGAAACGAAACTCACGCACAGGCCCCGCCTTTGTGAGTACACGTTCTGTTTATTTACACTGTACCAGTTATTTACTCTATATGTCCATTATAATTGTGAATTCTCTGTATATTCTTTTTGTTTTTGTGTGAATAAATATTATTATTATTATTATTATATATATATATATATATATATATATATATATATATATATATATATATCTCATTTTCAAGCATGTTACTACTCCTTGGTGCTAGCAAGTGTTGTTTGAAATACTTCTGCCAGTTTTCAAACAGTTTTTTGACCGTAAATTGTAGCCGTTATGATTCGTTTCATCAGCCGTTGGGTCAATTACGGTTGTTGGACACTTGACTAATAACTTTCCAAGTATTAACGGTCGGTCTGACTTACTGAACTGTTATTTTTTTTGTTGATGAGGGCCTTTCAGATGTTTTGTTCTTTTCTATCTCGATGGCTTTCCTAATTTGGCGTGTTCTGAAATGGTTCACCTGCGCTAATTGCTTTGCTGCCTCGAGATCTATTTTGTGACCCATGTGGTGGTGGTGTTGAAAGAGAGCGTGAGATGTTTGTGTTGCCCTTGTGCTTTTTTATGTTTCTGCACTCTAGCTGACATTCTCCTATTCGTCTGGCCAATATATTGCTTATCACAGTCCCCGCATGTGATGTTATATACTCCTTGGTTTTAGAAAGGAATCCTGTCCTTTGATCTCGGTAAGCAAGTCGAAATGGTCCTTTGAGGTTAGAAGACGGTTCGTATATTTTTTTTCATTAGTCTTCCGATTTTCTCTGAAAGACAGTTTCACTGATTTTTTGGGTTCTGAGCAGTATTCCGTCCTAGTCTTTCTTGAGTTTGTTTGCGCATGCCCTT
>JAVJAQ010003949.1:0-48510 GCA_032362365.1 Zygogramma bicolorata
GATGACTCGACGAGTAGAATAGAACAGCTGAGCTTTGGAACTCCTTGCCAAAGGAGGTTCTTCCTGAGGCTTACAAACTTCAGAAATTCAAAGTAAATGTTAATTCGTATCTCCTGTCCCTTGATTCACGCGGTGTTCTTTGAACATTACAGGTCTTCACTTTCGTGTGAATCTACATATAAAAAAACATATTATAATAATAATAATAATAAATATACTTTATTGTCTAAAGATTGCATCTTGTTGACAAAGCATCAAATTGGATACATGTATATATATATAAAACACAGACATCTTTTACAAACACATATACGTGGCATACAGGTTCCATACACAAACACTTTTAAATTGCCTTTCTAAATACAAATACAAAATAACATATATACAACATAAAATATATATATATAAGATAAAATACTTCACTTCAGAAGCGATCGTCGTAAAATTAATGCAAACTATAATAGGGTCTGCTCATCAATAAATGATTTATGTTTTTTCTGAAGTAGACAATATTCTGATAGGTTTCCTTGATATTCTCTGGTAAGTGATTATACATTTTCAACCCATTATAAAAAAATGAATCTTTGATCAGTTCAGAGGAGGGCAGGGGCAGTTTTAAACTATTTTTTCTGCTTAGACGAGTGTTGTAATAAGAAGGGGTGTTCTCAAATCTCAATATATGTTTTTTCACAAGACAAACAGTTTCTAAGATGAAAAGAGCTATAACTGTCAAAATTTTACTATCTTTGAATATCTGTTTACATGAGTCACGTGGTTTCATTTTATACATATATCTGATAGCTCTTTTTTGTAATATCAAAACTGACTGTAATAAACTAGAGCTCATTACTACTGAACCGAACCTTCGCTAATCCAAAAATCAGCCCATTGAAATTTCCATCTCTCCACAGAAAAAATAATCACGTTTCCAAGCAAAATATTAGTACGCTCTAAAAACAAGACTAGGCGGTGTTTACCCTGTATCGCAATCAGTCAGATTACTTCGACGGAGATGTTTCTCGAGGAGAGGTGAATCATGAAACATTCATGTTACCTTTCCTATTTACGTCCATCTTGATAATTACTCAGTGAAACGTGTATTTTCATAACGAAGTGCTGGGAGAGAAACGCGAGCATTTGCAAATGCTCCACAAACATCAAAGGAAAACTTGCGAGGAAGACGTCGGTGGACGGAGATAGAGATGACGATCGAGAAAAGCAATTTATTCCATGTGTATATTGACGATTTGATAACTTTCCGAGATATCTGTAATTTTTTTCATATGAAGTCACAAACATATATCATAATAATAAAAAACAAGCTACAGGTCACAATCATTCGAGAATTATATAATCAACCAGAAATATATATTTTTAAAGTTAATTTAAATCAATTTCGTGTACCAATTAGGCATAGCAGATAGACAAACTTCATGAAGCTCCCAAGAATAGTATATTATTTACCAGGTAGGAAAGCTTAACATTCCTGGACGACTGTAAAGATTGCTAAGTCGTAATTTGCTACAATCTGAGACTAAGGCGAGCTCTATACAGGCTCCAGTTAGGAAAACCTAACATCCTGGACAACTGTGAAGATTGCTAAGTTGTAATTTGCTACAATTTGAGGCTAAGGCGAGCTCTATATAGACTCCAATTAGGAAAACCTAACATCCTGGACAACTGTGAAGATTGCTAAGTCGTAATTTTCTACAATTTGAGACTGAGGCGAGCTCTATATAGGCACCAGGTAGATAAACCAACATCCCTGGACGACTGTAAAGATTGCTGAGTCGTAATTTGCTACAATTTGAAACTGAGGCGAGCTCTATAGGCTCCAGTTAGGAAAACCTAACATCCTGGACAACTGTAAAGATTGCTGAGTCGTAATTTGCTACAATTTGAGACTAGGTCAAGCTCTATATAGGCTTCAGGTAGGAAAACCCAACATCGTGGACGAATGTGAAGATTGCTAAGTCGTAATTTGCTACAATTTGATACTGAGACGAGCTCTATATAGGCTCCAGGTAGTTGAACCTAACATCCTGGACGGCTGTAAAGATAGCTAAGTCGTAATTTGCTACAAAACGAGACTAGGTCGAGCTCAATATAGGTTTCAGGTAGGAAAACCCAACATCCTGGACGAATGTGACGATTGCTAAGTCGTAATTTGCTACAATTTGATACTGAGACGAGCTCTATATAGGCTCCAGGTAGTTGAACCTAACATCCTGGACGGCTGTAAAGATAGCTAAGTCGTAATTTGCTACAATATGAGACTAGGTCGAGCTCAATATAGGCTCTTATTTCCACGATACAGCTCTTCGAAAATCGACCTTTTTTTTAAGAAATGTTTTTTTTATCGATATTGACATGTATTTTGTGAATATTTTTTAGAATACGCATCCCACATCAAATTTTATATGATTATGGGATGAGTATTTTGAAAGATATTTCACGAAATAAGTGACAATTCGAATAAAACAGTTCTTTAGAATAAATGGCCTATTTACGAAGAGCTGTATCGTGGAAACCAGTGTACGCCAGCACTTATGTATACAAGAAGTGTAACAAGAACTTTTTTTTCATAGAATTCCATATATTCAATTGTCGATGCAGTTTGCTGTAAAAATTCCTTCCACACTATCATTGTTTATAGAGATATAGTTAGTCAATGCCTGTATAATAGTATATTATGCAACGATCGTGTAATGATGGTTATTAATACATGAGCATAAACCGGGATACGAAACGAGCCGAAGGTGAGTTTCGTATGGTTTATGCGAGTGTATTAATAACCATAACATGAGAGTTGCATACGCTATTTTATCTACACCCAATAAATAATGAAGAACTGAAAATATTATATTATCAGGTATTTATATTGAACACAATAATAGTAGGTAATCAATCGTATTTCCTTGAAAATTTCTACAAAATTATAATTAATGGTATAACCACGGAAATTACAGAAATGAGAAATGAAAAGGAGAAAAATGAAAAAAAAATCTCTGCCGAGGTCAGGAATTGAACCTCGACGTTTCTGATCACTGCCGGCGCCATTGACCACTCGGCCATGAGAGTTCATTTGATTTTGTCGAAAATAAAACATATGTGTTGCATTTGTCAAATGAAAAATATAATCCTTTCGATTGTACTTTTTTCTTGTCTAAGACATCTGTTGAGGGTCGCCGGTAATTCTTCAATATCACTGCTATAAGACATTTTCATACGATTATCGAAATTTGACTAAATTCTTCAAGAATTCAATACCTGCTGATTTTGAATTGACCAAAGTAAAAAGGGAAACCTTGCACGTCATGCTTGATTGAAAAATAAAGGGATTCTATTGGTTGAAAATCTGTATCGTAATGGATTTCATTATAAAATGGGTTGTGGGCATATAAGTGTATTATTAGAGTACGGGTGTAGATAAAATGGATTTGAAGCGTTTTTGTTACGCCATCTACAGAATAATGCCCATATTTCTGTTCAGTTGACAATGCAGGACAAAGTTTCCTACTCTGAAGGAAAAACTAGGTGCAGAGTTCTGTCTGTCAATTCGACTGAAATGTTGGGAGAAAGATAATGAAGCTTCAAAACGATAGAACTTCTTGAAGGAAATGAAAGTTCAAAGCATTAAAATAATCTTCAAAACATGAATGATCTACGACATTAACCAGAAATTCCACTTCTGTTTCTGAATTGATTGATCTTTTAGAATTATGTATAATTAATCAAGAAACTATGTGATTCAGGCTAAGAAGTCCGTAAAAAAAACGAAAGAAACGACATGACTTTGAAACGAGATCACTAGTGCCATCTACCTGTAGTATCCATCCCTTCAAATGATATTTCCATAAGGTTGGCTAACTTATGACACTATGCAAAACCAGATAACAAGTTGCTAGGCAACTTCGTCCTGGCGCCAATCGATACTGAAATAATGAGTTATTCCAGTTTCGCTAATTTGCCTAACCAAAAATGAAAACCGGGTGGAAACCTTCTCGAGCATTACTGACCGAAAATGGAAGTATTTACTCGTAGTAATTAACGAAAAGTAAACACCGTTCAGGATATTTGGAAAAGGAAAGTCTCTGATGGAAATGCAACGCTCATCAAAAGGATTCATTTACCTTCAGATTGGTTACCGTTGAAGTGAATAATGAACAGGTAGAGCGGTCTTGGTTGGAATTAGTTGGGTTTCCATTTTCATATCATGTTCTGATAATTAATATTTCCATTTCGCGGTTCAAGGTAGATACTATGTTGAATATACAGTGCCTTTCTTTGTCCACTCCCAATTTATTTTTTGAACGGGTCAACTCAAAAAATTGAAACTTGGGATAATGAAATTGATGCATGGATACTATATTTTGGAGTGAAATTGACAGATAGCGTCTGGGCGCCATCTGGACAAAAAGATCAAATGGAAAGGGGGGTCTTGTGATACATCATTTCGAAGCTCCTGACGAACACTTTACAACCCTAGAAAATGAAGTCAAATTCTTCACCTATAACAAAATGGCGAAACATTTGATAATTGCCTGAATACATCGACGTTCAACTTCGTACTTCGAGGAAATGAGCGGAGTACAGTTCAAAAAATGCTCAGACGCTCGAAATGGTTGCCTTAAATGCCTTGGCATGATAACATCCTATCTGATATTTCACGTCGAACATTGTCGAACACAGCACTGTCGATATTTCTACAAATATTCATTATTTTCTGCCGTATATTCGATATTGAAGCAGGTTCAGTTTCGTACACCTTTTGCTTCAAATAGCTCCATCAGATGGGTCTAAAAGTGTTAAATCTGGTGAGCGAGCTAGTCATTCCGTAGGAACTCGATGGCCAAACCAACGACCATGGAAAGTGTCATCCAAATAGTCTCTCACTCATTTGGAGTAATGTTCCATACGATTTCGGTGATTAGAGGATCAACAGTAGATTCCAGCATATTCAAATACCCCCTGTTAAATTTTGTTCAATTGACCATTTTGGGGATAGTTGACTATCTACTTGTAGAATCGAAAAATAAATGAGAGTATTTGAACTGAACAATGATGTTCGTTGTTGAATTGGCCTTTTTGTCTTTGTTTATGAACGAAAAATAACCTATCAAACCTAATCGGGTTGTTGGATTTGCCATATGGCAGAGAAAAACGAACATTTCCAGAAATATCGATATTAATGTGATTGTAGTCAGTTAATTAATCAATGTTCCACCATTCTGTAGTAGGTGAAGATATTGACTTCATATTCTAGGTTTGTAAAGTATTCGTCAAAAGTTTCAAAATGATGTATTAGAAGACCCCCCTTCCCATTTATTATTTTTTTCTAGATAGCACCCAGTTGTCGTCTTGAAATTTTTATCTGTCAATTTCACCCCATAATATAGTATGCATCAATTTCATTATCTCAAGTTTCAATTTTTTGAGTTGATCCATTCAAAAATCAAAAGGCAAGGGACATTAAAAAAAGCACTGTATGTAGTGTATGAGGCGCCGTTTGGGTCAAAAGTGTTTTTGCAGATATATGCAATTTCATGTAAATATATTTATTAACTTTGGCAATATTTTTATTTTGTGTTCCGATATATTTATTTTCTACCGAACATAATATATTTACGTTTTGAGTGTCACAAATATATAAAAATGAGAATTCCCATATATTTATGAATTCGATCTATTTTACGTCGTCAAGAGATGGCGCACTGGCGGCATTTTGTTCACGGTCGAGTATATGGCAACAGGGCAAAGTCATTATTCATAAAATAATAGATGGCGACGCAGGCAGTTGTCATGTGAATAATAGTTCAAATGTCGAGGGAGTTGACGCTGTGGTTTCGCGTCCGCTTGTGGGTCGAAAGGTCCCAGGTTCCTTCATGAAAAAAATAATTTCGCGATTTGACAAGTATCTGGAGTGCCTAATTTGAAATATTTATATTATTAACATTGACATGACAACTGCCTGAGTCACTGCCATCTATTAGCCACTCTATGTACTAACGACTTCCCCATGTTGCCATGTACTCGACCGTGACAAAATACCACCGGTGCGCCATTTCTTGACGACGTGAAATAGATCGAATTTATAAATATATGGGAATCTCATTTTCATATATTTGTGACACTCAAAACGTAAATATATTATGTTCGGTAGAAAATAAATATATCGGAACACAAAATAAAAATATTGCTAAAGTTATTATTGACATGAAATTACATATATTTGCAAAAAAACTTTTGACCCAAACGGCGCCTCATAGTAGTGGTAGTAGCATCATGTTTGAAACTAACAATTTTATAATGAACATAGGATGAGAAGTGATCTATACTAATATCATAAAATGGTTCGTTTCTGACTTTGTTTGTTTGTTCATTAAATACTTTGACAACAACCAAATTCAGCAAATCATGAGAAAATTCTTTCACTAACAGAAAGCTTCACTATTCAGGAGTGATATTGGGCTATATTATATGACGATTGAACAGAAAATCAGGGAGAGATAATAGAATATGTTGATGAAGTCAGAGAAAAGCGGGTGAGATGTTATGCTTCAACGGTGTGAGCTGACTAATCGGTTCGGTGTACACGAACATAATGATCACCAAAAATGTTGGTCTCTTTTAGTTTACAAAAAAGTATGTGGTACTATATAGCAAGCTTTCATATTTGAATTACTACAAAAGTTTTTTGTTAATATAAAGTCAATGTCTATTATTACAACATGCACAAAATTCTTTGTACGTAGCCACCGGAAGTCCCAGGCCCATTAGCTACGCCGTTTTAGAAACAGCAAAAACACAAGCTTAATCCCACATCGCCGTTCTTCCCATTAAAAAACAATCGCTCATCGTCCCACGCGTGCATTTTTTATTCAAACACGGATCGGAACAAATGAATGACGACGATCGCGGTCAGTGATGTTTCCATCCATCAACCGTAATTTCAGTGGCGGATCCGAGAAACAATAATAGTCCAAGAGACGAAATAGAGGTCGACTTTTAGTCCAAGAACCAGGTACTTTTTTTCTGCAATCTTCTACAGAATTGATATTCTTGTTGGAAAATGTTCGGGGGTGTCCCCTGAATGTAAATTCAAGTTGGCGGGACGGGGGGGGTTTGAGCTTCAGCTGCCATCTTGGAAAACACGTTTTATCGAATATCTCGTGAACCATGCATCGTACGATAAAAACAGTAAGGATCGTTTTTGTAGATGATGAAATTCTCTGCAACTTTTATTCGAAACTTTTTTTTGTATAAAGCATAGGTTTTTATTTATGGCGCGCCAAAATACTGCCATTTATACTGTTTCATCAACCGTTCACTATATATTTAGCAATAACCATGCTGGGAACAGTTTGGCGCGCTATAAATGAAAACCTATGCACTATACGGAAAAAAGTTTCGAATAAAAGTTGAAGATTATTACTACGAAAATGATCCCTACTGTTTTTGTCGTACGATGCACGGTTCACGAGATATTTGATAAAACGTGTTTTCCAAGATGGCGGCTGAAGCTCAACCCCCCTGTCCCGCCAACTTGAATTTATATTCAGGGGACACCCCCAAACATTTTTCAACAAGAAAATCAATTCTGTAGAAGATTGCATTATGAACCTACTTTTTTTGCTCTGGCTCTTGGCGTATTTCACCCATCTGTTTACCGAATAAAACATACTTTTTATAGGGTTTCATAAATTGACAAAAACGCCTATAATGGCTTGCCTATCAAAGTGTGGTTCAGACTGTATACAGTGAGATTCAAAATTTCCTACCACATGGAAAACTTCTTTATTATCTATTTGTCAGAAAATTTTATTCCTGATAAAAATTGGTGTATTGCAGAATACTTGCATATGAGTTGTCAAAATTTAAAATTTCCCAACAGTGTACAGGGGAGAACGAAAAATAGGAATTTTGATCAGGTGTAAAACACATCTCATTTTTGACATTATCAAAAAGTTCATTCAAAGGAGTTGTTTAGAATTGGAATCACATCCTGGGTAGTTTGCTCTTGATGAAAATTATATTTTTTGTTCTCCTCTGTACACTGTTCGGAAATTTGAAAGGAAAAAAATGCACTATACCCTCATTTCATTCATTCAAGTAGGGACGGGATAGCATGCTCGTGAAATTCCGAAAATGGAAACAAACTAAAAAAAAATATTAAAAAAAAAGTCGACGTCGGACCTCGGACCAACACCTACAATGCCTTCAAACCTATTACCTATCATGAAGAAGGAGCGGTACACCAACTCAATGCGCTAATAGGACCGACAGGCAATATCTGCGGAATCATAGACGTGGCGTATTGCTGTAGATTCATTATAATATTTTCTGTTTGACTTTTATTTTTTTATTTCATTTACTTCTTGAAAATATCTTATTACCCTCACCACTGATTTCCATTATTGTGCAAAATATTGGGTGTTCTATAAATGAACGGTCAAATTTATATAATAAATATAGTTTAGATCGTCAATGCCGCATAAGTTATTTCATTGATGACGTACCATAACGTCACTTTTACTTTTCTTCCCCAGGGAAGAAAAGTACGACTTTTCTTCCTACAATGAGGCCATTAAATGTATACTTTGGATAGAAGTAGTTGTTATAAAATAGATTACATCGTTGCCATCAAAACAACAATACATAATCGAACCGCGAAATCAGCTGGGATGTGATCTCCAAACGCTAATTCGAAGTTTATTTTGAAAAGTTTCCTAATCAAAATGAACACTCAACCGATGTATGCACTATGACCATTTTCCTTATCGAATAGGGGTGGTATACCCGCCTCTGCTAAATGATTATCTTCATTGACAATGGGACCAGACGATTCATACAATTCTTCTCTTTCTCACTGCGAATCCATACATATTTTTATTTGTATTTGTGATCAATGAATCAATATGAAAGCCTTCAAAACACATTCATTGAAAGTGATAGTAAAGTGGTATCATTTGTATGCATTCATAAATTGTTTTCAACTTGAGAGAAAGTCCAAATTTATATCGAAGATGAAACATATATACCTTGAATTTTATCAGTTGAAGATTGAAAACGAAGTGATCCGTATTTTGAACCATCGAACCAAGACACTGTGTCTATCACTTTCAGTATACTAGCACCTTTTTAAAAAAAGGAAACTTCGTCGTACATTCCCAAGTAAACGGATGAAGGTTATTTTCTCCGGATTAAAGTCTGGTGTTACAAACGGAAATAAAAACATTGAAAAGTAGCAGTTGTTAGTGACAGGTTGTTAACGTTATAGACGCATTTTCTGAAATGCATTCGATTGGTTGTCACTGCTGTCAAAATCTCACTAGCTAAATAATAAACGGTACTGCAAAATCCGCTTGCACATTCCTGTCTAGTGGAAATTAAGCTTCATATTAAATATGACGGAACGCCATCTACAATAGCAATCTGAAGTGTTTATGATCTCAGAAATCAAGGAACCAGTTTTCGCCAACTTTATCCCAAAATTATACAGGTATAAGTCGATACACCAGGGTTTCTAGACATCTTATTCATGAATGAAATAGATTGCATCGTTGCCATCAAAACAACAATACATAATCGAACCACGAAATTAGCTGGGATGTGACAAAATAGTTAAGGCTTTCGCGGCCGAGGTTTTCAGTATCACTACTTTTATTCGGGTTTGGAGGCCGTCGTTTTTTGGAATTTCTTCCTGACGTTTCGCTGGCTCGAGTGGCTAGCTTCTTCAGAGGCTCATTCATCTTGAAATTCACTCCGATGACTGGAGATTTTTTCTTCGCAAGTTGTATTTATCCCGATTCAGGTAGTTTGCGGTGCTAATTATTCCATTCGGATTAGGGGAACTGTCATTAATATTGATTACCTTGTTTACCTCATCTGGGTTCGGAGAATAATCATCATTATTATCTGAAGAACTACCTGCAGTTATTATCGATTTTCTTGAAATGGGATTCCATATTCAGTTGAGGTTCACAGCTTCTTCTTTTCTGTTGAAATTACCCGTGTGTTTGTGGATTTCTATTGCCTCCCGTACCAGTCGACTATGGTATCCCTGGTTGGGTGCAATCAGTTTTGCATTTTCAAACAGAATCCTGTGGTTTCCCTCACTAAGTGCGTGTTCCGCCACAGCCGACTTGTCAGTTTGCCCTAGTCTGCAGTTTCTCTCATGTTCCTTTCCTTAGCTGGGATGTGATCTCCAAACACTAATTGAAAATTTATTTCAAGAATTTTCGTAATCAAACGAACACTCAAACGATGTTTGCACTATGACCATCCCCCTTATCGAATAGGGGTGATATACCCGCCTCTGCTTACAGCAAGAAGAGTTATCTAGACAAATCCCTGTCGCGTCACGTTGGAATAACAAGTCGAATCTGCCTCGGGAAATCAGACTGAAAAATTGTTTTTCCAGCGTAGCGATCGGAAATGTTCACCGGGAGATTTAATCGCAGATGACGGATGGGCGGCTTGTACGGTTTTAATTTTGATTTTTTATTCGGGATGCGATTTGGTTCATCCGATTTCCACGAGAGGAATGACAGATATCCGCCACCGATAGAAGTTTCGGGCTATAACGTTCTGGAAAACTACGACTATGAAACCAAATGTTTGTGATCGTGGGGATTAATTTCATGAAAAACGTGCATAAAAACGGATTAAAAATATGTTTTTGTGCAAGTGTCATTACAAGTGACATTTTTATTGGTTGTCAACAGTATTGAAAGATCATGTTAACAACGTAGCATGTTAAAAATGTTTACAAACATATATGTAATGCTGTCATTACTAACGTCATTGAAGGTTGGGAAGTGTCACATTAAACACCACTACTTCCCACCCTCATTTCATCTATTCTAGACTTTATTTGACATTGGGTACATTCAGGAGGTCCCAGCGGCTAAGTTCAGCCACTCAGCATGTTGTGGCCGCTAATATTCAGCGGCTTCGTTTCGCCTGAATGCGTAGCTCATTGACAGCGACAAACGATCAAAAGTCAAAACATTCAAAAACATAACCAAATTGTTTTTTTGTTTGGTGTTTATCCACAAAAATATTATGAAAAATAATATAAACATGTAATCATGCAACCAATATTATTATCAGGAAGACCAGGGGTATAAGTGAAAGTCAATTTCCCTTTGAAATATTTCGATTTTTAATAATTGACCTCCGAAATGCTATACCTAGTTTTCATTTGTAGTTTATTCGAATGATTCACTCTGGCAACGATGGCATATCTATCAAATAAGTTCAAATGATTCACATCACATGGAGCAAATTTTGAGGTTGGCTCTTAAGAGTTTTCTTAACAGGTAAAGTTTAGTCTTAGGTATGCTTAGTAAATTATAAATATATCAGCATTTCGATACAATAATATTTGAAATAGTTAATAAAATATTACCTTCCTTTGATATACACTCAGTAATGATCACCCAACTATTGTATTTTTTAGTGATGGTTGATTGTAGTAAACAAATTTTTGTCAATAAACAGCAGAAGGAAACGTTGTTTGAATTTATAGAAAATAAATCTCTTTCAAAACAACCACCAAAACTAACTAATAAAGTAAACAAGAAAATTATTGCTGACCGTTTGGAAGAGTTGGCCACCCACCTTAATAAAATCGGGGAAGTTACAGGTGGAACCCATAAGGATGCAAATACTTATATAACTTTTTTTATAGTGGTTCGATGATTTTCACCAAACCATTAAATAAATAAAATAAAGAAATTTTTTGAGGCATGGCTTTATTTGAAGAGCAATATCAAAAAGTATCTGAGACGAAAAAATATGAAACTGGTACAGGAGGAGGTCTTCCATTACCAGAAACTGGTGACTATGAAAAAAATTAGAGAAATGTTAGACCACATGGAAATCGAAGGAGACTATAATTTTTCTCTCAAGTTTTATTTGAAATCTATGACGAACCCGAAGTTCAAGATGAAAATGAAGAATCTATTATAGATTGTGGAAACGTGCCGGACCCTTCAAAAGTGCCAAATATTCAGACACCCTCAGTAAAAGGTGCCACAAAATCCAGAAGATTAACTAAAACATTACAAGATTTCTCAAGAAATACAATCAAAACGAGGCTAAAAAGAGATTTTTACAAAGAAAGTATTGGAATTTTAGGAAAAAAATACTCGAATGAAACAAGAAAAACTACAAGTTAAAAAAAAAGACGTAGTTGAAAAAAGAAATAGCAGCTGCATTAAAACTGAGAATATGACTCAATTTTTGTACTGTTATTAAGATATTCAATAAGGTTAAACAAGAATGATATACGTATGTTACTTTTTTATCCACTTCTTCACCGAGTAGTTAGTTTACCATAAGCTTAACAAAATGAACATAAAGTTTTTATTCATGTTGTGTTATTTATTAGTTATATATATGTGTTACAATTGAAAAATATTTTAAAATACTTTATATTTCATTTATTGCTACACCTTACAAAAATATCTTTTGGTATTACAAGTAATGTAACTTACACCAAACTCAATAGCTTGGAAACGAAAATATATTTAAAATAGTCTAGATATATCTGACCTCATGCATACCGGGTGTTTCATTGGTAAACAGATAAACGGTCACTGTGGCTAGAGGACACCAATATCTAAAAAACTGGTATATTTTAAAATTATATCTGGACATATTCAATCACTCTCACGAATAGCATCAATTTTTTTACTTAAAAATCTTTAACCAACGAATTTTTTCAGACTCAAAGTTGTCTTTTATAATATGCTACCAGTTAATTTCTCAATGATCTAAATGAAACATCTCAAAATCAACATTATTTATTTCTCCAGGTGGTGGAAAATCACTATTGTGTTCTACACAAAAATTATGCAAGACTGCATAAGCATTTATTATTGTTGATGCTTCTGAGGGTTTGTAATGGAGTACCCTGTGTTATAATAAACACCGAAATCGTGCCTTCCATAACCCATTACAACATTCAATGGCGCTTCTGGTATGGTGCTGCATTAAATAGGGCTTCCGGAGAGTTGGGCATGATATTTGAGAAATGACCCTGCGAATATGTCCTCAATGAGTATCCTGAATCTCCTAAAGTAAAAGAAAACCATAATTAAAAAAAAATGTAGGTAACTCATATCTCAACAATCAACACAAACATACATAACCCAATTTCAAAATGACATGTCAATGTCAAAATCGCGATCCGCTTTTTCGAAAGCGACAAATTTCTACGCTGAGCAGAATACTCAGCCGCTGTCGAACAGCTTTTAAGCAGCGCTGCATTCAAATAGACCGCTTACTGAGCGGTCTCAGCCGCTGGGACCTCCTGAATGTACCCATTCTTTATATTGGTGACAATCGTTTACCCCGTAGTCACGGTAACAATATATCTACTCGATTATTATGAGAAAACCGCGTTCTTGGTAATTTGTCGTTAAATTTAATATTTTAGATATGTTCAGAACAAAACAGAGATTTATTAATTTCAATCGAAATATGATGGTTGTAAATAAAATAGTATACAAACCTCGGTAGAAAGTTTCATTCCTGTCTCGATGAGATCATAGCTAACCTCGACGCTTTGCGTCTCGGTTAACTAACTGATCTCACGACAGGAATGAATCACTTCCCACCTCGGTGTGTAATATACTATTAACACTGGTGTCAAAACTATTTTTAACACGATTTGAATAAAATGGAATAGGCGATGTCGTACTGCTGAGCTGATTTTTTCGGTAACAATTCAATTGAAGCTCTTTTTGCAGCCTCTTCAATACCGTCAGGAACACACAATTCCTCACTATTGGAAAGTTCATAATTTTATGCGACGTCTGGCGGAAATATAACGCACTGCTATAATTTCACAAACAAATTCATTTTTTGTGTTTGAATTTATTGAGTTCTTCGTGTTTATTTAGGAAATATCATCCAAAGTTGTAGTTTTTTTGATTAATAACATCAAACAATCATGGATGCAGATCGCTCAGTGAGCCGTATAAAGTGTTTGGTGCTAAGTTGCCGCAACTCTAGGAACCGAAATCCAAAGTTGTATTCCCACACGTTTCCAAAGAGAAATACATCTTTGGTGGGAATCATTACGGAAAGCGGATTGAAAGAGGAAATAGACAGGTACAAGGCTTGGAAAATTAAACTGAAACTGCATAAATCACCACCTAGAGCGGCTTCAGTGTGTTACTTGCATTCCAAGAGAGATGATTTCTTGTTACCTGGTGAGTCTGTTTGTCTATTTTTAAGCGAAGTAATGGCGCATTTCATCATCCATGTAATAAAAGCCTCTTTGGTTCCCTAACACTACACTAAAACTAAAAAATGTCCTGGAACAAATATCATTAGATTTCAAAACACAATGCATCTATGTTCACCTCCAATGAATGGTATTGTGCGGCTATTCAAAACATCATGAACACAGTTATATTAACCTTGACGAGAAAAATTTCGTACAATGAAAATATAGCAAAAAAAAAACAGCAAAATCTTGTCAAGCGAGGGCAACTGATGACTGGATTTCAGTTTGGCCCGTTATTTCACAAATGTAAACAAGATATAACTGTTTCAAAATGGTGGATATAGTTTAACCACCACCAGCGCCCTCATCGGTCGATATTTTTCACTATTGTTCTTCATTATGCAAGACATCAAACACCAGCAAGAACTTTAAATGTGATTTCGAATGAAACGCGTGAGCTGTAAACAATACTGTTTGTTGGTAACCAGATGATTTGGCGTCACCTGACGCGGCCACTTCACAGCAAATGCGATAACATGAAAATTGTTAACTGACAAGAAATGTCAAAATGTACTTCTGAAGAAATATTGAAATTATCTTGTTCATTATTAAACAGGACAACTGTACAAAAAACTTCGTATGATATTTGTGTTAATAGTAAATTCAAACGCCCATATCATAAATACCTATTTTCTTCTCCTACCCGTAAATATGCTGATTTCTTTATGCTTCACTAAACGAAAAACACCCCGTTTCGACGATGCAATTTTGTCGCTGCAACTTCTCGCGGCGACTTGTCGCTGCGAGATATGTCATCTAGCTGTCAGTTTGCATTGCCAATATTAAAAAATGGCACTGAATGTAACCAAGATGAACGTCTACATTATCACAACTGATATATAATTCCATTCATTTCTAATAATTGATATTGTGATTAAATCACCTTAATAATCAACTTGATTCCTCAAGTCTCGAAAAATAATTGAAATGATCGAAATCAATATTCTTCACAATGATGCCACCACATATTTGTGATTTGCGGCAACAAATTCACCATAGAAACTAAGTCGCTGAAACTTATCGCACGAAAAAAGTTTCATGCAACTCGAAAAACTTGCATGAACACATGCAATTTTCTGGAGTTGCATCGTCGAAACAGGCTATAAGCAGTTGATTCCTGTCAACTGAATGGATATGATTTCATATCCACCCAAGTTTTGAAATAAATTCCACCAATCTCAGAGAACAAAATACTTGGTTATCAGGGACCACCTTGTAGGAACGTCACAATTCTGATCTGTCCACCTACAAACACGAAATCCAAGTTGTTTCTTTTAAGCACAAATAAATTCACTTATATATGGAATATTTTTTAGTTTATTGAGTGAAGTTTGAATTTCACAAAAATTATGTTTTTTTTTTTGTCGAATTGAAGGACTATCATCATCTACTCTTCGAACCGATAATTACCTGAAATTATACAGTCCAGGTGGAAATCAATATAATAAGAATACAATGAAAAGGACGAACGCCCATATTAACCAGATCGAACTCTCAGTTGTCGAAAGACTTCGATCCTAACTATATGAGCATGCAGAAGAACTGCGGTGAGCCCAAAGAGCCGTCTTTTTGTCCTGCCTCAATGAGCAAACAGGGATGGAAGCTATGATTTGGCGGAGGCGCGCCTTCGCCAAATCGTAGAAGACTACTTTCCGCTCCAGAAATCCATTGCATCTCAGCTCTGTTTCCCCCGAAGCGAAGTTGTATGTTGTTTGTGAGATATTTGTGATTGTTAAATATCAGTATATGTGTAGATTATTTATGTGTGCTATGTATATATACAATCTTTGTTAGTTGATAAGTTAGTTTTTTAACCAGACAAGGCTCAATAAATCTGTTTTTATTTTATTTATTACTTTATAGTCATGGGTTCTAGTCTCACCAAAACTCCTTTTTCTGACCTCTTTTTTAATTTGACATTACTCATTTAATTTGTATCGTTCAATATTGGATTTAATGAAGTTCTTTTCCTTTGAGTTTCACATACATATCGGAAGAATACTCAACTGTATCACTCCAATGAATATTGGCCATATCCACTCTTGTTGTACAAACTGCTATTTTTGTACAACTGTCAAAATAACTAGAGATTTCTGCATCTCTATTGATGCGTAAGTGTTTACTTTTTTTCACTGCCAAAATAAATCAAAATATAAACATGAAATCTTACTTTATGGAGGATGTATATTTAACAGTCAATTAACAATTGATTACTCATCATAAAACAATTTCAATTATTGGAATAATAATTGATAGTAAAGTTTGAACAAATACTTCCAACATAAATTCCCGAAGATGTTCCATGTTGCTGCTGATCAGAAAACACAGTCAAACACGCGGCGTGTTAACAAACCGTTTCTATAGTAACGACACAGAAAGACCAGTGGATGCTGTGAAATTGTGTGATAACTTATCGGTTATAATTGCACGAGTGTATAAAAATTACCGATAATTTTGCAAGAAAGCGTGATATCTGAAAATTGCAAGAGTTTATTTTCATATTTTGGCGAAAGTGCCCGAGTCCGAAGGACGAGGGCTCTTTTTCGGAATATGAAAATAACCGAATGCAATTTGTATTAGATTTACGCTTGAATGCCAAATCATCTGGTCATTTTTCTGTACGAATGTAATTCATTGGAATATTTTATGAATAAAGAAATTCTCAAGGAAATGTTATTTTATGTTCATTTATACTTTCCTCTATAGATTATATGGAGCACTTACCAAAACGCGGAATGTTTTTCCATTTTTGAAGTCTATATGACATTTATTTGTGTTGTTTACTGACGTCTAGCGATACGGTTTCAAATGTGTTGTTATGGTGACTTGATACAATGCAATTACCGCTGTAAGGTTTCGATAATTGCATTGCTCTTATGGGACATTATATATATTAGGGAAATATTCGGGACAAAAAAACACGTCAAGATGCATTGGAGTAAATCCACATTCACAGTTGTACATGAAATGTTGTTTGTATTTCCTGTATAAAATTCGTGTTTTCGTGGCACATTCGAGAAAATTTTTGCCCTCGACCTGCGATCTCTACCAAAAATTAACATTCTCATGTGCCATTAAAAAATACTATTTTGGTGGAATTGATACAATATTCCTAATTTTCGTTTTATTCCATCAAGGAGAAACACATTCGAATTAAATCGGTTGTCCGCTATTATTTCACACACTGAAAAGAAATATTCTGACGAAATTCCAGTGTTTTTTTCATTCTGTACAAATTCTATTCAGTTCAGCACAACAAATGAAAAACAATATTTTTTTAAATGAAATCGACCCTTCTGAATCGACTGGCATTCACAAAATTGCTCTATATATCGCAGTTTTCGTTGAAGAGGTATATATCAATGAAAACGTGCATGAAAACGGATTTTGAAAATGTTTTTTGGTAGAAGTGATACCAAATTCATGAATCCCGCTTTTTTTACTAAATAAGAATAAAATTCTTCGTGCTTGAATGAAATAACTTGAATTTCGTGTTTGTAATTGTGGCGTTTCTACAAGGTGGGTCCTGATTCAATATCCTTCCTTGTGTGAATATAAAATCATTACGATTCAGTTGATTGTAATCGCCTACTTATCCGTTCAGTCAACTATAAAGAAATCAGCATATTTACGGGTGGCAGTAGAGAAAACATATTTTCTTTATTTCACGGTAGCCGGAACCTCAGACACGTCGAGACTATTACCGCCCTACTTACAGAATTGATGAGCTTTTCGTGGTGGAAGACATGCACGTTTCTAGTCCGCCATCGCGTTCGATGAATCGAAGGTCTCTGTTTATACAGGAGGATACGATAATTCCTTCCGGTTAAGGAAGTCTCGGTTGCTGAGCTCGCTCTTATCCCGGAGTTTATGTTCTGGTACAGGCTGAGAGTCGCCTGTGAATACGTGGCTCAAGCGTTAACCGAGCGGAATAGATTCACATGGAATAATCGTGATAAGAGCATAGCGTGCTACGGCGATGATTAATTGATTGGAAATTGTGGGGAATTGACAAAAGGTTCATGTAGCAGGCAAGTCGTTAGGGATCGAAAGTGGGTGAACCCGAAGAAATAGTGTGTTTCTTCGATTGACAATAAATTTCAGCAAATTTCATTGATATTGTGGAAACATATCAATCAGCGAAGTATTCCGATATAAATTACTGAAAAATTTCACAAATTCTCCAGAAATCCTCAATATACTTCCCTTTAATATACCTCCGCGTCGTATACGTTCCGCACCAATATTTAATATTTCTGCAATATCTACGTCATCAAGAGCACCTCTTTCAGCTATGCTTAAATTATCAAACAATCTAATATATAAAATTTCCATGTCACAATATTAGTTACCGTAATCCTCCGAAACAGCTTTACAAATTTTTACCAAATTTTATATGCGTATTCAGTAGGTCTGAGAATCGGCTACTATCTATTTTCCATACCCCTAAGTGATAAGGGTTGTTCACTTAAATTTTTTGACGAAATTTTTTGTTTTTATTTTTTTATAATTTGGCATTAAACAATACATACAACCCTAAATTTATACTTTTTTATCACCAACCCCTATTTTTTTATGGCCATTTTAGTAATTTAATCATTTTTCATCACGCTCGATAACTGATCAATTATAGTGTTTTTAACTGTACTTCGATTGAAAATCTGATTTTTTTTTAAGAAAATAAACATTTATTTTTATTATTGAAGTTTAATCCTGATATATGCTTAGTGTTACCAATCTTAGATTCTTGAAATTTGCCGCGCCTTTACTGGTGAACAACGTGATGCCTTGGTCTGATCTACTTCAAATTTTACATTGAAATTCTTTCACAGAATTGATGGAAGACATGTTTCGTATTTTATTGAAATTCATCGTCTAACGGAGTTGAAAGGGAGTAGAAAATTATTTTAGGAGTTAATCAAGGCACAGCCTAAACCACTGACTGTATAGTTCTGAAACTTGGAGGGTGTCTTCTTTGTGTGACGTAGGTATCCGATAAGAAATACCTTCCCGAAATTCCACTTCTAAGAGGGTGAAATACGGGTTCAAAGTTTATATGGGACAACGTGATTCGTAGGTCCAATCTATTTCATATTTTGCATAAAAGTTCTTCAACAGAAAAGATGGAAGTCGTGTTTCGTATTTTATTGAAATAAATCGCCTAACGGGGTAGAAAGTTATTTTAGGGGTTAATCAACGCACGGCCTATACCACTCATCGTAGAGGTCTGAAACTTAGAGGGTGTATGCTTCTTATAATGTAGGCTTCCGATATGGAAAGTTTTTCCAAAATCCAAGCCTGAGGGGGTGGAAAATGGGATCATAGTTTGTATGGGACAACGTACTTCAATTTACTTCAAAGTTTGCAAAAATATTCTACAACAGATTTGATGGAAGACATGTTTCACATTCTATTGAAATTCATTGTCTATCGGATAAAAAAGGATTCAACATTTTCGACTTCTTTCAAAAGCTCTTTCGAGTGCGCCTAGAACTCAGAGCTGTAATGAAACCAATAAAACTAAGTACTAAGAACTACACAATAGGTTTGTTCTGGTTCGAAGCTCCAGAACTGTTTCAAACCTGCGCAGGACATGATGCGTAGAAGCAAAAAATCCCAGACAGCCCAGGACAGTCTCGAACACTTGGTTGAACCAGAACGCTCTTTTTGAGTGACCACTGCGCCATCTTTCGTATACAGGGAGCTTTTATTTGACAAGTGGGCAGCTTGGAAATTAATGGTTTCAACACAGTAGGTTTGAGTTTTGAAGTTTTGAGTTGGCTGCCATTAAAAATTATTTTGGGATTTTGGGAGTTCACTCAGTTCACTGTTTGTTCGTCATTCGTAATCGCAGTTTGAATCGTTCTTTAGTTTTTTTTATATTTTCATTATATTTCTTTAACATTTTTGGTACCATTGAGTGAAAAAGTGCATGGTCCCGATATAACTAAAAAATAAATATTTTTCAGAAGAATATTAGTTGTCAGAGTTTCTAATATAAAATGAAAAAAATGACGATAGGGATGGAGATAACTTTTTTAGCAGGGAGAGAATCCTAATACTTTTGGATTTGTATAAATCATACAAACCAAAAGTAGGTAGAGGAGAAATTAAGAGTATGAAAAAAATGTGGGAAAAGTTATCCATAGAGTTATCCAATAGATGCCATATCACCATTCACCCTTCGAAATGTGAAAACAAATTTAAAGTATTGGAGCGATCCTATAAAAAAGGGGGTGACAACAATAATCAACTTTGAAAAGAAGAAACTAAGGCCTATGCTACAGCTTACAGCTTAATAAACTATAAACAAACACCTACCCTACCTGCCTACTTGCGACTTGAACTTGACTGCGCATGCGCATCGAGAACAGTTTTCATCAGTTCTCGCTCAAGAGCAAAAACAGCTTTGTTCTGGTTCTGAAAAATTGTGGTTCTCGGACGTCAGGATCATGCGCAGTTAATAAAGAGCGTTCTGGTTTGTCGAGGACAAGTTCGGATTGATGAATCCTCTGTTCTGGTTTCGCATTTAAAATGATCTCGGACTGTCCTGAACTATCACGACTTGTTTTTGCTCTTGAGCGAGAACTGATGAAAACTGTTCTCGTTGCGCATGCGCAGTCAAGTTGAAGTCGCAGGTAGGGTAGGTTTTTGTTTATAGTTTAATAATTTATTAAGCTGTAAACTCCTCTACCTACTTTTGGTTTATATGATATATACAAATCCAAAAGTATTAGGATTTTCTCCCTGCTAAAAAGTTATCTCCATCCCTATCGTAATTTTTTTCATTTTGTATTAGAAACTCTGACAAATGATATTCTTCTGGAAAATATTTATTTTTTAGTTATATCGGGACCATGCACTTTTTCACTCAATGTTTACCTGACATGGTACCAAAAATGTTAAAAAAAAATTATGAAAATATACTAAAGAACGTTTCAAACTGCGATTACGAATGACGAACAAACAGTGAACTGAGTGAACTCCCAAATATATATGCCCAAAATCCCAAAATACTTTTTAATGGCAGCCAACTCAAAACCATTAATTTCCAAGCTGCCCACTTCTTAAATAAAAGCTCCCTGTATACGAAAGATGGCGCAGTGGTCACTCAAAAAAGAGCGTTCTGGTTTTTGCTTCTACGCATCATGTCCTGCGCAGGTTTGAAACAGTTCTGGATATTCGAACCAGAACAAACCTATCAAGTGATAGTTCAGGACGGTCCGAGATCATTTTAAATGCGAAACCAGAACAGAGGATTCATCAATCCGAACTTGTCCTCGACAAACCAGAACGCTCTTTATTAACTGCGCATGATCCTGACGTCCGAGAACCACAATTTTTCAGAACCAGAACAAACCTAATATAATAGCATCACAAAAATGAATAATCCTCAACGAAGTGGGCATGGGTCAGCTAGTTTTAATATAATTTTGGATTTAGATTGGACCTTACCTCTAACAGTTTTTCGTGAAAAAGTAATAGAACAAATATTGAATTTAACTTGAAACTGAAGATATATTTTAAAAATCAATTCAGTGCAGTTCCGGGCGACTCCCTACAGTTCTGGTATCAGTAACTCATAATCCAGTAATGAAGATCAATAATATAATAGGAATTATTATAGTGTATTTTCAGTTATAATAGTCTGTATGGGTGATAAATAAATAACTTTTCCTGTCTAGGCAGCGAAAGTAATACTAACTCTGCTGATTGAAATGTGTCTGCAGGAGTAAGTACTTCTAAGTTGCCAGCACCGTCCACAATGTTGCCAAACTATAATTACTATGAAAATATACATTTTCATAGCGACCAACCATTCCAACACTTGCGATTTCTATCGAATTCTGTTTTGATTAATCACTACAAGAAAAATAAAAAGATTGTGGGAACTGTAATAATTTGCAGATACAATATCCTACATACTACATATATCATTAATATCATTATAAACAAACGGAAAAAAAGTATATGTTCAACTCGGCAGCAAAGTCGATTGACTGCCTTTGTGCTGAATTTGGAGATGTGACACGAAAAGTGAAAACTTCTACCTTCTTGCGAAATGTTGTTATGTTATTAACATAGGAAATGGTATCAGGATTCCTGAAATTTATGTCACAATGAACACTGCAAGCCAAAACTCATTTGATAATTGCTATAATGCAGTAGAGAAAAGAGATACCGACATCGTATTTTTTCTTCTCGCTTTGTGGAACAAAAAATATTTCGAAGGATAATTATCAGCGGAAATATCCCAAGGACACTGATATAATTAGCGAAATAATTTCATCACAGTTTTCGAAAGCACATTGAAATAAGGCGCTTGAGGTCGTTGTGATAAAATTATGAGCTATTTCTCGATATTCGAAGATTATTCGGTTCAATGTTTTTCTGACAAGACAGTGATATATTGAATATGAAATGAATTGATGAAATATCGAAGACTTTGTCCGTCAACATCATGACATAGGTGATAACCATGAAAACATGAATTATCACTGTAATATTGCTTTAATTGGTTGTTTCGACACACATTACTAAAAATAGACAAATTTGATAGGAAGATTCTTCAACCAAGAAAGTTTTTATGCAACCGAATTTTTTTTATTCTCTGACTTTGAATTACTTGTGCCGAACTACAGCTGATATATACCTTTCTCTTTTTCATGCTCTGCAGCTTTGGAAATGAACTACAACTTCGAACTAAAGATTTTTGTAGCAAGTTTCATGTCCCACTACTTCCTCAATAGATTTTTCACCTTAAGAGGACGCCGTGGGATATGTTACAAATAGATGGCGACTCTGTCATGTTTGTTGGGGGCTATTAAACGTGGACAATACTCCAACTTATCTGTTGAGAAGTATGTCGTTATTCACTTCATTTTATACATTGCGACTGATTCGAAAGAACACCGCGGAAATCAAGTAACAGGAGATACGAATTAACATCAACTGTTTCAAGTTTGTAAGCCTCAGAAAAAACCTCCTTCGGTGAGGAGTTACAAAATTCAGCTGTTTTATTGATGAGATCCCCGAGGAAGAGAGGTTCGACAGGTCTCCAAGCTCACAACAGAGGGATGGGAATTCCGCACTCGTCGGGTCATCCGTGTTTATAATACGATGGACGAAAATTCAGGAGAGCACCAATCGTGAAAATATCTATGGAAGAGAGAAAGGTCTCCAACCCTTCCACGATACTCCAACGAAGTGAGCAGTCTCCGTGAGCGAAGAATCACCAACTAGACGAATTGCCTTCCTCCACCCTTCCACCTTTAGCGATCATACCTTTCCTATGAGAGATTATTACTGATCGTAATTCCTAGCATCGAGATACTTGACTTTGTAGGAATAGTTACTCCTGGCATTTGAATACAAGATGGAGACAGATGGGCTTTGTTTGAGAAGAAACATGCCTAGGTTTTCCCTACATTGAATTCCACCATCGCTGAACTAGTGAAGCATTTCCTGTCAGAACAGACGACCGGAATATCAACGTAATAAAACACGGTACACGGGATGTTAGACACTGCCATATTCTCCTCGAGAGTGTTTTTCAAGCTTCTCGTACCGAATACTCCCAGGAAAACGATTGTTTTCCTCTCGTGAAAATTCAACTCCGCCGAGAATTTGACGAGGAACGTGACACGGGGCGAATTGTATAATTTAGAAGCACGGCTGCATCGAGATGCCTGCGACAGTCAAACAAAACAAATTGAGTGTTTCTGCAAACACGTGCCGGGTGGAGGGACGACACTCCGGGAAATCGTTATCGGAAGTGGAACGAAAATTAATGAACCGAGTTCTGAAAAATCTTTTTTTCTGTGACGGGGAAAAAGTTTGACTTTTCATCTCTGATGTCAGGTAACAAAATGTCACTTTTATATATATATACATATATATATATATATATATATATATATATATATATATATATATATATATATATATATATATATATATATATGTATATATATATTTGATCGGCTAGGCTTCCGCGGTCAGAAATGTGCTGGCTGGAACTTCCGGTTGATCCGCGTCTGGAAAGATTTACTTGTCTACGTTTCGACTCCCATTTCGGAGCCATTTTCAAGACTGAGTGACCTTGCGTCTAGGTCTGAGTTGTCTCACTAGCTGGCTATCATCACTGGAGATCGAGGAGATCCTCGATACTATCATCACTGGAGATCGAAGAGATCCTCGATCTCCAGTGATGATAGCCAGCTAGTGAGACAACTCAGACCTAGACGCAAGGTCACTCAGTCTTGAAAATGGCTCCGAAATGGGAGTCGAAACGTAGACAAGTAAATCTTTCCAGACGCGGATCAACCGGAAGTTCCAGCCAGCATATATATATATATATATATATATATATATATATATATATAGAGGAAGGGTAGTCGTTGCTGACTAGTTAACGAATAGAACCAGTGAATAGTGGGGTGTTTCAGCAAGTAAAGGAGTACTCTTTTAAGTTAGTCCAAGCTTTCGGAAAATTTTATTTCCATCATCAGGGAAAATCTTATTTGAGGATGGTTACATTGATGTTAGAGATGAAATGATGGTACATTGTTGACGATGAAACATGATACATAATTAAAACTTGATTAAAAATTCTTTCAGTTAAAATCTAGACGTTACTCTCACGTGAGCTTGTCAGTTATACTGGTATAACTGGATTTTCCCTGATGATGGAAATAAAATTTTCCGAAAGCTTGGACTAACTTAAAAGAGTACTCCTTTACTTGCTGAAACACCCCACTATTCACTGGTTCTATTCTTAACTAGTCAGCATATATATATATATATATATATATATATATATATATATATATATATATATATATATATATATATACCGTGTGTCACAGACTCATGGTACACCCCCGTTTTCTCCTTTGTTTTTCTAGCTATATGTTTGAGATTCGGAACATCGAATAAGCTCACTGAACAGCATTTCTCGACATATCTGAAAGAAAAAAACAACTTCCAATTTTTCCGGAAATGACATCAACTTTCGATTCTTGAATGGGACACCCTGTATATTGTTACATGATCGGCTAGGGATGATCATGAGGAATCCAACGATACCAGGTTTGATGATGTTATCTCCAATGACTGCGGAGATATCGCCATTTATATTATCCATAAGCTCAATGAGTGGGAGAGAGAATTGGATTGACCCGCCAGTAAACTTTCTCTCTCCTACTCGTTGCGCTTATGGATAATATAAATGGCGATATCTCCGCAGTCATTGGAGATAACATCATCAAACCTGGTATCGTTGGATTCCTCATGATCATCCCTAGCCGATCATGTAATAATATACAGGGTGTCCCATTCAAGAATCGAAAGTTGATGTCATTTCTGGAAAAATTGGAAGTTGTTTTTTTCTTTCAGATATGTCGAGAAATGCTGTTCAGTGAGCTTATTCGATGTTCCGAATCTCAAAAATATAGCTAGAAAAACAAAGGAGAAAACGGGGGTGTACCATGAGTCTGTGACACACGGTATATACACTATCTGTTCTATTACCCAGTGATTTTCTGTACTTGGATCGAGCGAATGAAACCATCCTATGAAAATCTTTTCGGAATCAAGATCTCAACCCATATTTGATGAAATGAGTTACACAAAGTAATGTATAATCAATTCGTCGATAATACAGTATTCTGCATTTGTAGTTTCTACAGTTTTCTTCTATCAATCCAATTTTGTTGAAAAGGTCTAGTGGCAATGCCAATTTTTCAAACCAATTTTTTACTTTCTGCTTTTGAAATTCCAGAAAAAATTCAAAATTTTCCCAGAGAATCCAAGACATATATGGTTTTGTTGAAAATTCTACCAGATTGGAAAGAAAGTATCACATGGTTATGTTCAGAACAACAACAATAGAGTTCGAAGTGAAAAACAAAAAACAAATTTGATTCTAGGTATTTCACAAATCATTGAATGTCTTTTATCGATTGTTCATGTATCTCCCCGAATAGACCAAAATTCGCGGGTGATTATACTATAGTTTGACAGAATAAAAAAAAATCAAAACAAGCAATGCTCTGGAAAATGTTTGCACATAAGAGTACAAATCGAAGAAATAATGTAAACCAATATTTGAAATCATCAAACACTCCCTCAAAATCAATCTCGCTGACCGCATCCCTCATATTACCCCCTCATTTTTCCGAGAACGGCTCTCAAACTCTAATCTATAACTTCCACCGCTCACGTGGAAAGTTTTCTTTCTTTGAATCACTGCAGTGAAATCTCAATTCCTGACTCGAGGTAGTAATTAAAAGTTTTCTATGGGGAAAAGGCCGGCTTTGGAAAACTTCCGTCAGAATATCTCAATCTCGAGAAGTTTTTTGACTTCGCTGCCTGAAAGTTGGTTGCAATATTTCCGAACGGTCTTTCAATTCTTACAACAGTTCACTGGGATGATAAGAGTTCATCCACAAACATCATAGCTCATGGCATGCTAGAGAATTATTGAACGATGATTGTTCAAGTGGATAATTATTGAGTGAAGTGAATCAAGTAAGCATGAGTTCAAACTATAGATCCGTCATTGTCGTATCTCAACATTTGCATTTGCTCCAACTTTACTCACTCTACCCATCATACTCAAACGAGTCAGTTCTATCTACTTAGTCTCACTCTGTCTCTCAATACATGCATTCATTCCCAGTTTATGCGATATCGTCTGACACAGAAATCAAATCAACTCATCAATTAGTTACTTCCTATTTGAAGAGAGTCTCGATAGGCCGTATGGTATTGCACTAAATTGAACTTACCGAACGACGTTGAACGTATCGCTGCACATTTAGATTGAAAATGATCTGATATTTGCTTAATTATGTGAAGTTATGAATCTCAAACATTTTAAGATTGTCTCCGAATACTTTACGTGAAATTTGATGGAGCCCATCTGGATATAGATACATTTGATGTCATCAATATAATTCATGAACAAGAAACTTGGAAAAAAATTGTTTTATGCAATGAGTTCTACAACAAATCAATAACTCAAAATCTCTTCGACAAACGTTTCAAAAGGCACTTAGAGAAATATTCTATTCGATAATTTTTTTCTCTATCTTTGAACGTTCTGAATTATTGTTAATTATTGTAAATATTTTGAGATCAATTTCGAACGCATAAATATTTATGATAACACCAAGTCCGTTTTATGATCCCTAACAAAATGGTTAAAGCTTTCGCGGCCGAGGTTTTCAGTATTACTACTTTTCTTCGGGTTTGGAGGCCGTCGTTCTTCGGAATTTCTTCCTGACGTTTCGCTAACGCGAGTGGCTAGCTTCTTCAGAGGCTCACTCATCTTGACTATTATTCTGATGACTGTCAAGCTAGCCACTCGCGCTAGCGGAACGACAGGAAAAAAATTTATGATCTCGTTTCGAAGTAAAAGTGAATATCAATGTCTTTATAGCGAATGTTTACAAATACCAATAAGCCATAAATACCTTTTCATTGGTACGCTTCAAAATAAGCAAAACAGGGTTATGTTCAAATGAAATTATCCCAAAATTCATGGATTGGCTGAAAATTTGTTTTTCTATACAACTGATCACTTCATCATTCTGTACCCTTTCGATTAAAAGTGCAAACCAAAAAAATTTATAAAAAAATTATTATATAAATTATAAAGTATCATCAGCATTATAATTGCAGACGGTTGTTATATAATTAACTTCATTTGTTAACGACATTGCAGGCACTACACATATAATTACAAATGTCGCTTGTAATCGACTTACTATTGAGCGGCCTCTATTCATGATTTGATGAGATTTCAAAGATTTTCTGCCTACTTTTCTCGAATCATGGAGCATTCAAACGGATCCAGGGAAATTTTTACAGGTCTCATTATCGAAGATAGACCCAAAAACAACTAATTTCAAAATGAACCATACTCATGAGAGTTGTATTGATGACTTATCAAAAATACGAAGTTTTTCCTTAAGATGAACTTTACATCGTGGTATCCTTGCAACCACGTTTCAGTAGCAGACTATTCTCATTTTCATCACAACCTTACGACTGTATTACGTAAGTCATCAAATATTTTCATGCGTCAAATTTTCAAATCGATTCATTGAGAATGTTATACCTTGTAGCATCACGTATATTCTGAAAAGAAATTTGTAAACGTGCTGAGAAAAATCATGCAAAATTTGCTATCAAACAATATTTGTAAAACATGCTCCGTTGAAATTGTTTCAGGTATACGTCAGTATGTTTCATATTTAATTGCAGGTTCAACTACTTTTGATCTTTTTTTTGGTGGATGGATATTCCACCTCTTTGGCAAACGAGATACGTCTATTGAAGAAATAAAAATAGGTCAATGAGTCACTGCTCATTGAGCTGCTCGCTATCGAGACCGAATGGTAATATCGGGAAACCAAAACTTGTCATCGCTGCATGTTATTTTTTCAAATTCACAACCGCTAGCGCTAGTCTCGAAATAGTAATGAACCAGTGAAGATCCTACAAGTTGAACCGAGGATTGTTGCTCCCGAAACTAAGACTAAAAAAACTCCGGTAAACTTTCCGAACCTATAAATAACCTCCGATGGCCTCGATAGACGTTCACCCGACATGCCCCTAGTCACACTCGATTTAGCACCCCAAAATGGCGTCCCCGCCCCCGAATCACTACACCCGTAGCACACACACGTGAATCTAGCAAGCGTTTCATTTACCTTTCTGGTGAAAAAGCAGCCATTGCCATTTTTATCACACATAAAACTAATTCGACGTTTTGGGGTCGGCGCCAACTTGATTTCGCTGCCCGGTTATCGATCTAGGGTGACGTAGCGGGGACGCGCGCGCACCCACTACGCGGCACGCGATTGGTCGCGAGAAATAGCGCCAAAATTTCGGGAAACGGTTGCCGTACGCGAGATTTCGATTCTGACGGATAACCGGCGTGCGGTTTTTAATTGATGGGGTAGGTTGTCGCGAGGGGTGGGAGGGAAATCGGATACGATTTACGTGTGGAATCGCCGGATCGAATTGTAGACGTCGGTGTTTCGGATTTGATTCATTGCGGGTAAGTGGATACGTAGGGCGGGCAGGTATTTTTTTTGAATGTGACCCGGAACTGATCGGGTGATCAATTGCTGTCGTCGGGGATAATTGTAAAGCCGTTTGAAGGGCTGGAGTTTATAGTATGTTTCACTCTAAATGGCATAGGCTCATCCACTGCCTGGTTCAATACGTTGTGTACGAAATCATCAAGTATCTCGATGCTAGGAATTACGATCAGTGATAATCTCTCATGGGACAACCATGTGAGATCGATCGCTGAAGGTGCTTCCCAGAAACTTGGATTTCTATGTCGTGCGAAAAAACACTCCACTTCTCGTCAGATTCTAATGATCTACAAGGCTCAGGTACGACCTGTCTTGGAATATGGTTCTCAGGTGTGGAGTTCGGCACCAAAACAATCATTGAGGTTTCTCGATTCTATTCAGAGAAAGGCAATCCGACTTGTTGGCGATTCTTCGCTGACAGACTCGCTCACTTCATTGGAGCATCGTAGAAGGGTCGGAGACTTGTCCCTCTTCCATAGATATTTTCACGGTCGGTGCTCTTCTGAATTGGTATAAATCGTTTCACCCTTGGTAATATCCACACATATGACTCTGACGAGTACCGAATTCCCACCCCTTTGTTGTGAATTTGGAGACCTGCCGAACATCTCTTGCTCAGGGATCTTTTTTCAATAGAACAGCTGAGCTTTGGAACTCCTTGCCGAAAAAGGTTCTTCCGGAGACTTACAAACTTCAAAACTTCAAAGTGAATCTTTATTCGTATCTCCTGTCCTTAATTCACGCGGTGTTCTTCGAACATTACAGGGTTTCCCTTCAGTGTGAATCTGCATATAAAAAAAATATGCTACAGGGTCGAACTTAAGAAACTTGCAATAAATGTCTGTATTAACATATAAATGTTTTAGAATTATTGAACGCCGTAGCACAAGTGAACACTTCCAATTAAATACAAACACTAAAATAGCAGAGTGTGAACCCTAATCCTCTATAATCCATCTCTGAGAGACAAAATTACCTGCTTTCATATTTTGGTGATGAGAAGGTCATTCCTTTATATTTCCGGTATTTTGAATTTACTCTTCATCAGGCTTCATATATGTGTAAATATTTATAAATCCGATCCTTTTACATTCATGATGGGCAATCTCCGGTTCTACAAGTTAGGTATCACTACTTTTTTTCGGGTTTGAAGGCCGTCGTTTTCTGGAATTTCGTCCTGAAGCGACGTCTCGCTGGCTAGAGTGACTAGTTTCTTCAGAGGCTCATACACCTTGAATTTTACGGTCTTCGAACCCACCAAAAAGATACAACAAAGCCTCAGGGCGGCTATGGACGAAAGAGGCCCACTGTCAGCAGCAGGGGTTCATCGCATACCGTGCACCTGTGGAAAGCTATACATCGGTACCACCAAAAGATCTATGGGAACTAGGCTAAAAGAGCATGAAATAAACTGTAGACTAGGGCAAACTGACAAGTCAGCTGTGGCGGAACACACACTCACTGAGGGAAACCACAGGATTCTGTGGGAACCAGGGATACCAAGGTCAACTGATACGTGAGGCAATAGAGATCCACAAACATACGGATAATTTCAACAGGAAAGAAGAAGTTGTGAACCTCAACAAATATCATGACGAAAGACACTGCGGCAACTAATACTAATGGAAATTCTCCGAATCCAGAAAAAGTACAAGTCAAGTATCTCGATGCTAGGAGTTAGGATCAGTGATAATCTTTAATTGGAAAACCATATGAGATCGATCGCTAGAGATGATTACCAGAAACTCGGATTTCTAACGAACTCAACCCCGGGTTATAAAGACGGCGATTCTTTTTGAATGAGAGGTGGAGTGAAAATATGGAAAAGAGGTGGCTTTGGCGTACTGGAATTTCAGCCTGGAGAAACCGAATTCACTAATATCCGAAGAGAAGGGGTCGAAAGACTGAAAACACTGAACGAAGAAATACAGTTCAGTTTGGACGAAATTCAGTACAGTTTGGACGAAATTATTTTCTGGTGGATCAATATTCGTTCCGTAGTTTTTTGTACGAAGAAATAGGGTCGGAGACTCCTTTCTCGTAGATATTTTCACGGTAGGTGTCTTCTGAGTTTTCGTCAATCTTTCAAGCCTTGTCATCATCAGCACGATGAGGGCAGAATTCCCATACCTTCGTTGTGAGCTTGGAGACCTGTCGAACCTCTCTTGCCCAGGGATCTTTTTCCAATAGAATAGCCGAACTTTGGAACTCCTTACCGAAGGAGGTTTTTAACGAAGCAATCAACAAAATCTAAATATTGGAAGTTAATATTGATTCGTATCTCCTGTCCCTGGATTTAAGCGGTGTCCTTTGAACATTTCGTGTGAATCTGTATAGGATAAAAACAGTCGATGTCGAAGAAAAAGTTGATATTGCTCTACAGCTGAATGAATCGTTTCCGACAAACCACGAATAACGGTTTGATTTTATATTTTTGTACGTCGGTCACGCATATTGTCGATTTATTTCCGAGCCCTACGTCGAAACGAAGGCTACTCTCAATTTCCAGAAAGGAAAACGGGGTAATAAAACACTTTCCCCTGCCTGAAAGACAAGAGAATTCTCGAAATTGGGATTGAAATAATCGAATTTTACGGCAATTGCTCGTACAACAATCAAAATATGTTTACATTTACGATAAAGCAAATTGAAATAAATAATTGAAAAATGACAATTCAGAAGAACACCGATCGTGAAATTATTGATAGAAAAGAGACATGTCTCCGACCCTAGTACGAAAAATCACCAACAAGAGGAATTGCTTTTGTCTGAATAGAATCAAGAAGTTTTAATGAAGGTTTTGGTGCTGACTTCAATACAGAGAAAAATATTCTGAGAGAGGCGGCCGTATCTGCGCCCTGTAGATCATTAGAAGCTGAAGTGAAGAAGTATTTATTCGCACGAAATAGAAATCCAAGATTCTGGAAAACACCTTCAGCGATCGATCTGGTTTTTCCATGAGAGATAATTACTGATCGTTACTCCTAGCATCAAGATACTTAACTTTGAAAGAATGTAGGCTTTCACGGCCGGTGTTGATACATCGCAAGTTTTTCGGGCTTGAGGGCCGTGTCCTGGAATTTTGAGTTCCGGAGCTTTCGGCTGCATCTACGGCAGCCATTTTCTGCGGCGTGGTCTTAGTTGAACTCCTTCCTGTGAGCCTACTATGACTAATGGCTAATGGAGGTACTTGTTTGTCAATATCTTGTTGTCATATGTCGGATTCTGTACTTCTGTCTGACTTTGTCGTCAATGCCTTTAGAATGGGATGCCAAATTTTGTATAATATCAGTCCCTCTTCTTTCCTGTTGAAGATATCCTTATGCTTATATATCTCAATTGCTTCACGGTATAAGCGAGTGGAATAATATGTTCTGAAATTGTTCTGAAATTGTTCGTTATCGTTAACCAGCTGACGAACGTCAACCCTCAGAAGTCGAAACTTGTGCGAGCAATGGATCAACGAGGCCTTACCTTTTAACGTGCGATTACCCAGCACGGTGGCCCGGCGAGGATTCGAACCCCGGCCTTCCGCTTGATAGGCAGATATGCTAACCACTACACTACCGAGACCACAATGTCAAGATGAAGATTAATTTGTTTTTAGAAGAGGCATGCCTGGGTTTTAGCACCATTGAATTACACCAAGTTGATGCTACCCCATCATACTATTTTCTTCAAATCATCGCTAATATTATTCACGCTAATGCCTTTCTGGATTTTTGTTTCTCGTTCCGATATTGTGATTCTGGAAGATAAACCAGTATGGAGAGTACTATCGTTTGCAAAACTATGCACTGGACGAGATGTTTTTCACAGAAATTCGTTGATATGAAGCAGAACGAAAGTGGGCGCCAGAACTGCAAGCTGCAGATTGACTGAGAGTACATTAAAAGTTTACTATTCATGAATCTCCTGATTTTTTGAAGCTTTTATAGTTATTCTAGGAAAGAGTGAGAGAAACACCAACAGAATAATAGGAATAGAAAGATAAACAGTGACAAATAACTGCAAATCAAAATCTCGTCCAATACGGAGCCAGTTCTCACTCAAGCACAACACTTCAACGTTCTGTCACAGAAAACCACCCTTATCCCTTCTGGAAAGGATCACGTTACCCTTATACCCACTCGACTTTCCTTTCACGCAACTCATTCGTCCATTAAGATGGACTTCTTCTGCTGTACTAATCCGTCTATCATTGCCCTTTTTGTGTCAGGATAACACAACGACGTACACAGTGTGATATGGGTCTGAAACTGGAATGAATCGGCGGTGAAGATTAGGAAAACAAGTGGGTCAGGTTAAAGGGAAGGGTTGACTTCAGGAAAACAATATTGGAGTAGCAAGCGTTGACGAATTCGAATTGCTCCATCTGTTTTCTTTTACGATTCGTGTGTGTATGAGTGTGCATTATGATTTTCTGCTACACAAAAACATACAATCACGATGGAAAAAACAATGGAAGAAACATCGAAAGTTTCGTAGCTCCAACATAGAATGCTTTTCAACAAACCTTCTCATACGGAACAGAATTCAAAAAATTGTGTTTATATTATCCAGTGTGTATGTGCCAGTGTTTATACTAGTGAAACATCGAGGGCATCGAGAATAAGAGCAGCTGAACATGAAAAAATTTTAGATGAGATTTTTGATGAGTCGTAAATAGGTGTACACAACGGATTGTACACACACGCTCGAGTGAAATAACATCAATTTACTTCTGATAGAACAGAATGGAACAAAAAGGATACTCAAAGCGGCTACTTGTTCATTGAGTAAAGATCAATGTTATATGCATCTTCTGAAGAGTTGAAGTGGGAAGATTCAGTTCGAAGTAGGGTACTTCAAAATCATTACTTGATTGATATTGATGAATAAGTCATGACATTGTCACAATTTGACACCAAGTACCAAAAACTGCAATTTCATTGAATATTACCCTCATATATAAAATGTCCCATAAGAGCAATGCAATTATCGAAAACTTACAGCGGTAATTGCATTGTATCAAGTCACCATAACAACACATTTGAAACCGTATCGCTAGACGTCAGTAAACGATCCAAATAAATGTCACATAGACTTCAAAAATAGAAACACATTTCGCGTTTTGGTGAGTGCTCCATACAATCTATAGTGGCAAGTATAAATGAACAAAAAATAACATTTCCTTGAGAATTTCTTTATTCGTGAAATATTCCAATGAATTACATTCGTGCATAAAACAGACCAGATAATTTTGCATTCAAGCGTAATATCTTATACAAATTGCCTTCGATTATTTCCATATTTTGTAAAAGCGCCCTCGTCCTTCGGACTCGGGCACTTTCGCCAAAATATGAAAATAAACTTGCAATTTTTAGATATCACGCTTTCTTGCAAAATTATCGGTAATTTTTATGCACTCGTGCAATTATAACCGAATATTTCCCTCATATATAAAATATCCCATAAAAGCAATGCAATTATCGAAAACTTACAGCGGTAATTGCATTGTATCAAGTCACCATAACAACACATTTGAAACCGTATCGATAGACGTCAGTAAACGACCCAAATAAATGTCACATAGACTTCAAAAATAGAAACACATTTCGCGTTTTGGTGAGTGCTCCATACAATCTATAGTGGCAAGTATAAATGAACAAAAAATAACATTTCCTTGAGAATTTCTTTATTCGTGAAATATTCCAATGAATTACATTCGTGCATAAAACAGACCAGATAATTTTGCATTCAAGCGTAATATCTTATACAAATTGCCTTCGATTATTTCCATATTTTGTAAAAGCGCCCTCGTCCTTCGGACTCGGGCACTTTCGCCAAAATATGAAAATAAACTTGCAATTTTTAGATATCACGCTTTCTTGCAAAATTATCGGTAATTTTTATGCACTCGTGCAATTATAACCGAATATTTCCCTCAGATATAAAATGTCCCATAAAAGCAATGCAATTATCGAAAACTTACAGCGGTAATTGCATTGTAACAAGTCACCATAACAACACATTTGAAACCGTATCGCTAGACGTCAGTAAACAACACAAATAAATGTCAGATAGACTTCAAAAATAGAAAAATATTTCGCGTTTTGGTGTGTACTCCATACAATCTACAGAGGAGATTATAAATGAACAAAAAATAACATTTCCTTGAGAATTCCTTCATTCGTGAAATATTCCAATGAATTACATTCGTGCATAAAAATTACCAAATGATTTTGCGTTCAAGCGTGATATCTTATACAAATTGCATTCGGTTATTTTCATATTTTGCTGAAAGAGCCCTCGTCCTTCGGACTCGGGCACTTGCGCCAAAATATGAAAATAAACTCTTGCAATTTTCAGATATCACGCTTTCTTGCGAAATTATCGGTAATTTTTATGCAATTCTAACCGAAAATTTTCAAGAGAGGCTTGAAAAAGGAGGCAGACTAGTTTTCGAAATGTCGCCAAGTGGAAGTTTAGCATTTTAAAAACAATTGTTGATTAAATCTACAAATTCATGAAAATATGAAACATATCTGTGAATTTTGGAATTCAATCTTTATAAAATAATGCAAATACTCGAAGTGGTTGATAATGACATATGACAAATACTCAATCACTAACTACTTCAGTATATTCTTGAGGAAAAAAAAAAACTTTTTATTCCTCGACATTATTTGCAAGATATTGATACTACGATCACAGTCTCAGGTTCTAACATTGACAACTTACCAGGTAAAGTAACGAAAATCATTGATACATTTGCATCTTGGTGTGATCGTAACAGACTCATTCTGAACCCTAAAAAGTCGTTATCTATGAAATTCTTTTATAGAAAAAGTAATATACCAAACGAAATACTCTTCAGTGAAGAAATAGTTATGACACAAGAAGTAAAGTTCTTGGGAACTCTGCTAGATGAACGTCTATTTGATCAGCACATCAATAATGTTTGAAATAAACTGAATTCAGCATTCTTTGCAATCAAACAAATGAAATCCTGCGTAACAAAAGAAAGCATTATCTGCCATGGCATTTCTCACATTTCACTCAACATAATGGCGTGGGGAAACGGTTCAGATCTGAATAGAGTTTGTGCAGAAGCGTATTTTGAGACTTAAATTCGACATGGATTTTCGCGAGAGTTGCAAACCGGTTTTTATTAGTGAAAAACTTCTAACAGATCTATGTACTTATATTCTCCAAGGTGTCAAATCCGCTATAAACATTTAAGAGGTCGAGCCCTTCGAAAAACGATTGCTTCAACACATACATATAGTACAAGATTCGGAGGCCATCTGCGGTTGCCGAGTCATAAAACCGCCATGTTCAAAAACTCCCCAGTCTACAATGTTGCGTCTCTCTACAATAAATTGCCGACTCATATAGTAAATTCTCAAAGTGATAACATCTTCTTCAATAGGGTTAAATCATTATTAATTGACAGGTGCTACTATACTGTGCAGGAGTATATAAATGATAATTTTTGATTATTTATTTAATGTTGTGTACTTCATGTATAATTATATATGTAAAATTTGACGTTGAAATATTTATTCAAATATTGTTAATGGTGCTTTTGTCTCCTTTTTTTCTAATTTTTCATTCCTTTATATTTTCTGACCTACCATATGTACCTGGTTGTACCAAAAATGGTTAATGAATTTTTATTATTATCATTTATTATTATTTATTGAGATAGTTACCGAATGGTGTCGATTTTGACACAACTTCCTATGCAGAGGAGGCATTCAACATTGATCTAGATCCAATGAACAAGTAGCAATCCTTTCATTTCCGTTGAACAGAATGCAATTAGCCTCTTTGATTTGATTTTTTTATAATTTCTGTTCTGTCGTAAATGAATCAATATTATTCAATTCAATCATCTGTGTACCATTCGTTGATAATATGTGTTCAGCTGATTTTGACTAATCTATTTTCCGTCTTCTTGAGTTGTTTTTATGTTCAGCTGTTCTTATTCCTGATGGTCTTGATTTTTCACCGGTATGACACTACCAAATACATATGGGATAGTATAAACACATTTTTTCCAATGATGTCCCTTGGTTGAAGGGGCTTATTACATTATTCACGGATGGTACACACATGGGGATTGGAATGAAATATCCAATTCAATTATGATAGGACAGAATGAAACAAAGAACCTATTTTGCAAAACGTAAATGAGGAGTTGGCTGCTCATTGTTTGAATATATATAATCAACGTTGGATGGTCCTTCTAAAGAGTAAAGTAGATTCAGTTCGAAGTACGTTGTGTCAAAATTGACACTTTTGATTAATCAGCCATGCTACTAATGGCATGGCACTAATCACCAGCAACTCGAATCTCCTAAATAATTTTCAAAAAATCTGGAAAAGAAAAACAGACTAGCCCCTGAAACGTCATCGAGGGGAAGTATAAAATAGTATATTATGCAACCATCATGTAATGATAGATATTAATACGGAATACGAAGAGAGCCGAAGGTGAGTTCCGTATGCTTTATACATAACCATTACATGGGAGTTGCATACGCTTTTTTTCTACACCGGATAAATAATGAAGAACTATGAATGTTATACTTATATTAATATCGTGGGTACCACTGATATGGAAGTGGAAGGAAAATATACATTTATTTCATTATTGCTAGCCTCAATGGGGTTCAATATCGTATTGGAAATATTGATTCCATTCTGAAACGAATTTTCAATGTCGCCTTCCGCCACTGAATTGAATTTCCAATAGATTAAAAATATGTCACCGTAATGACAGTTCCAGTGTAGCTTTCCGCAACTGAGTTGGATTTTCAAATGATTAAACATCTGTCATCGTGATGAAATCTGTATCATAATGAACTCTTTACAATGGAAATTCTCAATTCTTTTTATAACGTTCTCCATTATGAAACAGATTATGTAATAATCTGCGTAAATGTAATATTATAGTAACTGACAAAAGGGTCAAGTCAATTTTGCTTTCTTATAAATATTGCAATAATATTGCAAATATAACAATTTGCCCTGAAACAGAACATATAATACTTGAACTTTTTTGCCAGGGGGAAAAAATAAAAAAATTGAATTCCTGACGTATCCTTTGAAAGCTGTCTTGTCTTCAATTGTTACATGGGTGAAGAATCGAGTGAAAGAGACTTAGTGTATGATGTAAAAATATCTATAGAAGAGAGACAAGTCTCCGATCCTTATACGATGCTTCAACAAAGTGAGCGAGTTCATGAGCGAAGAATCACCAACAAGACGGCTGCCTTTCTCATACCCCAATCTCAATCGACCTGAGCTCTATTATCATGCCGTTGAGCTACATGTTCTCCATGAACTACTCAAAGATTTTCACCACGAACTCGTCCAAGAAATTCATCTAGGTATAAAGTAAATAGGAACCCCCCTCTTCCCCGGAGGGGGTCCAATCGAATCGCACAAAGTTGAAACTCTTAGCGAGCTGCGTCTTCTTGTTTATTTTTGAAGCATTAATATGCGCACATTCAAGTACAAAGTTTGATATATGGCCTGTGCTCAAATCCAACGTATCTCCTGCCCGGTGGCGTCTATCGATTCGCGGAAGGCAAAGCGGGGTGTGGACAGTGGCGGAACAAGAGGGATCGAGCGAAAAAAAAAAAAAAACAAAGTGATTTATGGTATTATAAACCATACGCTATTCGCGATAGAAAATATGCGATACGCCCCCTATCGACTTTTGCGAGAACACTCAATGGTTAGATTGCCATACTCTAGTTTGCATGTGTTTATATGGGGCTGTTGTGTTGACTCTTCAGTCATTTTGGATTTTTATGATTTTTGTGTGTTTGAGCTTTGATAGCGATTGTGGAGATTGTCAAAAAGTTTGGAAATATTCCTGTGGAATAATTCGAAGAGTTGCTGCTTTCCATTTATTGTGAGCGTATATTCACTTTTTTGTTGTTTTCTGGTTCTGAATATAAATTAGTCAGTGCCGGACTGCCCAGGAGAGATAGCGAGAAAAATCTCACGGGGCGTACCCCCCACGGGGCCCCTAGGAAAACAATAGCGTATTGACTTGGAAATGTTCATAACCAAGATAACGAACTCTATTCAACGCTTTTACAAGCTCTCAACTATCTTAGTGCTCATTTGGAATATGATGCAAAAACCTGCTCGAAAGCCACCTTCTTGATGAAAAACTTCTGTCAGTATGAAACCATATATTAATGTCATTCGTTTTTCTCGAATTGTTTGGATATCTTAATCCGGCTTCTAAATACTTACAAACCGAGGGCTTAGATTTTATGCAGGCCTTCCACATAGTGAACAACGCAAAACAAAATATCAAAAACATGTACAAAAAGTTCGACAATTTGAAAAACTTAGCTAACAAATTCATCAGATATTTAATTGACAAAGACGAGCTATCAGATGTAGACATAGAAAGCGAAATTCCAAAATTAAGAACACGCAAAAAGAAAAAGATGCCTGGAGAACTAGCTAATGACTTTGTTCAACCTGATCAGTACAAGAAATTCAAAACTGAAGTATACAAAACGATAATCAATCAAACTGTTACTAGTCTTCAAGAAAGGTTTGGCGCAAACGAACATATTTGTAATGATTTTTCATTTCTTGACACAAGAAATTTCACTAAGGTGCCTGGACTTCTCCACAATAAGGAAAAATTGCTGAATATATCAAATAAAATCAACATGGATCCAGATGACCTTCATACAGAACTCAGGACATTTTCAGAAATTTTTCAAAGTTTAGAAAATGTCAAAACAAAGAATTGTATTCAAAGCCACAATAAAAATTCTGAGTGTAACGGGTGCGTTCACTGTTGCTTTCAGTTGATTAGACTGTTTAACCCTTTCAGTCCTGGCGTACACTGTAGTGTACACCAATTCAAATCAATTCTAATACAAAATCTATTTCGATTTCGACCATTGCGTCCCAGCATACACTTCAGTGTACATAACGTTAATAACATAACGTGATGCTGGGACGCAATGGTCAAAATCGAAATAGATTTTGTATTAGAATTGATTTGAATTGGCGTACACTACAGTGTACGCCAGGACTGAAAGGGTTAATATGCACATTTCAACGTATACAAACCTGTATATTGCATATAAATATATAATTACCTTATCTTGTACCCAAGTTGCTTGTGAGCACGTTTTCTCAAAATTAAAAATTGTCAAAACGCGTTTATGGTCTAGTTTGTCTGAAAATTTATTAGAAAGTTTTATTCTTATGAGTGTAGAAACGGAAACGCTGCGTTCTATAGACCCAGTATTTATTTTTATAAGAATATTTATTTGGTTTGATTTATAAAAAAAATGTATTTATTTTTATATTTTTTGTTTATTTTCTTTCTGTGTTTATCTCATTTTTTAGTCTAAAACAAGTGTAGAGCTGATCTTGCACCTCAATCATTAATAGTACGAAAACCAATAATTTGTTGAAATTTCCGTATGCGACTCATGAAATAGAATGGACCTGGTAATTGGGGGCCCCAATTTTTCACAATCTCACTTGGCAAAGATAGGCCAGTCCGGCACTGGAATTAGTTAATCTTTGATACAATCTCTACGGTATGGGTGATAATGTATGATTTAGTGTGTAATGCATTATTTTAATTAGGGAGAATCACATCAACCAGCTGAAAACAGCCACTTCTGATACTTTAAATTTGCCTAAAAATATTGAATAAATTTTATATTCAATTGATCGAAGTAAATTTTTCCAACTGAGACATTAATTTTCAATTATTTCAGGTGTGCATTAATCATTAAATTATGCAAAATTCGTTCAGTAAACACGACTTGATAACAGAAACTCTTAAATCCAAGTCTTATCTGCAAACTCGAGTTTTTCTAATTTTACAATGTTTTCATAATGAAAAACATTTGAATTCGTTCAATGAAATGTTCTTCAAGTATTCAACTGTCGATTGAGTCACTTCTCACACAGAAATTAAAATTTTCACGAACAAAAGGAATACGAGAACATCGAAGTTCCATACATACACATGCAAATGTAAACATGACAATCTCACCATGGACAGTTCCGCGTTTCTCCGCGCCAGCACTGCGTTCTTATTTTCTATCGCGAATAGACTTCTTTCGAAGATTTTAAGATCGAGTTAATTCAGAAAATGCAACGACAGTACTCCTTCCATACTATTTTCTCTTCCAGAGTCCTTATATCATCATGAGAAACGAAAATTCAGAGAGGCATCAGCGTCAATGATATTAACGATGCCTTGACAAAACAATAAAATGGAGTAGCAACAACTTGGTGGAATTCAATGCTGGAAAAACCCAGGCATGTCTCTTCTCAAAGAATGCTGATCTATCTGCATCTGATATTACATAATGATAATAATAATAATAATGTGAGATCGATAGCTAAACGTGTTTCCCAGAAGCTTGGATTCCTATTTCGTGCGAAGAAATACTTCCCGTCAGCTTCTAATCATCTACAATGCACAGATGCGGTCTGTTTCAATTGGAAAATATAAGTTATTAAAACGAACGTAAAAATGTCGAGACATCGATATATTTGAAATATTAATATGTTTTAGTTGAAACTGAAATTTCAAAATCTGGTTTCATAAAGACACGCACTTGGCTTTGATTGTGGAGGCTGACATAAATTCCATCAAAAAAAAAGTAGAAGTGACGTGATCAGACAAATTCGATAGCTTGTTTTTCCAACTCAATGGGAGCGAAAATCCCTTTTTTCTACTAGTCCCAACCGTAAATATGCTGATTTCTTTATAGTTCACCGAACGGATAAGTAGGCGATTCATATCCACACAAGGTACGATATCAAATCATCTTGCGAACAATCTGTTCAGGCCAGTCTCAAATTACCTACACAGTAGGTTTCGGCTGGCACCTGTCAGAAAACAACTACTCCCCTGGCTAATACCATGAAGGGCATTGAATTACATCCGACCGGTGCCAGTGCAGGTTTCTTCACAGAAGTAAATCCCGCATTTGCTTTCGTCGATACAAATGAAGGAATTGATTTTCAATTATAGGGACGGACACACTTGCAGACCGGTTTCGGGCTATTTGGCCACTCGTCAGTGCAAGGCAGTGCCATCATCAACATCAAAGTCGATGACTTCCCATAATTAAAAATCAAAATCCTTCGGAGGATCAAGCCCCGACCAAAGCTGATGCGAACAACGAAGTTATTGTGCCATCTACCAATGGACGAGGTATTCCAAAAGCAAACCGAATTCGCCCATTCCTCCTGCGAGGAAAATGTAAAAACATTTGACATAGTCAGTGGGCATACTTGAAGACTGGCGTTAAATCAAATCATCTTGCGAACAATCTGTTCAGGCCAGTCTCAAATCACCTACACAGTAGGTTTCGGCTGGCACCTGTCAGAAAACAACTACTCCCCTGGCTAATACCACGAAGGGCATTGAATTACATCCGACCGGTGCCAGTGCAGGTTTCTTCACAGAAGTAAATCCTGCATTTGCTTTCGTCGATACAAATGAAGGAATTGATTTTCAATTATAGGGACGGACACACTTGCAGACCGGTTTCGGGCTATTTGGCCACTCGTCAGTGCAAGGCAGTGCCATCATCAACATCAAAGTCGATGACTTCCCATAATTAAAAATCAAAATCCTTCGGAGGATCAAGCCCCGACCAAAGCTGATGCGAACAACGCATTGAAAAATCAATTCCTTCATTTGTATCGACGAAAGCAAATGCAGGATTTACTTCTGTGAAGAAACCTGCACTGGCACCGGTCGGATATAATTCAATGCCCTTCGTGGTATCAGCCAGGGGAGTAGTTGTTTTCTGACAGGTGCCAGCCGAAACCTACTGTGTAGGTAATTTGAGACTGGCCTGAACAGATTGTTCGCAAGATGATTTGATTTAATCCCAGTCTTCAAGTATGCCCACTGACTATGTCAAAAGGTACGAATTGAATTCCACCATTCACAGAGAACAAAATACTTGGCGACCAGGGTAAATCGTGTAGAAACAAGAGATTTATCTGAAATAAACAAAAATTAATCGCAAAAAAGGATGTTAATAATAATAGTTGTGATATTTCGATTTTCCTGTCGTATTTAGGTATACCATTCCATCTTCAAAATCACGGCTTCCTTTAGGATTGCAAAATTTTGTTACTGTCAATCTGTCATCAATTTCATTGTGATTATCAAAGGTAATACCACGAGTCCTTCAAATTCAATCGATAAATTTTCGTTTTCCACAAAAATTTTTTTATTTGGCAAAAGAATGAAAACAAACCGTTTCGGTTTGTTTGAATACTTTTGCCTCAAAATAAAAAAGTTTGAGTGTTTCGAAAATGAAAATTCATCTCATTAAATTTGGAGAACGAGTTGTATTTGGAGAGATTATTTTTTGAACAAATAGAAGGAAGAACAATTTAATTGATCGGTATTAAGAAGGAAAGGAGAATAGGTGAAAATTTGACAAATTTAAAATGTCAAACAACGATGTATGCCCTCTATGATCCAGAAGAGATATGATGCTCAGGCAGTGAATATGATAATGCTTGCCGACTATACCAAGAGATGGCGTCACACCTCTCATTGTACAAGGTTGATAATTGAAAATTTCTTATGAAATGAAAATCGCGCCAGAAGTAACATAAAATCATTCGTTATGTCGTTGTATCAAAATCTTCATTCAACGGTTTTTTCTCATATAACAAAAAATGAATTCTATTTAATAAAAACTAATTGCACGCCATCTTCATTTGAGTTAAGGAAACCTTAAATATTTGAATCGGTCGTTCGCTATATCTGTCATAAAGTTGGGGTTATGAGCTATTTATGTATTTGAGTGTTTATTGAAATGTGTTATGTTATTATTATGCTGAAAAAGTGAATGACTATTAATAATAAGGTAACTCTTCATTCATGATAATTTATATAAATATGAGCCACTTCAATAGAATCGACGCGGTAAACCTTATAGTTTTGACAGTTCAAAGGTAAACAACGTTTTATCGAAAGGACCAGGCAGTTTTATCGGTATAATACCCAATGATTGGCTAGAATAACCATGGAATAAACCGCTACTATTGGTTGAAATGCCAAAAACGTCACATATTGACAAGTGAAAAAAATAATCATTGCAAGATGATTTAAAACCATGGTGCATCTACTGATTCGATATTGTTTAAAATTTCTTGGCGAGAAACAACCCAGGATTATTATAGCTTCCTAATTTTTTTATAGGGGGCGTTATATTAGCATTTTCAAAAATCTGTCAAATATTCGATTCATACTGACGTAAGTTTGATGTTATTGTTTTCAAACTTTTTTCGAATTTTTGGTAATATCACTTCATTTAAAACTTTCTGATGTTGTTATTTCTTTTCAGATATTGAGAGACCGGGACATACCCTCTCGAAATCGAAGTAGTAGACAGAAAACAACCACTTCCCAGAACCAGTTAAACATTTTCAACTCATCTATTATTTTGTTTGTTCCAAACTCATCTAATTCATTGTAATTCATCAAATTTCTATCAGTTGGCTGTGACATCCACCCACCTCTTCAAATAACCTGGGGGTTCGTTACAAAAACAAGTGAATCAGTTTGCTTCAGTTGGAAAATGTGTGGGTGCCAAACTCAACACCGTAACGGGTAGTATAATTTCGTTACCACCCACCTTGTTCACTTCTGCTTTGTTTGTTTTTGACGCAACAAACCGCAACTTGACAACTTCCATTATAGATTTTTGAACTTCATTTCCAGCTTTGGAGTCGGCAAGATATGGAATTTTTTGTAACAACACATTCAATTCAAATTTGACTTAAGGTGGTTTTTACTTGAAAAACGAGGGAAACTGACATCCATTTTTATACAAAATGTTTAAGGCTTTCGCGGCCGAGGTTTTCAGTATCACTACTTTTCTTCGGGTTTGAAGGCCGTCGTTCTTTGGAATATCTTCCTGAAGTTTCGCTAGTACGAGTGGCTAGCTTCTACAGAGGCTCATTCATCTTGACCATTATTCCGATGACTCCAGTCATGAGCCTCTGAAGAAGCTAGCCACTCGCGCTGGCGGAACGTTAAAAAGAAATTCCAAAGAACAACGGCCTTCAAACCCGAAGAAAAGTAGTGATACTGATCCACTTTTATAGTAAGGTGCTAATTTTTCTAGAAAATTTTGTATCCTGCATTTTTTTTACAAGGAAATTCACACGAAAGAGCAGAACTGTAATGTTCAAGAAACACCGCGTGAATCAAGGGACAGGAGATACAAATCAACATTCACTTTACATTTTTGAGTTTGTAACCCTCAGGAAAAACCTCTCTCGGCAAGGAGTTTCAAAGTTCAGCTATTATATTGAAAAACGATTCCTGAGCCAGAGACGTTCGAAAGGTCTCCAAGCCAACGACAAAAGGGTGAGAATCCAAGGGTGAAACGATCGATGACCAATAAAAAAAGCAGCGACCGTGGAAATATCTATAGAAGAGACACAAGTCCCCGACCCTTCCGTGATGCTCCAACGAAGTGAGCGAGCCTGTGAGTGAAGAGTCACCAACAAAACGGATTGCCTTTCTCTGAATAGAATAGGGAAGCTTCAATTAATGTTTCGATGCCGAACCTCATACATGAGAACTATATTCCAAGACAGGCCAGGCCTTATTTGTGCTTTGTAAATCATTAGAAGCTGACGAGAAGTATTTTTTCGCAAGAAATAGAAATCCAAGCTTCTATGACCGACATTGTCGAAGATACTTTATCGGCCAGCTGTGAAAAAATATCAACGCACCTGCAGAAATTCCTTCGAAATAGAAATATAAATTCGAGATGACCTTGGGAATATACCTATTGATCTGCCTTCAGAACTTTTCTGATAGATTATTAATACTAACTGACTTGATTATGAACACGCCTACAGGCAAGTCGATACTTGATTTGTCTTGGAGAGTCGACCCTCAGCCTTTTGCCCCTTCCCACACACCAATAGTGTGGTTACAATATGCCGCTAGCAATCTCAGTTATTTGAATATTAATTACTTTTGACCTGTTTCCTGAATACCTGTCGCCAAATATTTCACTTGTAGTTCCTTTCCCCCTTCAACCAAGTAGTACAAGGAAACCACAGTCTGAGAAACCATGGTTCAATAAAAGCTGCAGTAAGGCTGTCACATTAAAAAAAAACGGCATTCAGTCGCTGGCGCCGTTGGAGACGAGATCTGAGTATGTTAACGCAAGAAATAGGTGTAGTGCAACAATTGAAACTGCTAAAGGAGCACATAATCAGAAATGTCGTTCAAAACTTGTTGAATGTCCAAACGGTTCTGTATGATTCATAGACTATTGAATGTCCCTTTATCTGATGTGAATTATGTTAATGAACTTAATATAATAAAACAGATTGCGATTAACAATGGATATGGGGGTCAGTCAATAGACTCACTTGTGAGGAAGAAATCACATAGTCAAGCCCTCACGTTGGTGTATCCAGTAGTCAATACCGTGCCGGATACTTACAGAACCATAACTTATTCAGGCCAACCAAGTAAATTTTTCTAGACTCTTGAAAAATAATGATATTAATACAGCATTTCGTACTAATAATGAATTGGGGATATATATCAAAAATAATAAAGACAAAAATGAATCGTCATAAAAATCAGAAATTTATGAATTAACATATGTGGGTCATGTCCGATGTACTACGGAGGCCAAACGGGAGGATCTTTCAACACTCGCCTAAGAGAACACAGAACTAGTTTTTTCAATGAAAAAACAAATTCTACTTATGCAAGTCACCTCATTCTGGAAGGTCATGAGTTCAACCACGAGTTCAGAATGAGGCATTTTGAGCAGAAAGGTTGGGAACTTAACCTTCTAGAAAGTCTGGAAATCACTAGAGGGAAAAATTCAGATTAATAATTGAATGATCGGGTTGAATTAAATAACTCCCCATTGTTGAATATGTTCCCGGCCAATTATTCTATTTCTAGGAATAATCTTCATATGTAATAAGTCAGTATTTGAACAAATTACGGGTCGAATATCGGACCTAAGTCGAACCTTTATTGTAAGAGACGTTCGACCTACTTGTATATAAATACCGTATTATAGAATAGTGATTCATTTATCTTGCTTGAAGGAGCTATTGTAATAGCAAAACACGTGTTGCGGTTTTGTAAACCCATTGTAAGTGACAATCATACAGGAAACTGTGATATATTTTTGTCAAACGGTTCTCGTTCATTTTGGTCATTTGCTAAAGCTAACGCCAAAAATTTCACTTTCAGTTCATTTCCCCCTTCAACCGAAGAAGATGGATCACAAGCTACCACTGCCCAACAAAAAACGAATATATTTGCAAATATGTTTGTAGGAAATTCTACTCTGGACTCATCGGGGAAAGATCCCCCGAATATCACGCCTGTCGTCAGTCATATGCCTGGAATAAGTTTTCACCACCAAAATATAGAGGATATTTCAATGGACCTGAAGACGAATAAGTCATGCGGATCTGACGGATTCCCAGCAATTATTCTGAAAGTATGTTCCCCCGAATTGACACCAGTAGTTTGCGAATTATTCAACCTTTCGTATAACTCAGTGTTTTCTCTTGAGTCCTGGAGAACAGCAAGAGTAATCAATATGAAGCTTATCAAATATCTAGGGAAATCGGAAATAATTATTGATCGACAATACGGATCGCCCTCAAAGATCAATCAGAGACTCATTGGCGGTTGTTGATGGTGTAATGTCTGATAATCTCCCAATGAATGCAGGTGTTCCACAAGGTGAAGTTGTGATGCCACTTCATATCAATGATTTGCTGGAGAACACCTCTTGTCCAGTGCATAGTTTTGCGAATGACAGTACTCTTCACACTAGTTTCTCTTCCAGAGACCCATGCCAGCACGAGAAACAAAATTTCAGAAAGATAATTATGTCAATAGAATTAACGATGACTTGGAAAAAATTATAGAATGGGGTATCATGAACTTGGTGGAGTTTATTGCTGGAAAAACCCAGGCATGTCTCTTATCACAGAAAGCCGATCAATCATTATCTAGAATCCATACGCCAGGAGTAACTATTCCTAGTCAAGTATCTCGAT
>JAVJAQ010003950.1:0-175954 GCA_032362365.1 Zygogramma bicolorata
AAGGCAGGTATAGGCGTTAGTAGCAAATTGACCAACAAGTATGATGGTTCATATAGGATGAGCAAGGCGTTGGCTAACGATCGCTATGTGATCGAGGCTATCAAAGGTGTCAGGGGTTACAAGCGGTTCAAGGCGATAGCTGCAGTAGACTCCTTGAGAGCGTATCATAGCGTGAATGAGATGGAGTATGAGTCTGATAGTTTGGGTACAGATGAATGAGGTGATGTGAGGGCGAGAAAAAAAACCACTATGTATATATGGTTTGGGTGAATTAATGAGGACATTTAATTTTGCAGGATGGCCGGCTGTTACGACCTAAAAATGCAGGTCTGACCCGTTTCCATCCGCGAGGAGTGCGAGGGAGATCTCGGCACTGAATTGAGCTGAGCAGACCCTGTCCACCTACTCGGACCAATCAGGCGAGGCGGTCAACGGCGAGGGGAATTGGAAACGGCGTTGAGTCAGTCAACTGTGAGATACGATTGAAAAACGTATTGTATTTTGTTATTGAATAAAGGTGTTTGAACAGTGGATAAAAAAGCGTCTCAACACATATTTTGTAAACTAGTTATTCTATTGGTGGAAAAAATATACCACCGAAGTTCAGCCGATAAGATCGTCTTTGCCAAAATTTGCTATTGAACTGCCGCCTGACTGAAATTGTGGTTTTAGGAAATCACATTTGCATCACCACCTATAGCCAAGAAATCTAAACTCCTGCTTCGACTTCTCAGATTGAAAGGATCAGGCTGACACAGCACATGAGTTAACGCACCAGAGTTTTTATGCATCTTGTTCCAGAAGCTCGATTTTTCCAATCGCTACTTCACATCCCGACAGCTGATCACCATGAGCACATGGAACTGCGCTCAGAATGTTAATGGCAAATGGGTTGAAAAATGAAAGGGTATAAAAAGGGTTTTATCGTAAACAAGCTGACGTCCCCCCTCAGAAGTCAAAACTCAAGCAAGTAATGGATTAACGCGGTCTAACCTATAAGCTTGTGAATCTTAATACATAATTCACAGATCATTAATTACTTTATTCCCTTCCAGAACAGTAACATTAAATATAAATAACCTGAGGGGAAATATATGGAATATACGATGAAACTTTATTCCAATATATCTTTATGAACTCGTCAACTATAATATGGCTACCGACGATAATATAATATTTATTATAGTTCAAATATTTTAAAAATATCGCATTGCAGTAAAAATTGCAGGTCGTCGCGCATTGATGTCCGGCGATATATTTGATGACTGAAGGAATATGCGTTCGACGCTATTGTTAGGATATATATTTCGCCCCTCTGCCGAGCTTTAATATATATTATATCATCACTCATCGTCCGTAGCTGGCTAAAATGTTTCTAGAAATATGGAAAAGTGTTAAATCTTCTTCAAGTGTGTGAAATGTATTCACACTGTGAAGATTTCTTGAGGCAAACCTGACGCAATCAAACTTCTATAATAGGAGTTGTTATTCCATTTATTTGAACAGCACAATTTTTGAATAGCTCGAAACAGTTTCTAATACTCCATTATCTAACCATGAAAACTGCTAATAGTTTTCAGGATCATGATCTAATTCTTCTCGCTCCTATCCTTTTCTTGAATTATTTCAATATTAGGACTATTCAGTAAACCGCTGAAACATTCTTTTTCGAGTATGTTTGTATCCAACAAAACGTCATCGATTACAATAGGCCCCTTAGAAATGATATCAGTGTGAGTTGGGTTGAATTCTTTTCGGGTAATCTGCTCAAGGTTCAAATAACTGAAAAACGAATCTTTTGTATTTTCTGGATGGTTTTCCTTCTCTATACTCCTTGATCTTTCTACTAATTGATTATCCATACTTGATCTTATATTCTGAGTTTCTTCTCCTGATCCATTATCAGGATTGTCGACTTTGGTGTACCGCTTTTTCAACTTCTCATTCGTTATGGCAGCGGGGCACATTTTAGCGATGGCATTAAATGATTTACAGAAGGGTTCAACAAGTGTGATTGTTGTCTGAATATTATGATCACTTCGATTCCTTGACTTAGCAGTTATTTTCTTACCGAATTCAATGCTACCTCCTTTTTTGCGATTTTCGACCCGTGTGACTATATGTTTTTCTTTAGTTTTTGTCAATTCACTCTCTGACTTGTTCACTTTCGTATCAACGTGAATTGGAGTTTCACTTTTCCGTTTCGAAGGAATTTTTGGTTTTGGCACAGAATCTTTACTTTGTTTAATTTTTTTCTCAGGCGTTTTCAAAATCTGTTTAGGGTTACAATGAAACTCTATATTCTCCTTTGACGGCATTTCTGAGTCACCCCTAGTACTTTTATTAGTGATCATTTTGATAATCTGTGAAATATGCTCAACTGCTGCCGGAGTATTGGTTAAAAAGTTCTGAAGTTTTGTAGCTTTCGACAAATCTGATTTGACTTTTTTGGACATATTGAGTTTCTTACCTCCAGCCACTTTATCACTTTTGTTTGGAGTTTTTGAGTGGTGACTTTTCAACAAGCCAACAACTTTTTTTGATGAGTTGGCAGGTAATTTCTTTTTTTGAAGTGCCTTGAACCCAGCTTGGGATTTCGGAGTTTTCGATTGTTTTGTTTTAATTTTTTTCAGCGCATTGGTTTTGAAACCGACAATTGTCTTGGCTTTCACACCATCTTTATGAGCTTTCTTGTGTGTTGTTGATTTGGTATTCACTACTTCATCAACTGTTGAATTATTTTTTTTCTTTTTAATTTGTGTAATTTTTTCGCTTTCAGCTGTGGAATCACGACTAGTGTTCATTTGCACCCTTTCAAGTAATTTTGCAATACACCTGCTGCATTCTTTTTTTTCTGCACTTATAAAACCAGAACACTTTGAACACCTCCAAGTTTTCATCACGAACCCATCTTTACGTTCATGGTACGCAACATAATAAGGTAACTTGAATTTTCGGGAAGATGGATTTTCATTTTTTTTCTTGATGATGCTCTTATTCAACCCAGCCATTTCTTTCAGTGCGATGATCTTTGGGGTAGATTTTCTTTCTCTCTTCGTTGGATTCAAGGCTGTACTCGAGTTTTTGAAGAAATGACTCATATTTATAACAGGAAACGAATCAGCAGATTGCAGGAGCTCGTCATCTATATTGTTTTGAGTATCTGAAACATTTTCAAGTTAAAAATCAATTTGCATTCACCGAAATAAGTTTAGAGTTACTCATTGCCAAAGTTTTGATCATGAAGTATGTAAGGAGTAGCATCAAATAAAATAGCAAACACTGATGATATGGTTATATCATTCACAGACGGTTAACCTAAAGAGAAGAGACATATAATCTATATTCATAGCGCGCAGGAAAAGATCATAGAGGCTACTTTTTATACTAAACACGAAAATCATTGATTCAAATGAATAATTTTTATTTGAATGGATGAACTTGGCCCCTCATATCAATTGCACTCAGAGTTCCAGTTTTACTGTTATTTATTCAGCAATTTGCGTATCTGCGAAAGTATATTTTACTTCAACTACGAGCAATCGAATATTCTGAAGTTAGAATGAAAATGTCGATGCAAATGATTTATCGGTCTATTGAAAATGGGATGTTTATTCTTCATGATGGCAGTGGAAGTGAAAATTAATGTGAAAATGATCATTGCAAAAATCCAACTCTCCGTGTCTCACTAGTTCTCCGTTCTGCTCTCATTAATGAATGTACTGTATGAAGGGGGTTTTCAACTGTTGTGCTTTGACACATTGAAGGAACACAATGATTTTTGGGTCCTCAAATTACCAAAGCCTTACTTTTTAACGGGTGAATCCCAGCACAGTTCCCAGGCAGGGAATTGAGCTTTGGCCTTCTGCTTGGCAGGTGGACGTGCTTACCTCACAGTTCTGAGAACTCTAACATTTCAATAATTCCTTAACATGTCTGATATATCTCACTTGCCTTTTATGGAAATTGTAATGTGATAGTTTGAATGTGTTCTATAGGAAAAAGAACTTTATATATTAACGAAGAAAATCAGTAGGCTTGAATACGTTTGAGTGAAACTTTTATTGTTCATCATATTCATTTTGAGAGCATGTTTTCTAGACAACGAATGAATCTTGATCGCTTCTTTCCGATATGTACGATAGTTACAAAGCGAGCATTCGTAGGCCGGTGGTTTTCCACACTCTTGATCATGTCGTCTCAAATGAGTTTTATTCTTGTATGATTTTCCACATCTGGCACATTCGAAACGCATCATTTTATATCCTGAAATAGAGTTGTATCAAAAAATTATGAGTAAAGGAGCAATACACATCAATTTCCATTCATACGGAGAGTTCGATGATCACGGAGTACTTTTAATGACTTGAAACAAAGAAAGCTTCATTAGCACCACCGCACTTAGGTATCAATAGACCAAGGCATCAGAACACCCATTGTGCTTACTCTTGTCAATCTATTCGACCATAACTGAAAAGATTGTTGAGTAATCAACTGGTTTGTACATCATTTACAAAATATTTCCAACCATTATGCGGTCATGGATCGTTGTTCGATATAATACTTGAGGTAGTAGTGTTCAACCTTTCCAACAGACTAGAAGAGGGCTCAAGTCATACTACTACTTAAAGAAAGTGAAGATCAAAAACTCAAAACCTCCTTCAGGCCATTATGGCTTTAAGAAGAAATGATCTACAATGCTTGCCGCGAGAAAGGTTCGTGAAATATCGAAAGATGCCAAAAAAAGTGCGAAGTTCATTCAACATAGCAGACAGGACATTGATTATTCAGGAGCTGCAGCAAATGCGGATGAATGTAGTGGCAGAATATCGCAAGGAAGGAAAGTTTAAATTTGAAAACAAGGTGAAGAATGTGGGAGGAGGTATACTGTCGGCCCTTGAACACATTGCATCATTTTGTAAAACAGTGTCTTCGAACTCAAGCTACCTGAGGGTGCCTCTGCAATCGCTCTCACATACCAATCGATGCCTTTAACTGATACATGAGAGGATGGTCCGTAACATGCTCGAATTAGAATCAGTAAAAAAAGAGGCGAATATACTTCGAGGGCAAAAAAAGGATGAAATAAAATTCAGAAAGGATAAAAGTGTAGTAATAGTGGGTGATCGAATAGCTGAACTGGCAAGAATAATGCTGCTCAGAATAGAAGGGAGGAGCCTGTCAAGGTTGACATCTGCCTACAGAACTGTACCTGCTGAAGCACTTCAAGTGATAGTAAGTAAGGCAAGAAAAAAGAGCCTGCAATATAGGCAAATCAGGTAGTATAACTTACATAGAAAGGGGGAAAGGACGAAAAGATGGTACCTCATATAGAAAAACGGCTTTTATGTAAACACATGCAAATTATTGGCTCACTCAGGCATCAAGCGGGCACAACTCGTACAAAATGTACACAATAGAACGACTTTTGCGAATATTGTGGACACTGTAGAATAGACAATTTTCAATTGTTCCAGTTTCGAAAGAAGCTATGTAGATAGTCTCAATGCAGCAGCTGAATGACTTTGAGAGAGAAAATATAGTTGAACTGCGACACAGCACAAAGTCGTATACAGATTCATCTAATGAATACAGGGCCTGAGTAGATTTTATGATTGGGGAAAAGAAGAGCTGAAGTGCTATTCAGAAAATGATAAGAACAATCATGTTCCAGAAGGAAACGTACGATAGAGCAAGACAGAACAGGGGGAAAATGAAGAAAACATGACTAGTCAGTAGAGTTTTAGTGAGTAGTGACGATAGTCGAAGCCCACACAGCTAATAGTTTAACAATTGAGTGGTATTGGTTCGGACTACCATTGTCTATATTATTAACTTTATTGAAAGATGTTGCAAAGGAAAGACCTATAAAAAATAGAAAACAATGAAGGCAATCAAATACAAACAGGAGGTTAATGAATTTCATGGTCGAAGGATATAATTGAAGGTTGATTGATCAAAGAAAATAATATTTTGAAAAAAAATCCCCCACTATAGGAAATTTGGGTATATATAACCGATCATACCTCGAAATGTTGTCAGTCAAAACAATTTGCAACTTGGTTTCAACATTTGTCAATATTACTCCTGATTTCATATAGATTTTTTGTCTGATATTTCATAATCAATATCTCAAATTTTTTCTCACAATATTATTATCTTTGATCAATCACCTTCGATTTTATTGCATACTTTTGTTTGTATTTGATTGCCTTATTTGATTTCTTTTTTTATGAGCCTTTTCTCTGCAACATATTTCAAGACAGGTGATAATGTAGACAATGGGAATCGAACAATTATTAGAATTAGAAATAGAAAGGAACATTGTTGACCACATTCAAGCTATATCTATTTTCAATTTGAATACTCTCATAATACAACAATTATTTCACTGTCTCCTTGGCAAAACAGTTCAATTGATTTAACCATATAATGGGGACATTCTTGTTTCCAAGGGATCAAGTTGAGTATCGATAAAACCATATAGAAGTGAATATTGAATTGCCTGACTCAACTCCATCTCTCATCAGTAACATTTGTTCCGTTCAGTGGCCTCATGTTTGGCTAGGTTTATAGGACTAGGATATAAATTACTAGTAAGCATCGAGAGCTCGTTACTCGTTACAAGTGACGGAAAAATATGTTCAAGATTAAAACACGACAGCAATAATACTGCCTGTTAAGCTAAGGTCCTCGTTTGCATATACCTCATCTTTTCTTGGAACTTATATCGCCTACTTCAGTTGAAGAACCTTCTCTGAAGCAAGAGGTATATTATGTCAAATGCTATAGCATTAATGCAATCGAAAAGGGTTCGACAATATGAATTCTAATCATATTATAATGATAGTCAAAATGCACACATATTTGATAGTATCATTCATTCATTATTCATTCGGGGTTGGCGCAATGGTTAAGCGCCTGGATCATGATCGAAAGGTTCTCAGTTAGATCCCAAAACGGGGTAGATATTTTTTTCTCTCGAATTTATCTGTCTTATTGAGTTCGATTCTGACACCATTTCAAGGTGACGGATTCGCGAATAACCTTCTGTTCCTGAGTAATGGCATTTAGAGTTGGAGATAAGGCCTTGATCCAAGCTATCCCAAGTATCAGAAAGACTGCTGAGAGTTACTCGTGAGGGAAACTGGACGACAATATGATTATTCGTAGGTGCAACTTATTACTTTCCTTAGTGTTTTTCGTTAAATTATTTGTAAAATTTGGTTACAACATGATAGAGTTTTGCATAATAGAATACTTCAATTTTTAGTTTAATTTTTTAGTACAATTGATGAGTTGAAAGGTACCTAAGTCATCAATTCTCTAGTTATTGTGTTATCATTAGCACTCGGGAAGCTGCCTTGAAAATATATTACACAAACACTGCTGGGTTTCATGAACCATGTCTATTGGACAAAAGACAACCAAAGATATGCTATGATTATTTCAGATCGATGAAGTTCTGTTAAGGAAGATTCATGTAACAGTAATTTTCACTTCCACTACAACTTTGCAATTTCCACTAAGGAGAAAATGGTCTATTGTTATATTTATTTCTCAAAGTTGAAGTAAAATTACTGTTGGATAAATCAAGCTTTACTTTTGCAACAGAACACCAGAAATTCTCCGGAATGAAGTAAAAGAAATGAAAAATTATTTATTAGAATAATTTATGGAGTTAATCTAACAAAAAATATAAATGAACTATAACCAAACAATGTACCTACTTTGAACTGATTATTTATCAACCATATATAAAAAATGATAGTAAGTTCCGTAATAATAAAAACAATTTTTTACAATCGCAAAAAAATATATGGAGTACTAAGAACAAAGTTCGAGCTCACCCTACACTCAGTTTTCATATATCAGGTAATCATTTGTACATATGGGTTAACCACCACCCAAAACACTTTAACGGTAAAAAAATACAAGTGCTTTTGATGAATTTCTCACATAAACTTCAGTAGTATGAGAACAACATAAAATTTTGTAGATGAAACTTCTGATCTTTCTTCATTTTGAATAGTAACTAATCACAGGACAAAATAATGGCTTGGACTGAACTACGTCATTGTTTACCAGTTTTGAGATGAAAATAATCGGCTGTCGTACCGCTAACTTTGACAGATACACAAATGCTATGGACAATAGTCTATATTTCATTGGAGATATTTTCAGGTCCCAGAAACTAAAATGAACAATCTTAGACAATACTTCAAAATCATTATTCATGTACCACACTTTCAGAAAATAATTCTTTGTGTGAGAAGAAAGACATTTTATCTCTGTTGACAGTTGACAAAATATCACTTTTTTCCTGGATATACATTTCAAACATTATTGAAGGTAGACCAGAGAAAACTCGGAATCACATATTTTCTGACTTTATATCATTAAAATAACTACTGAACAAACACTCAATTCTCAATTTTCAAATCGATCACAGAATTGAATTTACATTTATTCGCTTTCCAGATTTCCTTGGCTACGCTGATTGAATTGTCGTTGTAAGTACAACAGCCAGCAGTTTGAAAAGCTCTTGGATTTGGATTGAATCTTGGACTTTTTATCCACCCTCTTCGCATCATATATATATGATTACTGCAACTTTCAATTTCTATTTCTTCGCGAATTATTCTGGAGTTGAGTGTTTTTGCTGTGGTAATGGGTCTTCGTGTTGTTGAAGTGAATTTTGTGTCCGGTTTTGTGGTGATGTTTGGAGAGAGTCGAGGTCATGTCCTAATTGCGTACTGTTAGTTCGTGTTCGTAGAACCTGTTGGATACTCGTCGGTTCGTCTATCCTATGTATGTTCTCGGGCAGTCGTAATAAAGAATTTCATATATTCCCTGTGACTTGTGATTCGTTGGGTATTATATCTTTAGGTGAGCGCAGGGAAGAGGATATTTGATAGTTTGCTGTGAAAACTGCCTGGATGCCGTATTCTGTCAGAATTCGGCTCGCTTAATCAGTGACTACCAGGATGAAAGGGAGGAAAGCTTGCGGGCGTTCAGCCGGGTCTTCCGGTGGTATGGGAGACATGAAGCGGGTTTGTTGGCGTTGAATGGGTCTCTGGATCTGGGGGTGGGAATAATCGTTTTGAAGAAGGGCAGATGTGAGGTTTTTTTCAGCTCACTGGGTCTCTTGTAGTCATCTGTGAGTTTGATGGATCTATTGATAAAAGTGTTCAGTACGGAGCTCACCTAGGCTGGATGATGATGGGAGTTGGCATTGAAATATCTGTTGTTGTGCATGGGTTTTCGGTAGACAGTATGAGTGAAGTAAAGATTTAATACCCAACGAATCACAAACGAGACGACTCACAAAGGCTTCACAACTCCTGGAAACCATAAATACCATCTCTCTATCCACAAAACAACAGTCTTCACTTTGTCAAGATGAGAGCTGGAGGTTGAGAATGGAATTCTTGAGAATGGCTCCAAAGTGGGAGCCGAAACGTCAACAGAAGAACGATTCCAGGCGCGGTTCAACCCGAAGTTCCAGTAATCACATATCCTCCCTATATATATATATATATATATATATATATATATATATATATATATATATATATATATATATATATAATCATATATATATATATTCTCAGGTTTTTAGGTTATTTGAAAGAGCGGAGAGGTTGTAAGAAACTGTCAAGGTAAAACTTGTTAAAGTACCTAGCTAATTTATGTTCTATTTCTTGACCTGCTTCATATCAATTATGAACCGTAAAACCTATGAGTCACTATTTACACTTCAGGAACTAGACCTTAGAAGAATCAGACAAAGCTAGTAGTACCAACTTGAAGTTCAGTTCTTATATGAGCCATAAATTTATCATTACACTGATTAAAGGCCTAATAATTATTGATCCAATGACTCGAAATAATAAAGATCAGATTTAATCTGACAGTTTAGTGCAACAAGAAAACTCTTCAACATACCGATGATTATAAAAGAGCTAAAAATGATTTTGTATTCAGGACGGAAAAATACTTATTCGGTTGCAGATGAATTGACACAATGTTTTGAAACTTCTTGATTTTTCCACTTTCAAATAATTTCCTTATATCTATCCTGTTGATAAAAGACACATTTGATCTTCTGATGTCTCATCAGGTTTTTCTTCTCGTAATAACTTTTTCCACATACACATGTAAAATTACCTCTTCCTCTTGGTCTTCTGCTGTACATACCTGAAATAGTTTTCGATTTTACATTATTGAACTGTGATCGCAAATATTTGATTCCAATTTGTATTTACAATTCAATCACTTCAAGGATGAAGGAGTATGTGCAAAAAGGAACGATCGAGACTAGTTTCGAAAGAGCCATAATATATTCTTACAAAATATCATTTTCTAAATAATTTTCATTCGGTCACTCGCCGATGAATACTCAAAATTGACTGTGTGAAATGTTCGTTAAGAAAGTTAATCATATTTTGATATAGTGCCATAATTTTTGGACATTTCAGGCAGAAGAGTCGGAAAAAATCATCAGTTTTACCAAGAATCAATTAGATTTGTTCTCTCTGGGTACAAATTTTATTGGCCGTTGAGGGGAATGTGCTAAGGCCGACTTCTTGAAAATGTGTTTCGTTCAATCCTAAAGAGAGTAGCACATTAAGACAAGTGGTGTATGGTCTTTCTGAACTGGATACCGTTGGAAGAATCGATTTAATGCCAATCGACAGATCTACCAGAAAGCACATATCCGTGATTCAACCATTAGATTGAAATATAAAGAAAAACAGCCCACGTCGATGAAGAAAACAGAGGAATCTATGGACCAACCATCATCTTCCACAAATATTAAATCAATGTGAACAACATATTAATAACGGGATTATCTTCAGTGAGTGTACTGAGAAATAATATTTATGGTTCAAGAACATTTCTTGAATCATGAGATCTGTTCGTACTTAATAGGAAAGTATACATTTTTGTAAAAAAGTTGAACTGTGCTTGCTTTTCTGTTCGCGAACCATTAATAGTTCCGAACCAGATAATACGTATTATATATAAATATTTTGAAATAGATCTATTGTAATTCATTACCATGAAAACCACCTATGTTCAGTTTTGAAATCTCTAGTTTATCGCATATGCAAAAGTTTTCAAGTGTTTTCTAGTTGCATTTCAGTGTGTACTACAATAGTTCATTATGGTAACAGTTTTTTTAATTCTTCAGTGGTCCACGTTGAGGCTTCCTGTTAGCTCAGATTTTCGAAAGCGTGATGTCTGTTCCAAGAGGACACGGTGACATCAATGTTCCTGCTAAGGAGTTTCGGTTATTTCGGTACAGATGTCAGATAACAGCAGCAACTACAAAAACTGAATTCTGAATAGTTCCTAAGATACAGTAAAATGTCCCAAATGGTTTTTCATCTTGTCGATAGAATTGCTTTTATCATAAATATCCAGACTATCAGCTAAATTAAACCCTGACTCAGAATCAGCTGAGACTTACCAAATTCATTGATGTATATATATTGAAGATATATTTCTGGAATCTGAAACTTCCAGAATAGCTTTCATGAATGTACACATCGTATAATATATCGCAAGGCTGATAGAAATAATGTAACATCGAATGTGTTGAGATATTGATATTCATCGTGTTGCTTCATTATAAACGAGGAGCAGTTTTGATCTACAAGAATACCATAAGCATGGTCGGCGTCAATGTATCTGACCAAATATATATTTAAATAATTTATTGACCATTAAATGGCCATAATATTTTCCCGTCATCGAGGATTTTCATCGGTCATAGTGAATTTATCGCGAAATGCTAATGACAATAAGAAAACATTCGGTCAAATAATTTTTTTATCCGAAAAAATCCGAAAAACCTATTTGAAAGTAGGTGGAAGATATTTCTGTTCCAATTTGAAACTCTGCACGTGTTTTTTTTTCTTCTATGAATTTGAAATTTACAACAGTTTGACATATATGATACCTTAGGGTGTGGTTGTCCGACAGCTACAGCTGCTAGTATGACAAAGAACTGACAAAGAAGAAGTCTACAAAATTCTATTAATATCTCCTAATGCTAGAAAACATTATCTATGAAAGTTTAAGGCCCTTTCTGAATGCAATGTGGCATAATGCTCCTGAACCGATTGAAATTACATACGATCCAATTTAATGTGGATGGAAAATTAATGCATCCACTAATCTTGGATTATTATGGTATTTTGGCCCAGGAGCACCGCTGAAAGTCTAAGGAATTCCAAGCAACCAACCGAATGAGGAGGAAAACTAAGAATCAGAGAAGGAAATTGATCATAATGTAGATGATACCGATGTGGATGATTGTTAATTGATGAACTGGAATTCAATAATAACTTCTGAATGAACTTTCAATAATTGCATGATTGTAAAATTCCCCCTTCATTACCTTCTCTGATCTTATCTATGTGTAACTAAACTATTGATAACTGAAGATGAAAAGTAGTATGCGCGATACTTCCGGTCATTTTGGAGCCCGCATACAAATATATTATTTAGTTCACATCAAAATGCATAAGATTGAAAAAAAAGGTTTTTGCAATGACGGGAAATGTTTACCTTTCTTCAAACCTTTCAAATATGTATGCCGGACTTTTCGGGCTAAAAAAATTGGTCGGTCGAATTTTTTCTTATTGTCACTAGCATTTCGCGCAAAATTCATAAGACTGATGAAAATTCGCGATGATTTTAGAATCCGCGATGCCGGGTCTTTCAGGATTGGCAGCTCCCGGACTATTACGTTCAGAGTTTTCAGATAAAAGCATAGTGAAAATTTCGTTATATTCACCCCCTTTTCCCGTCAAACTTCGGGAACCTTCTGTACGAATTGAGAAAAAAATTAAGCAACCTGCATTATCAAAATCACTATCGCTAATGAGAAAAGAGAACCGAACGAAAGTAATAATATAGATACGAATACCGTAGAGAATAGGGATATTCAAAGCGTCATTGAACTTTGGGTGTATGTCAATTACTGTTGGATTCGAACAGAAGTGCATCCTTTGACTATATAAGCTAAGGATATTAAAAAATAATAATTGGGGTTTGAAGAAAAGTTTTGCTATTGTTGTTTTTTTTCATCATAAATAGTCTTCGAGTCATTGAACATGAATTTTAAAATTTGCTGTTAAAAATTCGGCCCGGAACCTCGTTTTTTGGGAACTTCTTGACCAATTTTCGACCCTTTTTAAAGTTTTGAGTCTATATCTCTGAGATGAAGCGTGTTTCGACAAACTCATTCCGTACAAAATTACATTTTCATCAATAACTTCTCTTTGTCACAGCAAGATTTCCGCAAAATCGGTGAATTTTACTAGATATTGAAATATGGCCCTTTTTGGGCGCGCTCCAGTAGTGAAACTGCCAGTTTTCCAGAATAAACAAAAAGTTATAGATGATGAATAAAAATGTTTTGTTCACTTCAATTTTGTATAGAATTTGCTTGTGATGTTGTAAAGTTGGGGATAGGTTTCAGAAGATTCTATTGGCTTTAGTTCTATGATATATTTTTGAAACAATGGGATAAGAAACAAAAGTATATAATTCATGTTAAGGTTTCTGATAATCGTTTGTGTGATTATGACTTCTTCATTTCAAAGAGACATCGAAGATGGAGTCTAGAGTTTCATTCTGAATAGTCGTCATTTCCAAAGACAAAATCATTCATGGTGTTTCAGAATATGCCATTTCAGATTGCTTCTGTGCAGTGGCGTAAATAACGCCTTGGCAACCTTGGCGGCGCCAAGGGGCGCAGTGCAGGAGGGGGCGCAACAAAAGGCATTCAATAACAAAAAAATAATATCATAATACCTATTCTCTGAGGGAGGTCCGACACGAAAAAACGGTCCTCCTCCTTTCTTCTTTGACCCCTCCCCCTCCGGCCTTCTCTCCTTCCCCTCTTCTTTTCTCGGGTTTTCCTTTTTCCTGGTTTGTTTTTTTCTCCCTTTTTGCCCCCTCTTTCGGGTCGCCCCCCTTCCCCCCCCCCCTTCCCCCCCTCTTCCCGGTTGGGGGGGTTTGGGGCCTGGCCTGCTTCTGTGATAAGTTTTGTACGAGCAAACATTGCACTCCATCGAAGGAAGTTTTCCACAATAATAACGTGTGTGATGACCAAGACTTGTTTTCGATTTATAAACCTTCTTACATTTTCCACATTCGTACTTTCCTGGAATGAAAGGAAATATACTAGATTCGACAGACATTTGAAGAACGAGTTCCAGTATGTTTCAAGTTTGATAATTCATGAAAACATTTCAACTTTCAATTGGGAATTTGAACAAACAGTCACTCACTAAATTATATAAGTTGAAGAGAGTCTTATTTTGAAAGAATAATTCACGGGTTGGGTGTTATTGAAAATAAATCCCATCCAAATAGCAAAGCAACTAGCAAAGTTCAGGATGGAATTGTTTGTTCAGCACTTTGACAGCATTATATCCATTGGTAAGACAGGGGTGGACTGACCCTTAACAAAGTTGAAATGCTTTCATCACATTTACCATAGAGATAAAACGACACAACGTTATTGATTTTTCTGAAGTGGGATAAATAAAAATGATATTAAATACTTCGAAAACCTTTAAACACGGACATTGCCATTAACAATTCTTTTTGTAATCCACATGAAAATGAAAATCAGCATTCAATATGATTCACAACTGTGAAGGTAGTATTTTCGTATGAGCTGAAATACTTTCAATATTTAGTGATAATAGTATTGCTTTCAATGAATAGGTAACACTTACATACTGTTAATGAACACTAAGATGCCTAGGAAACCCTGGTGTATCTAGTGATTCGCTATTGTTCAGAATTTCTTGGCGAGAAATAATCGACGATTACAAAAGCTTTCTAATTTTTGTAGAGGGGGCGTTATATGAGTATTTTCGAAAATCTGTCAAATGTCAGTTTTGTCAGATTGGCGTAACTTTGAGGTTTATTGTTGTCAATGAAAACTCTCTGAAATTATTTCTTTGCACTCAACAGTGTTCAAAAGTCTATACAAGTAAAATAAGTTTTGAAGTTATTACAAGTACTTTTTCACAATGTGTAGAAGATTTCGTATTTTGTGTGGTCAGTCAAAATCTGGGGATCCAGATATTCTTCTTTATTCAGTACCTAAGATAAGTACAAAACAAATCGCCCCGAAATAATAACATGAATGTAGAGTTGTAGCTAATTTTATTCGTTTCAGCTTGAGCGAAAGTCTTATATCGAGGAGGAAACATCTGTAGCTCTTATCAATGAGATATTGAAAACAAAGTTTTGTTTAATTAGAGGAAATATCGATGTGATACGTATTTTGAACCGTTGCATAACTGATGTGTTCATCCCCAATCCCAAGACGGTCTGTCACCTTCAATACACTAGCATGAACTTTGTCGTACATTAAAAGCACAATAAAAGATCGATTCTCACAAACCGCATCATGCTATTGGCCTTGATTGCCGATTTACAGCTGTTTTCAAGTTGTGAGATGAAATATTTCCAAAGGGGCTGTGGGGGGAAGTACACGGGGGTATTGGGTGGCAACTGTCCTTAAAATGACTTGAGGGGTCTATAGAACCTTCGTACAAAGTGACATTCCTCAATCATTTATTGCAAGGTTGAACCTATATTTGGTAGTTAACATCCCCACTAAGGCTTGTGCCATTGAGGGTATACTCATTTTCCACTTTATTTGGTGTGAATAAGAATAATATTCAGCGAATGCAACACGCTCCCAGTTCGAAATACTTATTTTTCAAGCATCCTGTTGTGATTCTTGAACAATCTATGGCCCAGTTCATGAATGTAATGAAGAACTTATTGCAATTGATGAACATACAAAATATTCGCATTCTCATATCAGTTTCAACCTGAAATTCACCAGAATGCGAAGTGTGTTTCCTTGAAGAAATCCTGGCATCCACTAGGAATCCTGATTTGGTGAACACATTTTTCGGAAGTGAAACACCCATCGCCAAAATGTACTTTCAGGAAAGAGCTTGATTCCACCCACTTCCTTTTCCTTACTTTCGTTATATACTCCTGCAAATGGGAAGCAAAAATGGCCTTTGCCGTCCAGAAGGTGGAGTAATTCTTAGTTTGGGATATGTTATTAGGTTAGGGACCATGATGAAAAATTCAAGTTTTCGACCTTGGAGGGGGTACGTACGAACCGCCATCTTGGATTAAAAGTACGAAAAATTGTTTTTTCCGATTTAACTCCCCAACGGTTGACTCGACGAAAAAAAATGTTCAATTCGAATTTGAAGATATTAAAAATTTCTACATTTTTGTAGGTACACTTTTTTCGTAAGTCCAACAGGTGGCGAGTTACAGCTGATGAAATTTTTACTTTTTTACAGAAATTGTTCAACTCAATCTTTTCACGGTAAATTCTGTAGAAATGAATTACATTATGTTATTGGAGTTAGCTTTTGTATATAATTTACAATATATGGTAGTGCAACAACTACCTTCAATGTTTTTTAGTCTGATGTGAACTTCGACTGTTAATGTGTGAATAAAATCCACTATACCTGAGTATATCAAAATGCATTGTTGTCTCTTATACGAGACGTATGAATACAACCATTTTCAATAACACTATTGATAGCGACATCTTGGAGTCTGAATATGACATGGAGGATCTTGGAATTTGTCTCGACAGTAAAGGGTCTCCTCGGTTAAGATGGTCGAAATGCCCTTAATCACGAATTTTCGATTTGACCCTCGAATGATGTTACCCAGGTCTGAAAAACATTCACCATATTTTTTATTTCCTCCTCCCCCTATCTTCTCCCCTCTGGGGGTGAAAAAATGGCATTTTTCATGTTTTATTTTTTTTTCTCTCACTCCAGGACTCGAAAAATATTGAAAAAATTCAAGTATATAAAAGACAGTCTGTTCTCAAGAAATAAAATTTTTTGGGCCCCCGGCCCTTCCATGAAGGCCTTTAAATTTTTTTTTGAAATGTTAAATTGGAAAAAAATGGCAGAATACCCAGGTGTCCCGGGTAATATTATTTCATTATTTCAATGGGGCTGATATGTACTATAACAACTAATCTCGTTCATTTCGTTATCAGTGGTGGCACTTGAGAAAAAGGCATTTTTTGTGAATTTTTTATGAAAAATTGGCTGTAACTTTTTTGTCATCAATTTTATTGAAAAAATTTAAGGGAGAAAAAATGTTTAAAATGCAATTTTACATAGGGTACACTCAAATTCAATTGACTTATTCTGGAATGTTGAGCTATTATACAAGTTGAAAGATTTTCACTTGGAGATTTTTCACATTAAATATAGCCAATAACTGTTTTTTATCAATTTTCACAGGAATATGTTACACACACACGAAAGCGTACCTTTCATTGTCATTTCTTATTTTTTCGCCTCCCTTGTGAGAATGAAAATTTTGTATTTTTTACGATTTATTTTTTCTCATAATCTATATCTTGACAGGTGACAGTTATTGACAGGTTGTTAACGGTAGGTTTCCACGTTACATGCAAGTTTTCTGAAACGCATTTGATTGGCTGTCAGTGCTGTCAGAATCTCAGTAGGCAAATGATAAACTTGTAGAATATTCGATTGCAGATTTATCTCTAGTGCAGATTAAGCTTTATATGGTATATGACTGATCGCCATCTACAATAGCGATCTGAAGTTTTTATGATCTCGAAAATCAAGCAATCGGTTTTCGCCAAGTTTATCCCAAAATTATTCAGGTATAAGTAGATACACCAGGGTTTCCTAGGCATCTTAGACTTGTGGTAGACATTTCGAATTGAATGCAAATCGTGATAGACCAGAGAATTTGATAATCTATGTATGTATTCGAAATGTCTACCACAAGTCTAAGGATGAACAAATTGTTCATTTTTAGAATATTTGATTTAAAGCCAGTCTTCAAGCATCCCCATGAATATTTGTTTTATTCGGATTTTCCTTGTATTAGGAATTGGGGCCATGCGGATATGCTCTTGGTTAGTACCTAGTCTACGGGCAGATGGCGCAGCAACGGCTATTTTGCTAGTTGTTTGTATCAGCCTAGGTCTAGGGAAGATACTCTACTCGAGTTTAATTTTCAATTATGGGAAGTCATCGACTTATGTTGATGATGGCACTGCCTTGCACTGACGAGTGGCCAAATAGCCCGAAACCGGTCTGCAAGTGTGTCCCGTCCCAATAATTGGAAATCAATTCTGGTGGTGTATCGCCAAGAGCATATGTGGAATTTCTTCTGTGAAGATTCCCACACTAACACCTGTTGAATGTAATCCAATGCCCTTCGTGGTATTAGCCAGGGGAGTAGTTGTTTTCTAATAGGTGTTAGTCCGTCAACCTACAGTGTAGGTGTGTTGAGGCTGGCCTGAACAAATTGTTCATTTTTAGAATATTTGATTTAAAGCCAGTCTTCAAGCATCCCCATGAATATTTGTTTTATTCGATTATGATTTCCAGAAACTATACAACAACCCAATTACATTGGCTAAGAGCCGATTGTAGATTCCCAAGAAGGTCTATTGTGCGGTGGCCTATTGATTCTTGAATATCATTAGCTCATTGAAAAATATTCAAGAATGAGTCGAATAATGCAGTTATGGTGCAAATCAAAATTTTTCAATAGACAATATTTCTCGAAGATATTTTACAAATCTTTATATATATATATATATATATATATATATATATATATATATATATTTGATCGGCTAGGCTTCCGCGGTCAGAAATGTGCTGGCTGGAACTTCCGGTTGATCCGCGTCTGGAAAGATTTACTTGTCTACGTTTCGACTCCCATTTCGGAGCCATTTTCAAGACTTAGTGACCTTGCGTCTAGGTCTGAGTTGTCTCACTAGCTGGCTATCATCACTGGAGAACGAGTGATGATAGCCAGCTAGTGAGACAACTCAGACCTAGACGCAAGGTCACTAAGTCTTGAAAATGGCTCCGAAATGGGAGTCGAAACGTAGACAAGTAAATCTTTCCAGACGCGGATCAACCGGAAGTTCCAGCCAGCATATAATATATATATATATATATATATATATATATATATATATATATATATATATATATATCTATTTATATTCTTCTATAACAGTTGTCGATTATTGTCAATAACCTTCGAAATCTTTTGCAATTGAAAGGTATTCAAGATTCACCAGAATAGACCTGGAAAATCAACATAATTTAAGTAGAATTGGATTACTTGTATTGTTTATCTCAGTGGAGCTCTATTTCATTACTAGACTAAATCGCTATTAATCCATAGCGATGTTTGTAAAGTACCTTGAAGCTTGGAAGGTACTTCCTTCCAAGCTCAAGTGTTTTCATTTAAATAAAATTATATAAAATTTATTTTATTCATAACAAAACAATATTTTTTTCAATAAAAAATAAAAACAACCTGATCCTATTAAAGGTACTAATCTCAGACTTTTTGTTTCGAATAACATTTTTGTTCAGGAGTCAATAAGCTCAGAATCCGCGCAAAATCCTCACAAACGTCCTATTAATCCACGATTATTCGGCAGCGATGAGAAAGCTCACAAATGGAGTATTCAGTGGTATCAACTCACAAAATGGCAGCACTGATAAACGGCTAACAGTTACGTCATGTATGGTAGCGACTTCAACTCAATTTCATGAAAACCGTATGTTGAGGTCTACATATTGCAATCACTTCAACTCTCTATTCGTTACTATCGTTTTTCCAATTTTGAAAACAGTTGGGTGAAAGTTTCAAGAATATTATCAGTTGACTTATTCAGGTATTGCTTCATCAAATATTTATTCCATACACAAAACAAACTGATTAAATCAGACATTTTATAATTGTCACAATTTCTCATATCTCTATCAGTATGGATAATATTGATTTCAAAGGGAAATCAAATGAGTCAAATAGTTTTGATTTTGGATAGTCGCCTTATTCTCTACTCAGTCCATTATGTTGTTTCAGAATATGGGACTTCAGATTGCCTTTGTGATATGTTCTATAGGAGCAAACACTGCATGCCATTGATGGAGGTTTTCCACAATAATAACGTCTATGAAGTCCCAGACTAGTTTTCGATCTGTAGACCTTTTTACATTTTTCACATTCGTATTTTCCTAAAATAAAATAAAAATCAACGAATCGTTTAGGAGGAATGAGTTCCATAATACATGATGTGTTTTTAGATTTTCGACTTCATACTATCAGATCAACTTTTATTGTCTTATTCAAAATATAATTTCTAAAATAAATTGGTTGTTGACATAGGAACATGTCATGATGCAAGTATCGGATAGAATTCACAGGTATTACATTTTCAAAATTCTTGTACAAATTAATTACCTCAACACCAAACTGATATTATTTGTAGTCAACGCGCGATTCGCTAACAAGGTTAGCATCTTCAGGGAAAAATTAGCTACTCCTGAAGATGCTAACAGTATTAGTGAAACGCGCGTGAGTGCAATTGATATCAGTTTGGTGTTAGGGTAATTGATTTCTGAAAAAAGTTTCAACTTTAAACCAAAGGTTCCCATCTCATCGCTTGTAATAGTTTCAGACAAATGGCCGAGACAGATTGACTTTCATTGGAATGATAAATATTAATTGTCTCAATAGTACAACCTAAATATTCAATAGTGTTTCTTTGCTGGAGGGGAAAAACCTTTTTGAATAATTTTACATTATACAGTATCGAATAAGTATTGAATTTCTCATTCAACTGTGAAGAGGAATTGAAAGAATTGTTTTTTTTTATCAGTAGGTACTCGCATGCTGTCATTTCAAACTAATTAATTTGAGATTGGTTTAAAATTTACGTGGATGCAGAAGGTCATGGCAGGACATTCCGAAATATTTTCTTTACCTATTCATATTCTGCCATTTAAATATTTGCGACCAGAAGGCAGATTCTGGTTTAGGCAAGGACGGTTAACGACTTTAATGTCATAGCGTTTCGCTCCAGGGCCATTTATCATAGTACATTTTCTAGTTATACTTCAGAAACATCTTCAGTACTATCGAATATGCTTATGTAAGCGACGTACAAACCTCATCTGCCAGGATGGCTCACAATGCTCACACCCACCAAGCTTATTCAGCTTCACAAATGTGTTACATCTCGTCACCATCTCTGTCATTATGGAATAATTGGATTGATTTTGATGCCATATTCCATTCGAATGAGTAAAGAGTTTGTGAATCAAATCTTATTCCGAAGTAGATGGATGCCATCATTAGCCACAGAGTGGCATTTGCCCCAAAACTAACGTGCACTGAATAGTTGCAGTGAACGGAGAAACAGTAAAAGTTGGATTCTCATAAAGCCGGGGATTATTTGTTGCCACACTCTTATTATCTATCTATCTATCTATCTATTTATTATATATTCATTATACGGAGCTAAAACATTTTCTATTCCCACCATTGAACCGTTCATTATGTATTCGACAGCTGTTCGTTATTGGCTCATTTAGAATACACGTGTATTCTAAATTAATGTCAGCCGCTTCCAGAATTGTTTTTTGTACAATGATGGGATATGTAACATTCAACCTGATGAATTTGATCTCGCATTCAATTGCCCAAAAGCAAAATTCAGCGAACTTGTGCTCCAAATTCTTTGTGAAATTGAACATTAAAAATGGGTCATAACGAAGAAATACTTGCTACAATACCAGATAATAACGCACAAGCATGATGGGAATAGAAAAGGTAGAGTACGCAACGAATTACCGAAGTCGGCTAACGCCTCGTGCTCACAATTTTTCGCTCGTGTGTACTGGTCCAAAAATATTATTTATTCTTATAATATATCGAAGTTTTTATAACGATTTCCAACGAAATACCAATATGAAATCAAAAGAAGTCACACAAAAAATATGTAAAAACCGTTTATTCCGCAACTTACAGTATGGACACATAGAAGAGACATTCGAATAAAAATCCATTCGTAATGTTTCTATAAGGGATACGTTTCATACAGGCTAGTAATTACAAACAAAGAAGAAATAATAGCAGATCTCACAAAGTTATCCAAATAAAATTGTTCCTTCTTTATATTGAGTACTAGAGTAACTGAAGATCTGCAATTGGTCGATTTCGAGTTTTCAAATATAACACAATTCACCAACTAGTCTTATTGGTTCATTCACTATGAAATTTATGAGAAGAATTCGAATTTATTCAAATCGATTTCGAAAGTCTTTTCACCCCTGGTAAAGGAAGCCATTTTGGGAAAGGTGTTTTCTGAAACGAAAAAATATGTTAATAAAACAGTCCTGTCAAAAACATGGATAGATACATCATTATAACTAACATATTTTAAACTTATCTTATGAATTTTTGATCCATGGCTACCACTCGATGAGAAATGCTATCAGGAACTCATTATTCAGTTTCCTGTTCCTTTACGAGTTCGCTTAAAAGACAAAGCAATGTATGGGCAAGGCTATCGTTCGCAATAGGCGTAACGCCCTCTGGCGATATACTCACTGACTTTTCCGTAGAGCTTTTTAAATTTTGAGAGGGTTGAGGAACTGTTTCAGGCTTTCATTTCTCCAATTCAGAGAAAAAAATAATTATTATAATACTCGAATATATCTTCCTTAAAAGTACGGCTTTTCCGTTGCCCTTATTGGTTAACGAAAAAGTCGATAGCAGGTTCTTTGAAGTTCATTTTATCCACAAAAAAGTCATGGGATCAAATAGCATTACACCAAGGACTCGGTGAAGTAGTCGTGTCACCAAAAAATATTTGAAATTCTAAGCAGATTTGCTTCAGATTGAGTTTTTCCGAAATGTTTGGTGTATCTAGTGGTTTTCTCTGAACGAAACAAGATCTTGTCTGGGTTTTAGAATGAAATGTTATCCTGTTGAGTTAAATTTGTCTGTAACCTACAGTCTATTTTCACTTCATTGTGTAAGAAGTTCCTTTAGATACTATTTTCGTTTGACCCAAGAGTCCTGTGCCTGGTGTTTAGAATGAGCAAGAAAAAGTGACTTTTATGTAATTCAGCGTCCGTCGCGCCATATGAGCAGGGAGTGGTTGCTTGAAATTAGTGTACTCTTTGTGAAAGAATGGAACGTCTATGAACGATATACACGTACAGCTTAGCCAATCCAACTTGCCTCGGAACTGCAGTAGATGTTAAATTGCTTTTCGTCCTGCACTGCGCAAAAAATACATCATCATTTGCGTGCCAAGATGAAATAGACAAGCTGTTCCTATTTACAGAGAGTGTTTGTTAATTTTGATGTTCTCCCTTCATAGAAGTTTTGTGTTTTTTCCATTCGGAGAAGAGAATAAAAAATTCTTAGAAAACCTATAGTAGGAGAGCCCACGATGCTAAATCGAGATTTACTCGAGCGTCATGAAAACCTATTGGGTTGCGAAGCTCAGATGATAAAGAGAAATAAATGTTATATAATGTATACCTTTTCATCGGTGTGGGAAGCGGCCATAGAGTTTCAAAAATGTAAAAAAACTGTTGCATGGACATACTCGAGCGCGTCAGATATTGATAATATCTATGTCCTACATATTTTTAAAAATGTACGTATGTTAATTTGATTGTTTCCATGACGGGGGTGGTCGTACGTAAGGTTCGAAAATGAAAAAAAAATGTTCTCGAGCGCGTCAGATTTTCTGAGGGAATGACCTAAAAAGAAACTCTTATATAATAATCTGACGGTTTGGATGTGACGCAGACTTGCGGCCGTTTGCTAGAGTGTGAAAAAAATTCGTCATTTTGAAATACACAAGCGCGTCAGATTAAGATATATAATATGGTTCATTTTCACGCCTCAGACGTTGCAAACTCATAATCTGACGATTATCTGGAGGGATTCGCCTATTCTGACAATTTGAATTTTTTTTAGATAATTTCAAATCATTGAACTTAAGTATATTGAAAATCTCAGGAAAAAGTATGCAACTAAAAAAAGTGTATGCTTTTTCAGTAGAATACTTATTAATATTATAAGTATTCATAAGAGAATAATTATAAGCAATTGAATTTTTAAAATTTCAAAATGTTGGATATTCGTTGTAAACAATATCATGCCACCAACGAGTCAACTTTCATGGCATCATGGCAACAGAAATCAGAGTGGGGACGGAGTGAGAGAGCAATAGATAGAGAAAGAGTGAGAGAGAAATACAAACGTGGAGAGGGAAATACAGGCATCACGTAGCTGCATGCATTAAACTTCATCCATGAATTTTCATTATTTCGGCTTGTGGAAATCGTCAGATTATATATTTTTTGCAATTTTTGAATTATTCCCTTCAAAATGAAAATAAAATCAGCAACGCTCGAGAATGTCGGGATGACGTTTTTTTACAACTTTGTAGCCCTCCTCCTTCTTTAGGTCACTCACGAATTGTCAGATTAGTGGAATATACACGTTTCAGGATATAACTAACTCACCCTACCTCAATCTGACGCGCTCGAGAATTTCAGATGATCGATTTTTTTCACTAATCTGATCCTTTATCCTTGATGGGCGGCCATATATATAGGGCTCATATATGGTGGAAGTACTTAACCGGGTACAAGGTATCCCCCTGTATATTAATCTGCCGCGCTTTAGTAAATCCCGAAATACCCGCTTGAGCTCCCCTATCACTATTTCGTACGTACTTCACTATCTATTAGGTTTTCGAATCTTGAAAATTAAATTATTATTATTAAAAATCAATTGAATAATTTTTGTACTACAGGTTTGCTCGAAAAGGACTATCCTGTAAGATGTCTGCGTAAACCAATGAAGAGGAGATACGAATTAGGCTATTCTGAGTTACTGTAAGTAACATAAATTTCGGGAAGCACCTCGCGGTAAGAAGTACCAAGGCTACCACTCGATACCATGCTTGATTATTACATTGGTGGAGCTCTTTTTATCGTAGGCGTAAATCAAATCACAGTTAGTTTCGTGAAATATAATAAGCCAAACATGATATTCTAATTGATCCGAACTTGAGGAATCTGGAAATATACGATCCGAACAAGGAGGGATTTCCCAAAAATTATATTAATCAATACCTGCATTTCTGAGGGGGATACACAACACTAGTAGCGGATTTTTTCCAATCATTCAAAATCCTTCAGTTAGGGAGATGATGAAAAATTCACTATTTTACACGATTCATTTTATTGAATATCCAAGTGATCAAACGAATTCTTTCATATGATTTCATAAAATGGCGAATAAGTGTTATGGAACGAAAAACAAACAAAACAGTCATTACCTCGAACAAATGATATTATATCTTAAAAAAAAGTGATTTTGAAATAATTCACCATTGAATTGATCCTTCCATTAGAATGGCAATATTCCCCAATAAAAAAAAACATTCAGAAGATTGTGATGTTCAAATACCATCTACCAATTTAAACATCGAAATGTAAATGTTTTTCAGTAACGTGTCGCACCAAATCTTTCTTGAACTTGTAACTCCTATTACAGATACTGCAAACAAACTGTGGTTCCTTGAAACACTGCAAGCGAATGTGCTGCACGCAATTTTTTTTATATTTGTATTTCTTATGACATCGTAGGCACTCGGTGTAGTTTTTAAATACACGGTAATGATTTCCTGAAAAAAGGAAGGCTTTGATTACGATGAATATCATCATGAATATATTATTCAATACAAATAGAGGTATTCCATTGATGGAATGCAAAAGACAATTGAAGCACCAATTTATTCAGAATTGCAATATTTCATATTGGTAACAAGTCATCATTTTTTCAATGAAAACATCTACCTTATGTTACAGAATGCACTTCAGTTTATTCCTTGAGGCTATGCATACTTTTGAAACAGTTCCGATTATCGATTATTTCATCTCATAGCATACCTCAAAAAAGATACAAAACAAAATATCAACAAAGTCATATGCATTTGAATGAACATTTTTGACATATATCATCAGACTCTAGTCTAATCTTGCTTGTTTTGTTGTTGATGCATTGTTGACTATCCAAAAACGAATATTACCGTTATCGTATGATTCGCAAAAACAATTAAACATGAATCGAATACAATATATAATGGATATATTTATATATATATATATATATATATATAGTGATTCGAATTTTTCTTAGTTGAGTAGCTAGTTGATGCTATGGGTGCTATTTTCATTTCATACGCCATCGTCAAATCCTTGAGCAAGTAGGCCTTAATTACTAACTCCCTACGCCATACCCAATAACAAAGGCTATTGTAATTATCAGGAATCTACAAAGTACAATAACAAGTGAATTTTTTTTCTGTACCTACTTACAATATTAGTGGGAATAACTGACCATACCTCGAAATGTTGTCAGTCATCCCTCGAAGACGATTGCGGATACCAGCGATCGAAACGTCGTGAGTACACTCAACTTGAAACTTGGTTTCAACATCTGTATACATTACTCCATGTTCCTTTATTTCAATTTTTTGAGTATGCTATATCATATTGAACATCACAATTTTTTGTCAAAACATTATTTTCTCTGATCAATCATACTTTTAATTTTATTGTTTGACAAAAAATCCATTCATTTTTTTTTGTTTGGATTTGCTTGCTTCATTATTCGAATTGTAATTTCATAAGTCGTTTCTCCTTCTCTTTTAATTTTTCCTTAGCAACAGGTGTCAATAGATTCATTAATATGGACAATGGGAGTCCGAACCAATACCACTCAATTAGTGAGAATGTTCGTTGAATGAATTGATGTGAATTGGAAACGGTGTACACAGTAACTTTATTTCAATTGCGGTTGCAAGTCAACCATGTGGTCTATGTTGATACGTGGAATTTACAGGTCATATTGGCATAAGTCATCTGACAAAATGTCAAATGTCTGTCAGAAAAAGAATTTGAAGAAGACAATCGGACAAAACAGCTGAGAAAATTTACACCAAAACAATTAGATTTCAAAATGTAAGAAATATGTGGCCTCACGTTGAAATTTGAGAAAATATTTGTTTGTGGAAGAATAAAAAGGATTGTCATCAAGTAACGTCACTGCTTCTGAAAATTTTTGAACTTTCATCAATTAAAAATAAGGAGGAATTCATCTCACTGAAATTGAATGATCTATCAAGCCATCCTTTGGGGAAAAATGTTGGTATTCTCTCCTTCGGCAACGAGTTATATTCATTCACTATAAAGTACTAAGTTTCGAAGGGGAACATATATAATCACAAGGAATACAGAAACGAAATATACGAACGAAAAATGCTGAATTTTGATCAAGAATTCATTTTCAGTAGAAATAGACATTGTAATAATAACCATAATTTCCGAATGTGTGTTGCCGCAAGTAACGTGCTTGAGGAAATTGTAAATTGTGTTTTCATCGGTGGTCGTGGGTTATTTGATGACAAATTCGATTTCACTGGCACAATAAATATAATATAATAATCGAATATTTGAAACATCAAAATAGAAGTATATCTCAATATATTCGAAGCAACGTTATAGAGCAAAAATAGCCTATTGACTATTGGCCTATTGTTGTTTTGTGGGGCATGTTGCATGCCTTATGATTGATTCACGTTCCAAAACGGAACCCGCTATCTCATCCGGTTATGTACGCCACTGATGAGTGGATTAGTACACCAACTCACCCACCTTTTCCGTCGCATACTAGATTCCATTGATGGGAACGGGAAACACTGGCCGGAAGCCAACAAAACACAAAAACATCAGCAAATCATCCCTTTGGATCCGCAAAATTTTTCAAATACCCGAATTAGTTGAAAACTGTAGATATGCATTGAATAAATAACTTTTGAACGTATATTCACACTAGCACATCAATAACAAATCATTATCCTGAATCAGTGTATACCCACAGCCCTAATATATTTGGCGCGAACTGTGTTAGATGAAAGCTGTTTCGATGTCCTCCTCGATTGAAAAAGGGATGGTGAATAAGGTTACCCTCCGTTGCGGAAGCGCAGTGGTGTAGTGTAAACCCCTTCTTTTCCTTTTTTTTTTAAAAAAAAATTTTTTTGAAAAAAAAAAAAAAAAGAATATACTACGGTTACACTCAATTAATTCACACCAGCACAGAATACAACAGATGACTCGCAATTTCCCATAGCGATGGGGAATATTATTCAGATTGATATTCTATAAAATGAATATTAGATTCCGAATAATTTTAGGTTCTAAAAATGTTAAACAATATTTTATCGACAACAGGTTTGAGACCGATGTGATTAGAAATGTCGAAATGAATAATAATCTTTCACTTTTTGCCATCCGTGACAGATCTGTGCTATGGAATTGTCCAAGAGGTGAAACGTGTAATATTTACTTCTACATATTGTTACCCATTCGTTCGGAAAATTTGTAAAACTCTTCATCATAAAATTTTTCTGTTGCTTTTTGAAAGGATTGAACGTGTGGAAAAGGTAGGTATGTATAAATAATAAAATGTAACTGTTTGCCGCGTAAACTATGAGAGTTTAATTTCTGTTATATTATTCTGTATATTCATACATACTGTAAAAAATAATACACCACTAAGATTTTTTAATGGTTAGTCACCGAACACCAATTAACTAGCACTAACCTGCACACAAAATTGATTTTCGAAGAGCACTATGTATCATACATAAATAATGTATATATCTTCTATCGATTGAAAGCCGAACTACACTAAGCGAGGCACTGTTATTATAAGTCTCCCGAGCAAGGGCCGCAGATAAAAATTGAATTGAATGAAAACAGAGGAATCCTCATAATTTCAAAATTTTTCCGTTCATACCTTTTGATAAAAATCCCTTGACTTGATTGAGATAAACTTAATAAATAATTCTGAACCCCAATAATCCAATACCTGCATTAGATTAGGATAGAGGAAACCACCCTTTGGGTAATACCTCTTCGAGTCCTAAACCTTCCCTTTGCAATCCTACCTGAAAAATTATTTTGTAAATCTCATTATTCTAGATTACAAAAAAATATGTCCTGCTCCATGTTTCACTTCCTTGTGAGAAGACAAAAACCGAGACAGTTTTCCCATATCATTGTATCCCTAAGTCTTCATTTCCATATGACTATTTTTGCGAATATGCCGTAAATGTTGAGTTTCGAAGTCAACAATCGAATAATCAAAAAATTGTAACATATTTAACAAGGTGTAGTGAACATTTTTTCAACTCGAAAACTCCTAAATATATGTCCAAACTATAAGTTTTTTTTATCAGTGAAACGGGCCATTGAAGTATACTCACGGAAGTGCAAACATTCTCCTCATACTTTACATCAGTGCTGCAATATAAGATGTGATAGCAATATTTTCATAAGATCCATTGGTATATATGGTTTTGTGAAAGGAATTTGATTCAAACAGAACGAATAGTAATACGTGTTCAAAATCTCGAAGTGGGTTTGTTCGAATTAAAAATTCAGTATTTCTGGGCCTGCCAGTTTCATATATATTCATTGATCCCGAGAAAGTTCTCAGGAGAGATTTCTTCTGAGCTTTCGTATGAGAAATTGATAAAGGCGTTGTATGAAGGTTGATGTAGTAGCAATTCATGTCGAATATAAAGACAAATATTCTATTTTTAATTTTGATGATTGAGTACGATTTTCGAAATAAAACACTTTTTTCGAAATAGTGTACGTTAAGTATATATGTAATTTGTGAACTGCCTTGACAATCATTGATTATTGGAATATTTTGTAAATCAGTGTTCGTAGATTCATTTTCAACATATTGAACGGACCTTCAACTGAGCAGTTAGATTGATATCATGCCAGATTCCACTTGTAACGATGAACGCAAGCCAGATGTTCTCTGAGCCTTTGCTTCCTCTTGAAGCTTTTCTGGCAGATCTCACATGAAAACGCTAGTTCTTTTCCACAATCCTGTCTGAGATGAGAGTTTATAGTCAATAAATTTTTGTACAGTTTACCACACTGTGGGCATGGCATTGGGCGACGATCTGAAACCAATGAAATAGTTTTCGGTACTATATTATTTTATATATAACTCAGAGGTATACTCTTCCCGACATTTCCTCTCTAACTATTCTAGTTGATTAGTAGAAAGCAGTCGATTATCCAACACCCTTCACATCAGAGAAATGCAGATGATGAACAAAACTCATAAATGCAACGAATCTGGAAAGCAAAGAATAATATGCCGCTTATGGTATTGTGATTATTTAGATTATTGATAAGCACTTACTAGTGATGCCGTTTCGTGTATTGCAGTGGCAAGATAAATTTCAAACTACCCCTAGGATTTCTGTAGAGATTAAAGTACTCTTATCAACATATCGAACGCTTTTACTTTTGTGTACATTTGTGTAAAGTTATTGAAAAACACTTCATTGTGAAATAATTTCATGAAATGCAGAAGAAATGAATGTTTGCAAGATTGATGTCAGTACATTGGATAAGGATTTGGCGCTATGGTATCCGAGGGTCGTGGATTCGATTCCCCAACAACGGGGCAGATATTTTTCTTAACGATCTTCCTCTGCTTTGTTGGGGAAGGACTCCCGTTTTATGGTTGACGGGTTCGAGAATAACCATGCTGCGCCTGAGGTGTGGAATGGGGAGTTAGTAACAAGCCTACTTGCTGAAGGATTTCGAAAGAAGTCGATGGCGTTTGGTATAAATCACCTCTTCTTACTACTACTATCAATACAATTTATGTTTCAAGTAGGCGTTGAAAATGGACAAAGTTTAGCTCGCATCATATGTCAATATTGGAAAATGTTTTACCTACGGTTTTAAAATATAATAATGTACATTATAGTTTCGCTTCAATGAAAACGTTTGCAGAACACTAATTTTGGATTGCTTATTGAAATATTGGCAGGATTTTGAATGATTAAAATTGAGTAGCCCTGATTAGTGACAATGCGAGATGTGATGTATGAAAATTGACTGATGAATTGGTAACTTTTCATTTCTGAAAACTGAGTGAGGCTTCAGTTATTGAAGAGGATTGGGGGATTTGAGAAAGAGAGTAACTCGGTATATCTTTTTCGAACGTTCGGTACTGGGATAGTGGACGGGTTAACTTGATTTTTAAAACTATCTTGATGTGAGAGGGTGGAAATTTTCAAAAGAGACAAGAAAATATATTTCCCACTTCGTCTTCTTCTCAGAAGCCTGACGGCCCCGTGGTATAAATCTTTCTCGCGTGACTTATTTTCAACATAATACATCAGTACCATAAATAACTATAAACTGAAGATAATTGCCATAGTCGCCACTTCAAACTGTCGATTATAGTCTCAATCCACAGTTCAATTCTTCGATTATGGCTAATCGACAGTTGGAACCGTCAATCATAGATGAACGGTAGTTTGAACTAAGTATTTGATTGGTGCTAGTCGACAGATTGGACTGTCAATTATACGAAATAGTACGTGTTTAGTTTTTTATTTTTCGACTCCTGATCAAATATATAACTCGAAGAGACTAAAATTTAATAAAAATATATATTATTCAATAACAGATTTAGATTTTTTTGTTAACAAATTAACGACCAATGGGGTAAGAAAAACAAATTGGTTCTTCGTTCGCGATGATGGATAGAACCTATTTCAATACGTTTCAACCATGGCCCTTTTTTGATCGGTCACATTGAATTTTTGTGTGTAGATCGCTCATGAATATGATGGAAAATTCAAACCTAGTAGGAAACCAGCATTGCCGTATAGAAAAACAAAAATAGCTTGTTCATAATGGTCAATTTCTTTTGTTTGTAGTTTACCAAAAAAGTATTCATCAATATATATATATATATATATATAAATATATGCTGGCTGGAACTTCCGGTTGATCCGCGTCTGGAATGATTTACTTGTCTACGTTTCGGCTCCCATTTCGGAGCCATTTTCAAGACTTAGGGACCTTGCGTCTAGGTCTGAGTTTTCTTACTAGCTGGCTATCATCACTGGAGATCGAGGATTTTTTCAGAGGCAATCTGTAAAAAATTTATCCTGAATATTCCTGTTCTAGAATTGGCAATGAACAGATATCATCGAATAACTAAACATTTTGATAGGCATTTCATCTACATTGAACATGATCCTCAAATTTGATGAAAAATATGGGTTCCTAATGAAAATTAAAGGTTGGGAAAATAAAACATTATTCAAAACAATTTTTCAACCATATAGTACAGCCATGAAAATTTGCATCTGTTAGTACACACAGTTTTTCGAATTTCATTTATAGAAAGCAGATACAGATGAATGAACAAGATAATATTTTCGTGTTCCTGTACATCACTGAAACTGAGGTTGGTTCAGAGCTTACGTAAATAATAGAATCAAGCATACGTAACTTTCCCTCCGTCAAACTTATATGTTTACGGTTTGCGAGGTTCCCATAGACCAAATGGAATTTCATTGACCCGATATAATGAAAATGAGGGTATATGATTTGTATCGTTGGATGTTTTCGTGCAACAGAACGCGAAGCAAGCATTTTGTAGCCGCAGCAGAGGTCGCAAAATAATAATTTGCGGCCGTTAACCCAGGGTAAATAACTGCAATTTGTTTTATGGCCGTTGCCCAGAGTAACTGCCGGCAAACTGAACGTTTGTGTTGTGCTAAATATTTCATTTCCATAGAAATACTGTGATATTGACGCCGTCAGTTTAGTTTTCTATATTCACGTTGAAACGCTGTCTTTTTAAAACGATAGAATGTTTATTGGAATTATATGATTTTTATGGTTGTACTAAAAATAGTGTGTATACTATTGCCGCAAAATTTTTTCGCGGCCTCGAGATTATCTTGCATTATGCGGTATACAAAGAACTATTGTTGGTTATCGAACCATTTATCAGTTCGATCATTATACATATGGCGGTATCGCAGGGAGAGATTGGTACGGACTACCGAAAAAGTGAAGGTGGATGTGTTTTTTTCTGGGAGGACTAAAATCTTCTGGGCGAAGTTATCCTGACGACCTCGAGTTCTTTTCTGAGCCTTGATTCTATATCACGAATCGAATAAGAATTCTCCAGTCGGGCATCTTTATTCCACGAGGTTTCTCGTCCACTGGGAGTGAAAAGCTGCAAAGCAACGAATTCGTGTGAACGCTCTTCGTCCGAAATCGTGCGATTTGTCCATTGCCTCAGTGTTCGTCCGGATTCGAAGAAGGCGAGAGGACTCTTATGTAGGGGCTGTTGATTATTCTGATGAAGAGCTAGCGTGGACAATTTGCTGAGGAAAAAACTTTCCTGCCGATAAGAACCTTGAGAAACTTTATATATATATATATATATATATATATATATATATATATATATATATATATATATATATATGAAAGATAAACTGTGAAACAGTCATTTAAGGATAGTTTATACTTGTGATTTTTCGTAAAACATCTGCTGGTCGAGGGTATCCAATTGATTTTTTTCAATGAGAAGCTTTTGCCACATAAATGTTGAAAATACCCATGTATGAAACGGTTGAAATTCTTCTCACGTAGATACTACCCGAGATAATATTCAATTTCATTCAATTCAATATTTTTGTAGCTATTCAATGAAAAAAATCAATTGGATACCATCGGTCAGCAGAGTTTTTGAAAAATCACAACTATAAACAACCCTTTTGAGGGGGTTGTTACGAATTTCCTCTATGGTGGCATAAAAAACATGTTTCTGATACTTATACTCCAGCCTTTTGATGCAATATATCAATTGAATAACCCCGTCGGCAAGGTTCTTCGAAAAATCACTAGAATAAAGTACCCTTTTGAGGGTTATGAATTTTTTATATAAAAATTGTTCTGAAATTGTTCGTTTCCGTTAACCAGTTGACGAACTTCAATCCTCAGAAGTCGAAACTTGTGTGAGCAATGATTCAACAACGCCTTACCTTTTAACGTGCCATTACCCAGCACGGTGGCCCGGCTTGGAATCGAACCCCGGCCTTTCGCTCGAAAGGCGAATGTGCTAACCACTACACTACCGAGACTATATGGTGGAATATAAAACATATTTTGAACAGTCATTTCCCAAATTCTCAATGAAATATATCAATTGGACAGTCGGCAAAGTTTTTCGAATAACCACACGAATAAGCTGCCCCTAAAGAAGGGTGGATTTCGATTATGAATATGGTGGCAAGGAGGGAATCCTTCAAAGGAACGAGTTCTGCATTTTGATGTCAATAACCGCATTACAAGTCTACATCGCATCACAACAACGAATTATTCGATTGTGGCCATCAAAATACTTTTTCCCACTTTTCTCTTTTTATCCGATTAGGTTAGACAATTGAATCAACAAAAATTCCGACAGAGCCAAATTTTGGTGGAGACGTAGGGTTCACCATAAAGAATGAAAATTCAAATGTCCCCAAAAATCCCATGTGTGCTAAAAAAGTTATTCGGGGTCAAATGTTAAACGCTGAGTTGAATCAGAAAAATTCCCCAGACCAACGTTGTAGATCTCAAAATTCTCTAGAAAAATAATCTCAATAAATTAATTAATGAGTATCATCGTTCCCGAGATATCACAATTGTGAGAGGCACGTTCTACAAAATATGCACACGTTTCCACACCACCTGTGAGGTAGTGTACGCCCGTTTTTCTCAAAGTAATTTGTAATCAATTTTTCAGAATGTGGTAGCTTAAAAACACGCAAAACGACGAAGGAAATTCATATGTAACTCCAGATATCTTTTTTTCACTACTTGAACTGATTGTTGTCTCTCTTCCATATTTTCACGGTTGGTGCTCTTTTGAATTGTTATCAATTGTTACACCCTAGGCAATATCTACACGGATGACTCGATGAGTACAGAATTCCCACCCCTTTGTTATGACTTTGGAGACCTGTCGAACTTCTCTAGCTCAGGGAGCTTTTTTCAATAGAACACCCGAGCTTTGTAACTCCTTGCCGAAAGAGGTCTTTACTGAGGCTTACAAACTTCAAAAATTCAAAGTGAATGTTAGTTCGTATCTCCTGTCCCCTGATTCACGCGGTGTTCTTTGAACATTACAGGGCTTTCCTTTCGTGTGATTCTGTTTATGAAAAAAATATACAGGTAACATATTCCTCAAAATCTAATAGACGATTTGTTTCTACCAAAATTTACTGATTTGAGTCGGAATGCTACTAAAAAAGGAGATTTCTACTAAATATGGCCACGCTGAGGTACGCGAACGACATCAGAAGGGCAATAAATAGCCAGATGTTATCCAAGGCCATGCTGGTAGAGAGGATTCTCGAAGGGACTGACTATCTTTCAAATATATATTTTCTCAATATAGTATGTAGACGGAGAAAAAAATCCATGCTTGAATTGGAGTGGTTGATTTCAAAAAATGGAATAGCCCAAGGTCGTCACCACATTTATGAATTTGAGTTATTCCTATATATAACAGTATATAGTTTGTACATAAAGAGACACAAATGTGACATTTACAATTGCAATATCTTAGAAAAGGTGATGAGTACTTAGAAGAAGAAAAAATGTTGGGACCGGTTTTGTAGAAAATTTTGGGATCTACAACTTTGGTCTGAAGTAGTCTTTTGACAAAACCCACCGTTTTCGAGAACAATTAAAAAACCTGAGAATTTGACATTTGACCCCCAATAACTTTTTTTAGCACACATGGGATTTTTGGGGACTTTTGAATTTTCATTCTTTATGGTAAACCCAAGTTTTTCTCCAGAATTTGGCTCTGTCTGAATCTTTGTTATTTGATCACTGTTCTTATGTCTAACTTGACCAGGTTATTTGGAACTATCACCAATGATTAATCGTCGTATAAGCACAGGCGATATCGACGAAGGCGAGAAATGTGAATGAATCCCATTTATGGTAAAAGTTACCTGTTACTTATGTAATAGTTACTTTACCGTTCGTCCCATAGATACTTCCTTTCTTGAACAAGCAAAATTAACTTTCACAACCCAGTTTAGTGTGTCTCTATTCGCACTAGATTGCAAGGATCGGTTCGCACTTCGCACCGAATCGGACGAAAACTGACGAACGATAAGGCACAGCTTAATAGATACGGGACGCGGTTCTCTACTGATCCATGTGTTCGGATCGTTAGTCCGGTTGTCGTGCGAATTCTGACGAACTGATTTCGCAACTTATCGCAGTTTACCGCTCCCAATGGACGAGAGGCCTAAGACTTTCAAGCAATCATTATGGCCGACTCGACAGATTTTATTCGATTCGTGGAATTTAATCTACGAAACGATAACCATTTCATTTCAAAATCACTCTTTCAAGTTCAACATATTAATCAATAATATCGGTCTAACTGACTCGCATTCGAATGGGGTATTCCATAAATCCTTCCCTCATTAAAAATGATAATTACCAGAATTGAAAAAATCAAAGATTTCCATATAATTGAATAATCATCTAATGATCTTCTCTCCGCACAATGTTTTGCTTCGACGGACCATCTTTGCTATGACATGAAACAATATGTCGTGCTAAATTATGTTTGCGTGTGAATGCTTTTGGGCACAAATGGCACTTGAATCGCGGTTCAGTTTGACACTCATAATTTACATGCCTTGACAAAAGGTTCTTCCTCAGATATTTCTTGTTGCAGAAAGAGCACGAAAAAATACCTGAAAAAAATGTATAAAATGAGAGCTTATCCATAATAGATGAAGTATCATCCTTCAAAAATTACAATCAACTTATCAAACACATTAACGTTAGAGAGAGATATGACTAAAATTTGAAGAAACGAAGTAGATGATTGTGTTGTGCATATCAAAAAGAGCATTATTAGTCCGTTGATAGGCGCATTTAGACTGTCAACGACCCAGCGATAATTACAATACGAATAGTGTTTCATTTCGATTGTGAATAATTGAAGTGTTAATGAATACTCTATAATTGGCGATGAAGATGGAAAATAGAAATAAAAAAAATCATGAAGAAGTTTTTAATATGAATAGCATTACTGGCAAAAGAAAGATGCAGTGTTCCATGAAGTGCCGGTCTTCAAAAGAGAATAGGGCACGCAGGGAAACTGAGGCCGTTCTTCTGGATAAAAAATGACTAATAAAAACAATAAAGTGCTGGTCTTCTGAAGAGAATGGACTAGTGAAGGTGAGATAAGTAGAAAAGGGAAGTAAATATTAGTGAAATTTGCCAATTCTCTAGCTATAATCATAAATATGAAAATCATAAACAATCTGTCACTTGCTGACACTCATGCCATAAATAAATAAATAGTAGTTTGAAAAACTAAAAAAACATGCTTTTATAGCTAACCGAACTAAAAAATAGAAAATAATTTTTAATTACAAAGAGTTTATATTACGGTAGTAGAAGGCTAAACAATCATTCATAGTCAATCAGCTCAAAATAAAATTATAATAAAATTTAAGTAATTAACAGAATAAAGTAATTCAGAGTAAAATCGTGGGGTGCTTGATATATTATATATTACAATCATTCTATCGGTAATTATCTTTGAGAGGAGACTTATGAAATGTAGTAAAATGCACCCCACGCTTTTTACTCTGAATTACTTTATTCTGTTAATTACTTAAATTTTATTATAATTTTATTTTGAGCTGATTGACTATGAATGATTGTTTAGCCTTCTACTACCGTAATATAAACTCTTTGTAATTAAAAATTATTTTCTATTTTTTAGTTCGGTTAGCTATAAAAGCGTGTTTTTTTAGTTTTTTAAACTATTATTTATTTTTCATTTTTTAGTTCAATTTATCAATTAGTTTCTAGTGGAAATGTGATATTTCTTACGAATCATTCCGCAATCTCATCATTTCATTTAAAGCTTCACTATTGCATGGGGTACTTCCTGTTAACTTAGAGCAATCAAGTTCTTCAATCCGAATACCGTCTAAAGATCTTACACGACTAAGTGCTACATAGGCTTGTCCAGCAGCAAACAATCGCGAGCCTAGATAAATTACTGCATGATCAACTGTACAACCTTGCATCTTGTGAACGGTCGAAGCCCAACTCAGGATTATTGGCAACATTCGTCTTTCAGCAGTTCCGTGGCTGTATTTCGCTGGGAACTATATTATATGTTACATAAATATCATATACAGTAATTTGCATGTATCAGACTCATGTACACCTACGCATGTAAGATAAGGAATGAACATTGTGAGAACGCAACTACCCTGAAAACGTTTCTGCCTCCGTTGTGCTGTGCCGAGTGCCCGAGTGCCCGAACGAAAGAACGAAAGAGTAAGTCCGACACTGCAGGCATGCGCAGAACGCGCGCTAGCTCTATCTTTTTTACTCCACTACAGAGGATCTATAAAAGAATTTATTAATCCTGGTGGTCCTTATAAGGATAATGGAAAACTATGATCAAATTATTGCATTGTCATCGGTCCTTGATACGTATGCAAAGTTTCAAATTAATCAGACTTCTGGAAATTGGTGAAAATTATGCTCAAAGATTCCGTTACATACATAGTTACAACCCAAGCTAATAAAAGCGTGTTAATTAAAAATATGTATGATAAAGTGATATATTCTCCTACTATATATATTCCTCTATTTTTGTTGCATCGGCATTTAGGATACTTTCAACAGTCAAGATCCATTCATACAATTCACCTTCGAAATAGAAGATAGAGATTGTTCAGTATGAAAGTGAATTTGTTGAAACGAATGAAAAACAGATTCGCAAAAATTTCTGACACACCTTTTCATACTGAAAATTCAAAAATTCTACAGGACCTTTCCAGAAAAAATTCTTATCCATCAACATAAGTAAAGAAGAGTTTGTTTAGTACTAAAACTGAAACTGAAAAAAATATAATAGAAAATAATATCTGTAATAGTAATGAGATTGCTGTTATAAATCAACTTCCAATTTTCTATGCATCATTACCCTACACACCAGGATTTTTCAATCTATTGATAACACTAAAATTGCTAATAAAACAGTCATTCCCATAAAACGTATCTGCTCAAAAGTAAAAGACGAAATTCCTATTTTCTCACCTTCAGATTTGTTTTATAGTATCCCGTGTCGTGATTGCAATTAGCAATATATTGGTCAAGCAAAAAGATTACCAAAGGATAGCATGATTTTGGAAATGACAGTAGACTACACCCTGAGAAATCTGCTTTAGCTCAACATGTGAATAATCTGGATCATCAAATGGATTATATCATTTAACAAAAATAATAGCAAGAGAATCACATCTTTCAAAAAGATCTGTTTCAGAAATGTCTTTCACATTACAAGAAAGTGATTGCATAAATAAAAGAAGTGATATCAACCGTTTGAGCGAAATATATTCTTTTTTGCATATTTTCAAATGAAGAGAATAACCGAACACAGTTATGAAACTCACCAAAGGTATATTTCCATGACTTTATGTACACAATCTGGTTTTTTCATCGGTTATGGTCATAAAACTACAATTTCAATTCTGTTTTATTGATAATGATAACTGAACAAATATGTTGTTTTTTACCCTATAAACATATACGTAAACATCCTCAAAAAAAAGTAAGTACAGATATATTTTCAGAATTTTACAATTCGTATGACATATCCATATTTCAGCATCCCTGATGATGGATTAAAGTATTCCGAGAGCATGGAAAAACTTCTTACACCGCTGCAGACCCCCCTACGGTTTTACTCCTAACTAGTCAGCGACTACCCGTCCTCCATTATATATATATATATATATATATATATATATATATATATATATATATACATATATAAAGCGGAATGTTATGTGAGGATGCAGTCAAAAGGCTGGGCTGTTGTACAAGCAAACTCTTTGTTATTTGGTCGAGCTTTCGAGAATGTTCATTCTCTTTTTCAAGACATCTAAAAAATGTATATAAAGTTACAAACAAATTGTAAAAATATGGGGTTAGGTTCACTTACTAACGTGAGGTTATGTAAGAAGTCATGCGTAAAGATGAGGAAAAATGGAAAAACATCATTTTCTCATGATCTCGTGGAGTAAAATCGATAAAAACTGTTAATAAACACTTATTGTACAGATATTTTGGAAAACATTTTATAATTTAAAATACTTAGGAGCACTTGCTAAGAAGTTATTCATGAAAGAGAAACAATTTGAAACAGAGAGGAAACATCTTCGACATTAACAGCTGTCTGAATTTCATCCACCTGCCACCCAAGTCCCCCTAGGGTTGAAGATTAGTTTCTGTGTTTTTTAGTGTTATTTGTTTGTTGGGTTGACTTGTTGCTTATACCCGATCATGTTTCCAAAACGTAGTTGGGTGTGGGTGGCAGCACTGCCCTCGTGAAACGCAACAGAGGGGTGCTATTCTTGACCATTCGCAAACGGGTCATTCGCATTTATGATCACATTCTAATACTTAAAATGTGTAGTGAAAGTTATGACTGGACATTAGAATGTGCGAATACCAACATGAACTTCTTTTGCGAAGGGTAAAAAATAGACCCCCTGGTCCCTTGCAATGCGTGTACCTTGAGATTTTCAGACCATGTCGTTGGCACTCCTTTTGATGAAATTCAGACAGCTGTCAATGTCGAAGATGTTTCCTCTCTGTTTCAAATTGTTTCTCTTTCATGAATAACTTCTTAGCACGTGCTCCTAAGTATTTTAAATTATAAAATGTTCTCCAAAATATCTGTACAATAAGTGTTTATTAAAAGTTTTATCGATTTACTCCACGAGATCATGAGAAAATGATGTTTTTCCATTTTTCCTCATCTTTACGCATGACTTCTTACATAACCTCACGTTAGTAAGTAAACCTAACCCCATATTTTTACAATTTGTTGTAACTTTATATACATTTTTTAGATGTCTTGAAAAAGAGAATAAACATTCTCGAAAGCTCGACCAAACAACAAAGAGTTTGCTAGTACAACAGCCCAGCCTTTTGACTGCATCCTCACATAACATTCTGCTTTTCCTCAACTAGTCAGTCAAGACTACCCTTCGCCTTCTATATATATATATATATATATATATACCCAATAATATAATATTACGTATAATTTAATATTATTGATATAGGTGTAAAATACAAGTTTTGTTGCACTTTTAATGGCAAATGGTTTTATGTAGGATAATTCTGGGGAAATTATAAACTGCTGCGTGCATTTCTGAATACAAATACAATCAAATCCAATGTTATGGGCTGAAATATTTCACATAACATGGTAATTACTTTGCAGCTTTCACTCCATTGATATCTGCACTCGTAAAATGAAGTTTTGATGCTGTGATCATGAATGAATCTATTTTCGATAAATTGTCTGATTGTGGTTGGCCGAAACTAGTTTCAGTCATTGTCCTAGATTCACTACAACTCTGGTTTCACTGGAAATCACCATATGGATACAGACTCCAACTATTTTTCTCGCGAATGCTACTAACACATTTTGCGAGGAAAATGTAAAAACATTCAACATAGTCGATGGGCATACAAGTGCAGTTGTACATCTGCAATTTTCGTTTAATGCCCTGTATTGAGAGTAACCACAATGAATCCAGAATATCAATTGTACAAATTCTCTCAGGGAGACCCGAGGATCCCAGGATATCAATTGTTTTTCAGATATTTCAGGGGAAACACAAACACGGAAGCAAAAAAATCGTATGAAAAATGAGCAACACAGGTACATAAAATTCAGCGAAAATAGTTTTTCTTCGCTTCAGGTACGCCCCTTTTCAAAGACAAATTTCGGCAAATTGGTTGAAAAAATATGTCACTGCCACCAGGCCTAATGAATAAAATTGCTTGGACGCATCTTTTAGAGCGGACCATTGTTGCAGTCGCTTTGACGAAGAACTATAGAAAATACACTAGGATATTTCGAAAACGATACGGAAACAAAAAAATTTTCAACAAATATATTCGAAAGTATAGATTTACGAAACGGAATGCATTATTGTAGAGGAGGATTCCTCTCGTTTGGGTTCAACCACAATCGAAAAATAAGAATGATATAGAAGAACAGAAGAGAAGGGCAGCAACACCCAAAAAAAAAAAAAAAAAGCCAACCAGAAGAAACGGGAGCAAGGACAAGAGAAACGAACCAGACAAAACAAAAACACCAGAACCCACCGACACAAAAAAACAAGAAAAACACAAAAACACGACCGAAACCAAACCCGCAAAACCCACAAAACAAAGGGGAGGGAGGAGAAGGCGAAAACAGAGAGAGGGGGAACGACAGAGAGCAAAAAAGAACGGAGGGAAAACGAGAGAAGAAAACGGAAGAAAAAAAAAAAAAAAAAGAAAGAAAGAGAAAAAAAGGCGACTAATAGAAGTTGTTCCATTTAGCTGTTTCTGAATTATAGATTGAAAATTTGCTACACTTATATAAATTTCAATATTGGTACTTATTTTTTCACATTGTGGTAGGTGAAGGACCCAAATGAACTAGAAGAAAGAATTGATTCGGTTGATCATCACGAAAAAGCGGAACAAAGAAAAAAATAGAACAGGAAAGACCAACAGGAGAAAAAGCCGCCAGCGAGGAAAGAACCAACCAGGAAAGAGAGAAAAGATAAAGAAGGAGAAAACAACCAAAGGGCGGGGGCAAGGAAAAGACGAGAACAGAAAAAAAAAAAGGAAAAAAAAAAAAAAAAAAAAAAAAAAAAAAAAAAAAAAAGAGAAAAAAAAAAAAAAAAAAAAAAAAAAAAAAAAAAAAAAAAAAAAAAAAAAAAAAAAAAAAAAAAAAACAAAAAACAACAACAAAAACCCACCACACACCACAAAAAAAAAAAAAAAAAAAAAAAAAAAAACAAAACACCACAAAAAAAACAACCACAAAAAATATTCCCCATTTTTTTCCAATATTCCATCAAATTCCCGTTTTTTTCCAATACCACAATTCCCACAAACATAGACAATACCATCATCATCATTTTTTTCAATCTAAATAATGGATCCATATATTCAACACACACTGACACAAATAACAAATAATCATCATTATACAACAAAAAAAAAAAAAAAAAAAAAAAAATATATATACCCAATAATATAATATTACGTATAATTTAATATTATTGATAAAGGCGTAAAATACAAGTTTTGTTGCACTTTTAATGGCAAATGGTTTTATGTAGGATAATTTTGGGGAAATTATAAACTGCTGCGTGCATTTCTGAATACAAATCCAATCGAATCCAATGTTATGGGCTGAAATATTTCATATAACATAGTAATTACTTTGCAGCTTTCTCTCCATTGATATCTGCACTCGTAAAATGAAGTTTTGATGCTGTGATCATGAATGAATCTTTTTTCGATAAATTTTCTGATTGTGGTTGGCTGAAACTAGTTTCAGTCATTGTCCTAGATTCACTACAACTCTGGTTTCACTGGAAATCACCATATGGATACAGACTCCAACTATTTTTCTCGCGAATGCTACTAACACATTTTGCGAGGAAAATGTAAAAACATTCGACATAGTCGATGGGCATACAAGTGCAGTTGTACATCTGCAATTTTTGTTTAATGCCCTGTATTGAGAGTAACCACAATGAATCCCAGAATATCAATTTGTATTTCTAAATTCTCTTAAATTCTCTTCATCGGGAGTTACCACGATGGATCCCAGGATATCAATTTGTTTTTCCTTAAGATATTTCTAAGGGGAAACTACAAACTACTGGAAGCTGAAAAAAATCGTTATTTGAAAAATTTTGAGCAACACGGGGTACTTTATGTAAAATTCAGCGAAAACAGTTTTTCTTCGCTTCAGGTACGCCCCTTTTCAAAGACAAATTTCGGCAAATTGGTTAAAAAAATTTGTCACTGCCACCAGGCCTAATGAATGAAATTGCTTCGACGCTATCTTTTAGAGCAGACCATTGTTGCAGTCGCTTTGACGAAGAACTATAGAAAATACACTAGGATATTTCTGAAATACTGATACGGATTTTTGTAACCGAAAGAAATTTTCTAACAAGTATATTCGAAAGTTAGTATTTGATTTATTTGAAACTGTTTGAATGACATTATTTTGTAGAGGATGGATTCCTTCTTCTGTTTTTTTTTGGGTTCTTAACCACAATCTGAAAAAGTAAGAATTGATATTAGAATGTATACAGAAGTAGAAGGGCAGTTTTTCAATCTACCTCGATAAGTAATTCCAAAAAAAATTGTTGTAAAATTGTTCGTTTCCGTTAACCCTCAGAAGTCGAAACTTGTGCGAGCAATGGATCAACGAGGCTTTACTTTCGAACGTGCGATTACCCAGCTACAATAATGCAAAAACATTCCCTTCAGCAACTTTTCGCATTTCTCTGATTTCCCTATCAATAAAATACAAGAACTAATATTTATCAAAATACTTATCGTTGACGTTTCGGAAGCCAAATCCGCTTCCGTTGTCAAAACTCTCACAAATATTATTTTATAGTTTGGTTGAGGGAGTGAGAATGTGTTCTGATAAATCAGAGAGATTGGTGGTTTTGAATTTCTGACATTCACGAGCCTAAAAAACGAATCTGGGAGGGAATAATCGAGAGATTTTAGAAAACGGAAGCGGATTTGGTTTCCGAAACGTCAATGATAAGTATTTTGATAAATTTTACCTAGTTCTTGTTTTTTTTTCGGAAGGCTAATTCGAGATATACGAAAAGTTGCCGACTAATAGAAATTGTTTCATTTAGGTGGAGCTGTTTTTGAATTATAGATTGAAAATCAGCTACACTTATATAAATTATAATATTGGTACTTATATTTTCAGATTGTGGTAGGTTAAGGACCCAAATGAACTAGAAGAAAGAATTGATTCGGTTGATCATCACGAAAAAGCGGAACAAATGAAAAAATAGAACTATGGAAAGTACCAACAGGAGAAAAAGCCGCCATGCCTTCTTGATGGAAAGAATCGTTCATTACCCAGCCTAGAAGAAAGTTCGTAAATAGATTTTTATAAGATAGTTGTAGAATTAACATACCGCTAATGTTGCCTTGTTCCGTGGTCTGTGTCCTATATGGGCAATAATTAACGGCTCAGAACAGGGTTATCAAAAAGTTTATGTCTTGTTTATAAAGTGGATGAGATCAACTAATAAGTAACGTGAAAGTTATCTGACGTTCAAAAGGAATAGTCTTATTGGTTCCAATATCAACCATCTTTATTTTCAGAATATAATTCTTGTCATCGGCCAAAGGAGGCAAGATTTCGAATTTGTTATTAGACATAAAAGCTACAAAGGTAAGCCCTTTCAATAAAACCATTCACTTTGATATTCATCTACAAAAATATCAATTCAGTAAAATATAATAAATCTGCAACCCTCTTTTTTGATGAATTTGAATTTAAACTTTCGAGATTTTGGAATTATTTCCTCTATTCTGAAAATATTTGATCAATTTCATCTACATATATTGGAAGCGCCCACCACATCCTCATTCGCACAAGGCTTCCGTCAATTTGAGGGCTTTCCATAGGAATAATATTTATTGCAGAATAATTTGAAAAATATATATTTCGTTAGTACATCTGAAATTTTCGGCTATTTCTCGTACCTTCTTCAATAGGAGAAATCAGTACGTTCGTTTCACGATCAAGATCTAATGTTGATTCCCCGATGTTTTTTCCCAATATGTTCCTTCATGCGAAATTTCCCGGTGTTTTTTCTCAATATGTTCCTTCATGCGAAATTTCCTCTTACAAACATAGGAGCAATGACTGCATCCTATCATCATTTTGTTTTTGCAATCGTGAGAATAATGGGATCTCATTGATTTTGTTTTGTTATACATCCTATTGCACTTTGGACACGGAAATTGAACTAAAAAAATCATCATTTATTACGTGGATACTGAGATGAAATCCAAGGGAAGTTCCTATCACAAAATGATATTATATCATTTGATTATAAAGAGATAGAATTCTCTTGAATCACCAAGTACTCCAGCAAATTTCCGATCTGAAGTAATTTCACATACGACGTCAGAAACATAACCCAATTGCAGGCAATTTCTCAGAGAGAATTCGTATGAAAAATATTTCCAACGAATTCTTCGTAGTTCTCGTATAACGTCAATTTGCCTATCATAAAAATACAAGAACTAATATATATATATTGTTATAAGATTTTTATTATCGCCTCACGTTGGACTGTCAATTTGATATAAAATTGTTTATTTAGTGTATAGAATGAGCCAAATGGGCTGTCAATTGTAATAAATTTTGTCTGTAAAAGTAAAGTTCTCAGGGTTTTATACAAATAGAAAATCTCAGGGTTTGTTTTTGTAGATATTGTTAGACTCTTTTCAAAGTGTATACCTTACCTTCCCAAGGTCTTGCATTTCTTTGTTATCCCGGGGGGATTCATTCAGGAAGGACTTCTAAGATGTTGTCAAGTAGATCGTAAATCATAAGTAAGACTCATTGAAGGGAGACACGAGAGAGAATTTCAACAAATTTTAATGAAATAGGCATGAAATGATCAATAAACATATGACCATGTCGATTGGAATGATGAAATGTAATATCCGAACACACTAACCTTAATAATCGAATGTTTACAATGAATACATACATTACAGAACTTGAGTCTGTATCATAGTTCTGTGGTTATGACATTTATAGGATTGCGTTTGATTCTACGCTAGTTTAATCTATGAAAACTCTTAACTTACGGAATACTTTAAATGTCATTTGTCGTTGACGTCACGGTACGTCATACTTCAGTTTGGGAAAGAATGTCAACACACACTAGATCTGTTTACTAAATTAAAATTGTCCAACTTGAATAAAATAGCGGTGGAAAATAAGTCTATGAGCTCAGGGAATGAATATATGTGCACAGGGGATATATGCGTTGCAACGATATAGTTAAAAGTGTTTACCAGCTGGGTTTTTATCGCTGCTTCGACTGGTTTTACAAGCCTTCACGGCCCGCAGAGAATCTCGATGATGTCGTGATGGAGGTCTGCTTTCTGGAACTGGTTGAGGAAGTTTCCCTGGGACGTTTTGGTTGGGGAAAATTGTCACAAATTCACTCACGGTGGATCACTATACGGATACAAAGCACTTGGGACTTTACTAGTCTTTTCAAGGTATGAATATCTTTAAATAACTATCAGAGAAAATTTGTGCGAGCTCATGCTTTGGGGCTTGGATTCTGAGTCCTTGTTGACAAATCAACAATTGAATGTGTCGTTTCCTTAGCAACAATACTTCATTCTACTCATTTTCAATGTTTGTTACTTATTTCTAAAGCTATTCTACTATTTACACACACTTAAATACTATTAAACGAAAGCTTATTCATTCTAAATCTGTTCAGTTATCATCTTTTAATCATTCCTTTTAGTTTTCATGGTTTATTTTAAGGAAGCATCAGTTGGTGTCACTAAAAAGTTAAATCATAATCTCTATGACATAATTTTGATATTGATATCTTACAAAATAAATCCATTTTATTTTTGAAAAAGTATTCAGGAGATTCTCTATATTTTTATGAAGGGTTTGACTAACTTTCCATTTACTTGTTTATAATCTATCATTTGCAATTAATGTTCAAAGTTTACTATTTTGGCAGTGACAGTTGTTATGTCAATTGATGGTTTCTCAAACTATTTACCATGTACAGGGCGTCCAACAGTTTCCTCTGAATAAATTCACCCGATGTACACAAAGATTGTTTTCATTTGGGTATCTTCGATATCATAACATATATATATATATATATATATATATATATATATATATATATATATATATATATATATATATATATATATAAATAATTCGCTCTGTTCGAAAAACAAATATGTTTCTGTTTTCAAAACTTATCACAAATACTTCTCCTCTATGAAAATATGTCAAAGATGTGAGGTTGGACATTGCATACATTCAAAAGGGGTAGCCAGATGCGGATTATACGGAATGATCTCGTTGAGATGCAAATATTCCTAGGCAGCATGATAAAATAAGCTTTCTTTAATTTTCGTTACCTGACATTGCTTCGTCTTGCTATCATTCGATTGCCATTCCATCCTAGTGTGTTCTCTCTATCAGTAAAAAACGAGAATTATATTTTAATAAAATTTTATCATGCTGCCTGGAGAAATTTGCATGTCGACGATTTTATTTCATATAAACCGCAACTGGCTTCCTCTCTTGAATGACAGAATTCTTGTCAATCTCACATCTTTAACAGAATATCCGGAAATATTCCTAGAAGAGAATTATTTGTGATTAGTTTTGAAAACGGAAACATATTTCTAATACAAAATGTCAACAAAGCAAACAATATACGTACATATATATGTATATATATATATATTTGATCGGCTAGGCTTCCGCGGTCAGAAATGTGCTGGCTGGAACTTCCGGTTGATCCGCGTCTGGAAAGATTTACTTGTCTACGTTTCGACTCCCATTTCGGAGCCATTTTCAAGACTGAGTGACCTTGCGTCTAGGTCTGAGTTGTCTCACTATCATCACTGGAGATCGAGGAAACAGAGTTATTATTGGGTTAAGCCCTCAAATGAAAGGAGCAGCCGAAGTCACGTGGTTTTATATATATATATTTATATATATATATATATATATATATATATATATATATATATATATATTTTTATATATTAATCAATCAATCAATCATTTACTCATCATCTGAAACTATCGTACATGTTACAAAATATAACCCATACAAAAGCTTATTGGACTGGTAAAAAAAAAGCACATAAGGTTTGAAGTCCTTACACTATTCAATATAAAAATACACTCATACATAAATATATACATACTCACATATGTATCGTTATAGGCTAAAATATTACATCACAGAATACATTCACAGGTTTAAAAATCTGTAGAGTAAAACGCCATTCTTAATAGATGTTCTCTTAATGTTCTCTTTGATTTAGATTTAATTTCTATATGTCCAAAGAGATCCAAAAATTTATTATAAAATTTTACCTGTTGGTAGGTGTGTGAATTCTGTCCTACTCCAAGTCTGGAAAAGGACTGTTACTGTTGGAGCTTACTGCCACTTCTAGTGTAATGGTCATGAATGTCACTTCTTTTGATTCTGGTTGAGTTATCACAAATCAAATTGACAATGAGGAGATATATGTAAAGAGATGGCAATGTCATTATTTCCAACTGAATGAGGTTGTTTCTACATGATTCCCGATTCCGCATCCCTGTAATGCATATAACAATTCTTTTTTGCATAGTGAACACCTCTCCGAAATGTGCCGAGGCACCCCAGGAAATGAGTCCGTATGATAATATTGACTGTACTTGACCAAAATATACAACTTTCAAAACTTTTAATGAAACAGTATTTTCCAGCTGCCTTAAGACAAAACATACACTGTCATATCTATGTGTTTTCCCCACGTCATTTTATTGTCTAGCACAATTCCTAAAAATTTTGTAGAGGCAACCTCTTGAATACAATGACCGTTCACTTACAATAAACTGTTAAAATTGGTAGAGAAGTCATGAAAACCGCTTTTCTTCCATCTATTGTTAGGTCATTGCTTTTACAGTATTGATGAAACTCGTCTGCACTGGAATTTGACAACATTATACTTTTATTTTTTGATTCACTACTAATGCCATATATATGTATACATATATATGGCATTAGTAGTGAATCAAAAGAGAAAAGTATTATGTTGGCAAATGTATAAATTATATATGATTTATTTATTTCTCCTTTGTAGGTTCCATTTCACCTGAATGGGCAGGATATCTGAGTTTTGCATGATATAATCAATCAAAAATATAGGATCAAACATTTCGGGAGAGAGTTTACAGTCGTACAACTATTGAGAGGAATATTATAAAGTGAGCCGAAACTTCGAACAAACCAGAAAAAACATCAACGGATATAAACCCAGAAGAAACAATCTCGCATTGAGAAGGTCCCTGAAAACAGCCATTTCTACATTTCACCTGAATGGGCGGGATATTTTTTCAGATTGTGATAGGTTACTAAGCCAAAAAACTACGAAGAAAACATTCATCTATCCCAATATAATGATTTTTCGTAAGGATTTTCAACGAAGCATTGGAGAAATCCCACATAAATCTCACAGAATCCGTCACGTTCTTTAGTTCACTAATTGAAAAGGGTTCATTCAAATTAGGACCAAATCCCCCTTCAAAATATCTATTCGATGACTTTTTAATTTGTAATGTGTTATATTATAAAAACTTTTTTTTCAATTCTTACTGTTTTTTACCAGGAAACATGGTTCTCCTCATCAAGCATGCCAACAAAACCTATCATTTTGGGTCGTTCGGATATTCTTACTTTCAATGTTATTGTCAATAATTGTATAAAAACAGAATTTCAGTAAGGATTCGTATATTTTTGAAAATATACAATTATATAAATATATTTCAACAGACCGATAGGGTTATATAAGATATAATTCATCATATATTATATGTATTTCAAGAAAAACATCATGAGCAAGACAAACAACAGTACTAGTGAAAACTCTGCAAACAAGACTCAACAAAATATTTTTCGATTCATCTCATCGGTACGATATTCTTTAACGGATTTCCAGAGTAACAACAAGTACCTTTATTTGACTTCAACATGAATATAAATATTAATAAGTACACTTTGAAAGTTTTCAACAAATATCAACAACATTAAATATCTGATAACAAAAATAATTTTTATTGCTTTTTGGAAGGCACCACATTTTTCAGTAAGTTACGAGACCTATAAATAGTTTACTTTTCAACAGAATATACTCTGAACAACATATAATTATCACTCAATTCGAAGTGAAATATCTCTTCTCTGAGAGAATGAAATATGTAACGTTTAATAGTTCACTGTGTGATTGCCACTCAACAGTTATCGTGTAACGTTATCATGGATGTTCATCATCAAGTATCAGCCAATTCCATCAGTAATTTGATATGTGATAAATATTTCAAATTAATGATCACCGATTTCATTTTTTTCTTCTAGTCTACTTTGGAAGTTTGCTGCACTAATGATTACTTCTTCTTGTAGTAGCTAATTTTGAGTGATACAATAAGCTACGGAACAATTTCATGTTTTCCCCATTCAGAAAAAAAACTAATGATTATCGCTGCAACATTTCGAAGCAAAACCCTCAATGAATTGAAATCAAGTTATCTGTGATGAGCCTATTCTCTCAAGAACATATTTTAGAGAACTGAGTTTTTGATTGTTGAATGATTGATAATGACAATCGCATCTTATATTCTTTTTAGTAGAATTGGCCAATATTTGGTTGAAGACTCAGCATATCACATGATAATCAATAATGAAAGTACATAATTCACCAACGAATTCGGAAAAATGAGCATTAACAATATTTCGAACTCTTTCATTTCCTTTCGATAACACCCAGCTTACACCAAAAATAACAAAATGAAAATTCACAAAAATTATTGCAAAACATCTCCCGAAATCTGCCCAATAACAGGTTTGAGTCACACCAGGATTCTTAATATAATATAAAAATTATTTAATAAAAGTACCACCACCCCCAATAATATGAATATAAAATACAAATATCAAGTTACAAGAACTTACCAAGTTTCTGAGTGAAAATGTTAACTCATTTCAAACATAGTTTTCTAGATACAACAAAATTCTACCCTCTACTCGAGTTCTGTGTTCGGTAGGATATAAACGCGCCAATGGATTTTTCTTAATATTTCAAAAGAATTTTTCACGTGACCTCAAAACGTGTTACAGTCCATTTCTCCATTACCTCCTTCAATTCTAAAAGTCTTCAACATATCGATATACTTTTCTTTCAAAAATATAAACCACCCCGTATATCATTCCTTGTTCTCGGTACGAGCTATCAAATGGAGTCTATCACCGCGCTACGCTTACTCTGTTCTATCGAACGAGAGGTCCGAATTCAATAAGGACAGAGAAACGGTAAATTGTCTCTTCCCGTTCCTTCGCTTCATTCGAGTAAATAATAAGTTTTTTCGAATAGGTTTGTGGATCGCTCGACACACGAATTTTGGAATTTTGAGTTCTTGGTAGAAAAAGTTCATTTTAGTCAGTATTCTAGTGTACTGGAAATCAGCGATTTGGTATCTTCTTGTTATGAATTGTGATCGGTTTGAGGATCTTTGAATAAATTAATCATCAATAATTAGTTTGATGCTCTCGTTGGTACCAATCCTGGTAATTCCTGCTTTTTGTGGATTTTTGCACTGAATTCGTAAGTTACATTTTTTTTTGTTCTGGCTATTCTTGAGTGAAAAGACATTGGTTTCTCATTGAGTTTTGTCGTTACCTTTCTGTTGAATAATTGATAAGGAGTTGGTTGAACCCTCTAAGTTGGAGGTAAGAAATAGAATAATTGACGTTTCGTCTCCTTCGAAGTGATATACGCTATATGCCGAATGGTATCATTTTTAGGGTTCCCGTTTTGAGTTTCACTTCTCTTTGGATATACCGCAGAATATTTTCGGCTTATTTGTGGTACAGTAGGTTGCCCGGGTGGAACAGAAAACCACTTCAAGTCCTGATGCGCTAAAACCTAAGGCTTTGCTGCTGAATGACGAGCCAATAGCTAATGTTTTGCTGCTGAATAGGTATTCTCCAGGGCTTAGATACTGTCCTACTTCAAGATATTGCCAGGATCCATCTGGTAAGCGAGCATTTCTCCATTTTTATACCATTGCCGTTCCGTCGCTGTGATCGCTGTTACAAAGTGGTGGAAAATTAGGAAATTGGTGCTGGCTCTATTTTACTTAATCATACTAGTTTCATTATCACATGAATATATGAGACCATATTTTCCTATGTCATAATAATAAAATATCACCTTGTGAGCCAACTATAGCTATATTTGGAGAAACATATGAATGATATTTCGCCAGATCGATGATAATATTATACGTAACATGTCAACCTGTATTGATTGGGTAATATCGAGTAAATTTCATTTCTGAATCAGACATTGATTGTTGGTTATTCATGATTGCTAATTAATTATTCATAACTGTCGATTATTTTACTTTCCCGTTTAGGTAAGTTTCTTGGCGACACAAAACCGTATAAAACGGGTGGCGCCCTTTCATAATTTTTTTTCCCACGCCCACTCCACTGAGCGAGCAGGTTGGTTTTGGTCAAGAAACGGTAACTCAGCATAATGTCAGTATTATATCACTACTAGATTTATTTTCATAGAGATATTTTATAACTGAAATATATCGATTCACTATCGGAATTGCCCCACGTTGGGCGCCAGTTATTACGGGGGCAATTCCGATAGTGAATCGATATATTTCAGTTATGAAATATCTCTATAAAAATAAATCTAGTAGTGATATAATACTGACATTATGCTGAGTTACTGTTTCTTGACCAAAACCAACCTGCTCGCTCAGTGGAGTGGGCGTGGGAAAAAAATAATGAAAGGCCGCCACCCGTTTTATACGGTTTTGTGTCGCCAAGAAACTTACCTAAACGGGAAAGTAAAATAATCGACAATTATGAATGATTAATTAGCAATCATAAATAACCAACCTTCAATGTCTGATTCAGAAATGAAATTTACTCGATATTACCCAATCAATACAGGTTGACATGTTACGTATAATATTATCATTAATCTGGCGAAATATCATTCATATGTTTCTCCAAATATAGCTATAGTTGGCTCACAAGGTGATATTTTATTATTATGACATAGGAAAATATGGTCTCATATATTCATGTGATAATAAAACTAGTATGATTAAGTAAAATAGAGCCAGCAGCAATTTCCTAATTTTCCACCACTTTGTAACAGCGATCCCAGCGACGGAAAGGCAATGGTATAAAAATGGAGAAATGCTCGCTTATCAGATGGATCCTGGCAATATTTTGAAGTAGGACAGTATCTAAGCCCTGAAGAATACCTATTCAGCAGCAAAACATTAGCTATTGGCTCGTCATTCAGCAGCAAAGCCTTAGGTTTCAGCTCATCAGGACTTGAAGTGGTTTTCTGTTCCACCCGGGCAACCTACTGTACCACAAATAAGCCGAAAATATTCTGCGGTATATCCAAAGAGAAGTAAAACTCAAAACTGGAACCCTAAAAATGATACCATTCGGCATATAGCGTATATCACTTTGAAGGAGACGAAACGTCAATTATTCTCATCTATTTCTTACCTCCAACTTAGAGGGTTCAACCAACTCCTTATCAATTATTCAACAGAAAGGTAACGACATAACTCAATGAGAAACCAATGTCTTTTCACTCAAGTTCTAAAAAAAAATGAAAATAGGTACCATCGTTAGGAACGAATAGCCAGAACAAAAAGAAATGTAACTTACGAATTCAGTGCAAAAATCCACAAAAAGCAGGACTTACCAGGATTGGTACCAACGAGAGCATCAAACTAATTATTGATGATTAATTTATTCAAAGATCCTCAAACCGAACAGAATTCATAACAAGAAGATACCAAATCGCTGATTTCCAGTACACTAGAATACTGACTAAAATGAACTATTTCTACCAAGAACTCAAAATTCCAAAATTCGTGTGTCGAGCGATCCACAAACCTATTCGAAAAAACTTATTATTTACTCGAATGTGTATTTGTCCGTTTTGCAGCATTCGCTAATAAAATGGTTAACAGGTCTATTTCGCTGGACGAATCTCTTGTTGGTGTAAAATCAGAGAATAACAACTGTTTGGATAGTGAATGCATTCGAGTGTATTTGAGACTAAAGGGTGGAGTTCCATATGAATCTATCTACGAACTTAACAATGATAACTTGATCTGCCGAGTTCCTGATGGATGTCAAAGTGTGAGAAACGCTAAGCACGGAAATGCTGAGATAAGAACATATACTTTTTCGAAAATATTCGGACCAGATGTTACACAGACCGAAATATTCGATAGCATTGTTAAACCAAGGATCTTAGGTTTCATAAATTGTAGAAATTCTACACTTTTTAGTTATGGAGCTTCTGGGTCTGGTAAAACATTTACCATTGTCGGAACGCCAGAAGAACCTGGACTGATTCCCAGGGCTTTGGAGTACATTTTTAGAACCCTCCCAAAAATGGATGATAAACCAGTTATCAAGCCTTCACCCAATGGGGGAACTGTGTATCTGGACAAATCAATGATTCATTTGGAAAAAATGGGTAAATATGCCGTTTTGAATGACCCTGTTTTAGATAAATCTGCACACACGAGAACATATAGACAGATGCAGGAGAAGCTGAGATTAGAGCCCGTGGCGGAAATGGAAGATTTCTCTGATATACTCGTCAATGTGTGGGTTAGCTTTGCAGAAATATACAACGAGAGCGTCCACGATTTGTTGGTCTCTGTCCCCAAAGGAAAACAGCGCCCTCGGTTAGCTTTGGGTCGATTCAAAGGTCGGACATACATTAGGAATTTGACTTCAATTAATGTTTGTGATAGGTTAGCTACAGCAGGTTTCTCTGTTGATTTTATATGAATTTCAATCACCAAACCGTCATCTGAAACTGAAAAGCATATCCCCGACTCGTGGTATCTTGAGAAGCCAGAAGATTCAAACTCAAAGCCTTTGAATAATTCTAACTGTATTGTGACGTAGAATGATAATCATTAGTAGTGATAATACCAGAAAATTACATTGAATGAAAAAAAAAATCCTGTTCTTTCTGATATCTCTGTAACCCAATGTCCTGATATTGTTTGCACGATACTATTAATTCATTTTCTTTAATGCCAATGTTGCATATGAACTATCGCTGATTTTTTTCACCTTCTTGAATTCCCAAACTATTGAAAGAAGTGCTGCATATACGTTTTCAATACCTCATCCCAGATTTTGAAAATTGGGTTCTATTTATAATGCATCGATTCCAACGATTTCAAATCGATGTAGCGCAAAAGACATTCAATGTTCAAACGACAAAGTATGTCACTTAATTTCACCAGATGATTCAATGTAATACAAATTTGGATAGAAGCCAACACATTTACTAATGATATCTTTATGTGCGTTATTTATCAGGATAATTGTTTCATAAAAGAGAAAAGCTGAAAGTTGTTGAAAGTGGACAAACTTGATGTTGATAAATAGTTCCAAGAAGATAATAAAAATTAGCGACAATAAATGCATAATTTTAACATGGACACTTAAGCAAAAATATAAATTCTCACGCTAGAATTAACAATTGGCTCGGGAAAAAACTGTTAACTTTATTTCACGCGTTCTTTTGTCCTCTTGACTTGTATTACTTCAAAATTAATGTAACTCAATATGAGTTATGATGGGATGATTTCATACCTATTAAACAGGGTACTTTTCTTCCCGTATTTATCAGCATTTTTCAACAAAAATTTCAGATGTGCGAGCGTTGGACAAATCTCATTTCCTGCAGAACTTTATAAGGAATGCATTCATAAGTAACATGTTTTTTCCTATATAGCATACTTGTATTTTGAAATATACGAAATATTTCGCACTGTTTGTGCTTTCTCATAGTTTTCAATTTTTTCAACGGAACGCACTTCTTTGGTTATGTAGGTCGATATTTTGAGAACTGAGTAAGATATTACACCTCAAAGTCAATGGTATTTTCCTCACCTTTCCAAAAGTGACGAAGAAAGCGAGATTGTGAAGGATGGAATTATCTTTCTATTTTTCACAACTTTTTTTCGGAGATGAGAATATTGATGGAAATATTATATGACACTGTCCATTGGTTGAGTAGATGATCCCAAGCTAAGTATCCTGTTACGTTAATGCTAGCCAGCAATCCTGGCTGACAAAACCATTGAATTGTAAGAACAACAAATCAGTCAAAATAGTACTATGCCGATTAGAAAAAAGAAAATGCATTTTCACCATTATCCTACATGAGAACATTTCCTACAGATACCTGGTATGATAATCTTGGATTGAATTGATTCGTCATTCAAACATGTCAATTCTTCCGTGAATGTGGTTTGTAACCAGAAAAAAAACTTTCTAACATTGTGAAATAATGAAAAAAAATGACTGATCAGTTTTGAACATTTTGGTTAATATCAGACTTTTCTGTTTCTGTACTGAATTGGTCTACTGCAATGGTAGGAGAGTGGTGTTTTCTAATATGTACACGTAGGTTTCCTTTTTGTTTCGCTCTATAAGGACAATAAGAGCACTGAAATTTTGGTTCCTGGTCTCCACACTCATCTTGTTCGTGTCTTCTCATCGTGGATTTCCATTTATAACGTTTTCCGCAATGTCGACATGCGAATTGAGAATCTGGGCTATAGCCAGGACGAATACCATCCGGAATTTTTCTGATAACTTCTTTATCCCCTTTATTTTTTATACCTCTCACAGAATTATCGAGGAACTTTTCGAGAGTGGGTAGAATGAGAATCTGATCGAACTCGAGATAGTCTGGAATAAAATTAGAGATAATAAACAAAGTGAAAAAGAGGAGAGACGAGGTCAAATGCAGAAACAGAAAGCAGAAGACATGGAAGCAGTACATGTAACAAAATATCTGATGATTTTATATGAATGTTTTCTACGCCAATTCTCTGCAATTCATATCAGCGAGTCATACAAAGAACTATTTCCATTACCACAATGGCCCTAAAAAACATTGAACAACATTTATTATCATAAACATTTTATATGATTTTTTTTTTCGAAAACTCCTGTCCATTAGTCTAATGCTTCGGAGGAAAATATCAGATGAACTGGGGAAACAATGGGTCGATTTCAATGAAGTAACATATTTCGCTTACAACACATGGTTCCGAAATGGTCTAGGCCATCTGATTTATTACTTGATCATTTAACATTCCAACAATCGAATTGAATCTCAATCTCTGCTACTTCGAGCAATCATTGATTGAATGAAAGCATTTATTATTACTACCATTATTAATGATCCCCAGCAGATTTTATTACTTAAAGCCGAGAGCTATAGAAGATCAAAAACACAAACTACTAGTATAAAAAATACAGGTGATCAATGAAATCATCTCGATCATCGAAATTCTGTTTTCCGTCGGGGTTGCAGCCTTCGCTGCAAGTAGAGCAAAAACGATTCTCGTCTGTGGCAGGCCATTCGTTACGGCTTTGCCATAAAATATGCCCGTTGTTGGATAACTCATGTATTTGGCTTTCGATCAGATGGCGTTCTGAATTTGAGGTTCACATAATCTACAACTGATTCCGATTTTGTTTCATTGCAAAAGACAGTGCCAAATGTTTTGTGTTCGCAAGTTCTACCGAATCACTGATCAGACCTCTAGTGGGTCAAAACAGCTGTCTGGCAATGGATTTGTGAATGCATTCATTTCGAACATCGAAATTCTGAAATCTATGATAATTTCATTTTAAATGATATTTCATTATTCCTTTTATTTCATTTACATTAAACAAAATTTTCATTATCGATGTGTTTTGAATTTACATGTGATTAGCCTCAAGATTCCTGCCAGTTGAATGTTTCTCATGCATTGTAGTCCAGTCGGCATGTACATGAATTTGGACAACTTTCATTCAACAGCCGTGCCAAATCATCAATTTTTTTGTAGGTAGTTAAATGAGAAAAATATTCAAACAAACAACAAATGTCACTATTTTGTCTTTGCAATGGGAATTATCAAAAAGTGTTTATCATGAAAAATGTGCGCCGCAATGAAACCTGCAAAATAAGTCCTATGCAAAAATCACGTAGAGTGATTAGTTTGGCGGTAAATCACTTTTCAAAAAATGTATTATTGTATTTACGTGGTTTATTCATAAAGTACAGTTCTGAAACTCATCCACTACCTAGAAGAAATTGTCCTGAAGTGATATCGGTAAGTTTTATCCATCCATGTTATATTGTTTTGTAAAAATGAACGATTTTCGTAAAACCGGCGTGTCGATATATCACTTGTTCCATAAGACCGAGAAGGTGCAAAAAAATCATGGTGATTCTTTTTAGCATTTACATTCCGGATTCAACAGAAAAAAATTATTCTTTTTTGAATACATGCTTTTCGAGGATATAAAATTTTAGCTTATGAACACATAGAAGTTACGCCTAAACTATTTAAGTTATTCAAAATTTTCTACAAGATTCCCATAGGTTTTAGCGAGACGCGTAATTTGAAAAAAAACGTCTCAATATCTTTATTACAAGAACAGATACAATATAAATAGATCACGTAAATACAATAATAATTTTTTTGAAATATTTTTCTTTAACACTGATTTATCGCCAAACTAATTATTCTACGTGATTTTGTATATTTCATTACTGCGCACACTTTTCGTAGGAAACATTTTTCGATAGATCTCATTACAAAAATAATAACATCAAAATAAAAATTTGTTCACTTGAATAATTTTTTCGGCCAAAAGTCGTCATTTCGCGATCCCACACATTTCACACTATATTTTTTTAGGTCCAAACTACCTACAAATTGTCGATTTGGCAAGACAAGTTGAACTGACTATCTGCGGCGAGATTCATAAAAATCTAGGCTTTGATCTGGTTGACAATATTGAGTGGTGTAGTTCGAACTATTATTGTCTAAACATTTCAACTTCTTTCAGCTGATTTCTCAACAGCCAATCGGAAATCTCAGCCAAGTCCTGATTCTAATTTATCTATCTAAATTTTTTCAAGTTTTCTCTCCCCTGGAAATGAATAAAAATAGGTTTTAAATATTTATAATATCTGTATTAACGTAACTGCAATATTATAAAGAAGGAAAATGTCCGTACAATCTTGTCAGTTACGCATTGTATTTTTAATGAATTTGAAGATATAGATAACTGACCAACGAGTCAGTCAATTTTGCTTCTTCATAATGTTGCAGTTGCAATTTCCCCTCCAAACAGCTATTATAAGAGTTTTCAGCTTTTTCTTATTGATTTCCAAGTAGTTGAGGTTTAGCTGGAGATTGACAAACATCAAATGAATAGTTCGGAACTGAAACTTTGGTACATGAAGACATTCAAGAATATTCGTATCGAATTTAAATCGGTATTGACATAATAATTTATAATTATAATCTATATAATTATTGAGTTTCAGAATGCGATGACTATCGAAGACTTTGCGGTTTTGGTGAATTTCCATCAATTACGCTTTTGATTTATTCGCCATAAGAAAATATAAGCAATTATAGACAGTCAACAAAATTAGAATTTGTTACAACTCATCTTGAATGATAAACATTTTAGCATGTGTTTGTTCAAATTGCATCTTAGTTTCGCCTTGTACGGGCAATAGGGGCAGCCAAACTGAGGTTCTTTTTGACACTCATATCGTTGGTGCTGTCTCAGGTTCTTCAGATTCTTGTACTTTTTTCCACATACGCCACATGAAATTCCTGAAAATGTAAACTTCGTAGACAATTACTTAAAGGTATTAAAAAATGTAGAGAATTTTAGACAATTATGTATTTGAGGAAATATTGTGAACGATATAGATAAAAAAATTCAATAATTATTGTTATTTCATTTTGTAATGAATACTAATCAATCCTCCTACTGAAGATACCAGGTGCATTGGCAAAACGAGACGAGAGTCCGACACTTCCTGATACTTCTCCTGAAGATACCATCTTTGCTAACGAAACCCAGGTCGAGTGAAGTATTTTAGTTTTATTTTGTTGAAAAAGGAATCAAGAACATGTTCTTGTTATTATTCCCTTTTCTGGATTATATTTTCTAAACCACAACTGACAAAATTCCACCTGAACAGAAAGGAGTTAATTTTCAGATAGGTAAGTCAGAAAAAAAAACGATTTCCATTTATTCCCACATGAGACTGACAAATGTAAGAGTGCTGATGTGGAAATAGTTTATGAGTGACCCACTTTCAGCATAATCTAGCTGCAATAAAAATACCTGAAACACTTTCAACCACGGGGTTATTTAATTTTTTTCTACATTCAGAAGCAATTCAGAATTTTGATATACGAAAGCTTGAAATAAATTCATTAGCCGTGTACAATCAGCTTGACACTTGGTTTCAACAATTGTTCATATTGATCCATACTTATTCATCTGAATTTTGCTCGATTTTATCATTTCAAATGGACTATTCGCATTATGGTCACAATATTTATTTTGTGATTGAATTTCAATTATCATTGTTTGACCAAAATCTTTTTCAAATCTTTTTGTTGACCCATTTATTTGACCCGATTTTTCATCATTATTTTAGATTTTCGATGCACTTATGCTTGTTCATTGGCGCTGTGGTTCCGCGTCGGCCTGTCGACCTGGAGGTCCCGGGTTTGGTTCCCCAACAGGGCAGAGTTTTCCTAATAAGAATTTCCCTGTCGTGTTGGCGAATGACTCCTGCCACGTTTCATGGTTGACGGGTAGGCGAATAACCATGCTACTCCTGAGCATAGAGATATAGTCAGTTAATGCCTGTGTAAAAGGGATTTGAAGCGGTTTTCTACGCCATCTACAGTAGTATAATGTCGATATTTCTGTTTACTTGACAATGACCGACAAAGTTTCCTACTATGAACGGAAAAATAGGTGCAGAGTTCTGTCTGTCAGTTTGACTGAAAAGTTGAGAGAAAGATAATGAAGCCTCAAAATAGAGTTAACGATAGAAGTTTATGAAGGAAATGAAAGAATTAGGATTCAAACAATCTGAATAATCTTCAAAACATGAATGATCTTCGACATTGACCAAAAATTCCACTTCTGTTACTGGATTGATTGCCATCTTTTGTTATTATGGTATAAGTGAAATGTATGATTCAGGCTACGACGTCCGTAAGAAAATCGAAAGAAAATACATGACTTGGAAACGATATCACTGGTACCACCTACCCGTGTTATCCATACCTTCAAATGATAATTCAATAAGGTTGACTAACTATATATCTATAAACAATGTCCTGAGTAAGGCGTAGGATTTGCGAAAAGGGCCTACGGGTGCCTTATAACATTATGCTTGTTCATTTTAGAGTGATTTATTTGATTGTTTCACGGTGTAATTCAATTATATTATTTGTAATTCATTGTTTTAATTATTATTATTATTTTTATATTTTCTAAGGTCAACAGGTTTCGATTGAGTTAGTTATAGAGTTATGGAGAATGGAGTCCGAACCAATACCACCCAACACTTTTAGATAGTAGCTCGCAAAGTTTTTATAACCGAAATCCTTTCGTAGACAATAATTGAATATGAGTTGGGTTATAGGTCCAAAACCTTTAAAATCGGTAGAAAAAAAAACAGGGGAGGTTGATACCCGTTCAAAGAGAATATAACAAAAATAAAAAGCAGAAAAATGACGGCCAAGTTAGGGTCGTGAAGTGGAGGGAGGTGAGATTTTAAGGGTGGAAAATGGTTTATCACGATTTCCGGTGATTGTAGGTGATAAAAATGTCTACAACTTTTTTATTCACACTTACTTCACATAACCTTAGAATCCGAGCCAAAAATTACAAATCAAACTTTTCGGTTTATTATTTCTATCTCCCACAATTTTTTATTCTCGCCAAATATGGTGGAAACTCACCCTTTGATGTCCCAAAAACCCTATTAATTTTTATAAATGAAAATAATATAAATGAATATAAAATTCTCACTTAAAATATTTTCTTTGTGAAGAAAATCGGAGTACTTTCTGTTCTTTGAAATCTCTACTTTCTGGTGGTATAAAGAATATCCATTATGGATTTTTCTTTTCTGAAAATGCAGGAAAACGAAAAAATTCTAACTTGTCTTTTTTTATAATTATGGAGAATTCTGAGCAATTTATTGAAATTTATACTGGTTTTCGGTAGTGCAGAGGTTAGCACTTTTGCCTCTCAAGCGGAAGACCGGGGGTCGATTCCCGTCGGGTCACCGTGCTGGGTAATCGCACGTTAAAAGGTAAGGCCTCGTTGATCCATTGCTCGCACAAGTTTCGACTTCTGAGGGTTGACGTTCGTCAGCTGGTTAACGGAAACGAATAATTTTAGACAATTTTAGATTTAACAAAAAAAAACAATAAACAAATTTGAGTTACTCGAATAATTCAAGTTTTGATGTCATGGATGAAATTAAAATATAACAAATCGAAAATACTACCATAGTTAAAACCAAATAAGAAAATATCTTTTAACTTAATAAGATATCTACAATATTTCAAGAAAGTTGTAGAATCGTTTTGAGTTATGCGAAAGAATAATTTTAATAATTCTGACATTTATTTTCTCAAGGCAGGTTCTGATATATAGAAGATCAATTTTCTACCCTCAATAGTTTCAAATACAAATGTTTAAAAAATTTCGTTGCATTTCTGCATTGGCTCCGGTTGCGTTAAAACATCTGGATTTGCGAGGAAAAATTGCCAACGTAATTTCATTATTAGACACTGAAAATTCATGAATTTTCGCCCATATTTTTTATGAAAAAGATGCAAAGGAAGAGAATATCGCCAAAATGGATTGCAATTTATGAAATCCATTTTAAAATATGAAAAAATGAAATTAATTGAAATTTCAAAAGTTTTGGTGGTTATAAATTATCATCAAATTTTATTCAATATACCAACGTGACTATCATTCAAAACGGCATCCAAATTAAGATAACTCCATCTCATATGATATTATGATTTCTCCGTCTAATTTGTCTTATCAAAAAAATCATATGGTATCATTGCATGACTACTTTATTCAATATATTCCCAATTTGATGCCGAAAGTAATTAATATTTTTCGAGATATCATGAATATTAAAATTTTCAAATATTCGATCTCCGAACTCGACAGTCGAGTTGGGAGATCGAAATTCAAGACATCACCCAGAAGATGGCAAATGAGACTTTGCCGAAACGTTGTGAGAATTATCCTTCAGAGGATCAAAACCACAGAACACGGAATGAAACCCGAAAAAACAACGCATCATACTTCGACCGTGAGAATCTTCATGCTAACATATAGATATATATATATATATATATATATATATATATATATATATATATAATTTCGGGATAAAATAATATGTGGAAGATAAAAATAAAAAAACTCGTAGTTTTGCCGGAAATTGTGATATGAACCGTTTTCAACCCTTAAAATCCCACCCCTTTGTAAATTATTTTTTCCATTAATTATATATTCCTACTCTCCAATGGATATCATCCTGTTTACATTTTTTTCTCTCAAACATTATCGACCCTGGACTATAAGGGTAATTGATCTCCACAAAAAATCTTCTACACCATTTTAATCTTTTCATATCAACAGAACGAATAATTTGTCGGATAACTTACCTAGGTTCATAGTGAGATGTACATTTCCATTTCAAATTGTTGGTATGAATTATAGTGTAGTGGTAGTCCTTTTTCAATCGAAGATAGAAAGCTTTGAGATTCAAAACTCATCGAACCTTATCTCTTCATATGCATGGGTATAAAAGCTCTTCACTTAGATAATAACTCATCTCACCACAAGAGCTTTTCTGGCAGTGTTCAATCGTTTCATCAGTAGACGAGGAAACCCCCCAAATATATTTTCGGGCATTTGGTCGATGTTCGTTGAAGCCAATAATGAATTATTTATGAAATCGTATTCAGTATGAAAAAAAAATATGCAATTTTCAATGAATGAGCAGGTTGGATCCGTAGAATATGAAATGCAGGCTTAAAAAGAAAATGCTTTTGTATGAAAAGAGAATGAATGTATGAGAACTTTTCAACTCTGCCTGCACAGATTCAATTCAATTTTCAAATGTTGTCTTTCATAACCTAGGACTTTTATTTCCAATGACTTGACTGCTCCAAGGACTTTTCCCGATGGGTACATTATTTACTCATCTTCCAGAAATAAATCTACCAGATATTCCCGAAAAAAAAAAGATATTTCAACGTGTTCAGGATATGGTACAACACATATGGATACGCTGACATAACGAAAAACATAAAATCGAAAGAGAGTTTAATCGCAGTATCCCTTTCCGTGCGAGTTGTACACGTCAGGGTGCGAAATGCTGTTTTTTGTCGATCCATGAACAAATTATGCGTTTTTTAGATTGTTACCGATATTTGTTTTTTCACTTTGACTTTGAGAGCATTTTGTTATGGTATAAATATGAAATAAAACAAACATCACTTTTATATAATCGAAACATTTGAATCAAAACAATAAGATTGTACAATATTTTTGGAAATGATAATATGAATTGATCGACTCATGTTTTAACGTAATGGCTGGACTGATGGCGGGCTAAGTGATCTTTCCGTCTGAAACTAGCATTACACATATCGCATGTAAACTTCCTGATGTCTCTTTTACATTCGTATTTCAAATGTCTGTACAGCGATGTTTGATGTTTGTATACCCTATAGCAGTTAGGACAAGTGAACTCTCTTTCAAAACCTGAAAAACATATTCGTTCAGTGAGAAGCTATAGCTGTAAACCAGAAATCTTTACCATTTAGGATGCAAAGGTGGATATCAAAGAATATGCTGGATATTTCAAGTTACAAATGCCTATTCAAAGAATGAATGAAAAACATCCATCATATTTATTGAACAATTGGTACCTCCAACACCTTACAAGATACCTACGATACTTGAAGCATAATAGTTAGTTTAATTGCACACAGGTAACAACTTATATCTCGAATCTCTTTGAAACATACACTCGTTCAGTTCTGTATTGAAATATCTTGTAAGGATTAGTTACCCTAACACCAAACTGATATTATTTGCCCTCGATGCGCGTTTCACAACAAGATTAGCATCTTCAGGAGAAGAAACTAGACTTTTCAAGCGAAACTCGCGTCGAGTGCGAGTAATATCAGTTTGGTGTTAGGGTAATTGATCTTTGCAAAAAAGTTTCAAATTTTAAATCAGAAATTTCAATCTCATCGTTTACTCAGTTGTGTATTGGTGAAATATAATTGGCTTCTTGAACAAATAAAGTACTACTTTGTTCAGACGAAAGATTCATCACAAACATGTGCTCTCGTATGCTATAGCAATGCCATCATTATTCAAATTTTGTTCATATGAAAAAGAAATGAAACCATTGCAGATATCAAACTATTCACTTTCTATGTGACTTTCGAAACAGGCGCGTATACCAGTGTTGTAATGGCAGTGATTATTCTCTCAGAAGTTTTAAGTATTTTATTTCTTTCGTGGAATATTGTACCTGTTTATTCCATTTCTATTGAGTATAGTTTAAAAAATGTGTTTTGAGATCATACATCATTTATAGTATAATGGGCTACTTTCAATAGGAATTTGTAGATGAGCTCCTTCTTGTTCTCAATTTGGCTCCCAACACATGAACCGTGTTGTAATGTTGTTTAACATTGCCTTTTATACGGGCTCGATACAAACAGCCCTCTTCTGGGCAAGGAAATTGAGGCTCTTTGCCACAACTGTAACGTTGGTGTTGATGTAAACCCCTTTTCCACCTATAACTCCTGAAACATGTCATGCACGTGTAGCTTTTTCTACCTGAAACAGCAACATTATTATTCAACGGAGGATTGACGTGAAGTTATGCAATGGTCACCCATATTTCCAAACACAAAAAAAATTCATATATATATATATATATATATATATATATATATATATATATATATATATATATATATATATATATATATGGAGTTCTTCTTCTCCGGAAGAAATGTGTGAAAATATATGGAGAAATATTCTGATGATATGTGGATATGTGTATATCATTCATACGCGTTTGATTCATCCACAAAAAACAAGACTCCATCTGAAACAGCAACTTCCTGTCCCTGTCTATATGGCGTGAAGGACATTGAATCAGATAGAAGACATTCATGGAATACGATAAAAATTCATTCTCAAACGGTAATAGAAGAAACTGTTTTAATTAACGCAGCAACCTTTCGGGGAAGATGCGAAATCTACCCTTTTACACTTATATAAATTCCAGTATTTTTTTGATTTTTTCATATTTTGCTTGATCAACAACCTAAAAAAATCACGGAAAGAAAATTATCCACCAGAAAATAATGACTTCCGAACAGTTAAGTACATATCAACAGTGTTTGCTCATTTTTAGATGATACTTTTTATACGTTGTCCAACTTTATCTCTCATTCATGAAATAGATGAGAAGGAATTATGACGTCATTAACGTATGTCTAATGTCGATGTGATTTTATTTGTTTTATTTTGAAAGTTCAGTTGTCATAGTTTGATTTGTTCAGTATTTTTGGTCAATTTCCGCCTTTTTCAGTTAAGTTTTCATTGTCAAAAAGCCTTCCTGGTATAATGAGAAAAAGCAAAGCTCAATTTTGAAGTTGAATGACTACTTTTCAAGAGAAAGAGATGCTGTAGTGCCGCTTTTACCGTTAAATGCAGTCTACAACGTATGTATCTACCTATGTTATGCAAAATGTAAGTTTTCATTGATTTGATTTTATTAAATTCTATAGCGTGTTGCTGATGCTCTAGAATATCTATTAGAACTGTTTAAAAACTAGCTGCTAGTGGAATGGAAACAGATAAAGACTACAAAATCAAAATTCATGCCGGACATGTTTCTGCTCGAGAATCATCGATTTATATCATACATCAACATGCAATAAGAACACGAGTGTATGCGATGTATTCTGCAGGTAGGTACATACTAAATACTAATAATAATTTTGAGGTTGAGTGTAAAATAACATTCAACTAATGTAAGACAAACGTAATACAGCAGAATACGTCACCGATTATGACGTAACGGCAAAGGATCGTTGAACAAAGTATGGGAGTTTACTAGTTCATTTGTTTTTTCATAATAATAATGAATGCCAGAAATTACTTTCTCCAAACTTCATTCTCTACGTATGTTCTTGCCCTCATTTTGATAAGTACATAAAATAAGGTTGTTGATTTTTTGAGCAAAATTGAAATATGGTAACTTCACACAGAATATTCTGAACCAAAAATCTGAAAGGCAAATTTTCCTCGCACTAGTGATTTTTCATTTGAACAACCAGTTCCTATTTCTTCATTATTAGGTCGGTAAGATCAAAAAATAATAGTCATATATATATATATATATATATATATATATATATATATATATATATATATATATATATATATATATATAAATGTAGAAATTGATGTTTTCACGGATCTTCGATATGCAAGATGAATTTTCTGGGTTTTTTATCCGTTAGGTATCTTCTGATTTGTTCGACGTTTCGAATTCCATTTCGAATTCATTCTCAAGAACTGTGAGACGAATATCTGTCCATACCGTCCTGGTCAATCACTCCCCTTACGAAGTAACCAAGCAAGAGTAAGCAAAGACTTCAATTGTCTGTTCTCCATGGAAACTGGTATTTATAATGATTCTCTCCAGTTAATATCCGACTAGGTCCGATATTATTGATGATTATATCGTCAGCCGCTCTCTAAGGTTGTATCCTGCCCATCCAGGTATTCTCAAGAACTGTTTACAGTTCTTGAGAATGAATTCGAAATGGAATTCGAAACGTCGAACAAATCAGAAGATACCTAACGGATAAAAAACCCAGAAAATTCATCTTGCATATCGAAGATCCGTGAAAACATCAATTTCTACATAATACCTGGATGGGCAGGATACAACCTTAGAGAGCGGCTGACGATATAATCATCAATAATATCGGACCTAGTCGGATAATAACTGGAGAGAATCATTATAAATACCAGTTTCCATGGAGAACAGACAATTGAAGTCTTTGCTTACTCTTGCTTGGTTACTTCGTAAGGGGAGTGATTGACCAGGACGGTATGGACAGATATTCGTCTCACAGTTCTTGAGAATGAATTCGAAACGGAATTCGAAACGTCGAACAAATCAGAAGATACGTAACGGATAAAAAACCCAGAAAATTCATCTTGCATATATATAAATATATATATATATATATATATATAATATATATATATATATATATATATATATATATATATATATATATATATATATATATATATATATAGTGCATCTTTATCAGTCACGAGTTACTTTCCTATATATATATATATATATATATATAGCGTCCGTACATTAACAAATTACTATCTTCCAAGCGTCCGGCTCCAACGGAGCGTCCATATATGGACGCTCTGAAGAAACTGTGTAGAATCTGAACTCAGAGAACCAGAGTAGTTCACATATTTGAAAATTCGTTGGACGCCTTCTTGATAGTTGTGCAAATTTTTCGAATACTTTTGTATATTATTAGTTCATCAGGTTTGCCGCCAGCGACGCAAGGAGCATTTCTGAATATTCATTGAAAGGTATATATTACTTTCGGACCGTCGATTTCCAAGCGTCTTTCAATTTCTGAAGAAGAGGCAACGCTGAATAGGGGCTGATTTCAGAAGGCAGCGTGTTTTAAAAAGTGCAGTATTTGTTGACAAACATTCGTTGAGGGAAGAGTGAGTGATATTTGATAAACCGATTTCAGGGAAGTTATGAATCAAATGAGGTTTTGACACACACTCATGACTACTTTGTATTCTTTCGCTGTTTCTGCTTGAGTTCATCAACGCACAGACCTAGAGTAGGAGGTTTTTCAAGGCGAACTAAGCTTTTCGCGGGAAACCACACCATTCCTAGCTTCTTCAAAGGCTAGCCACTCGCGCCAGCAAAACGCCAGGAAGAAATTCCAAAAAACGACGACCTCCAAACCCGAACAAAAGTAGTGATACAGATGGCTTTTCCTTTAAGGATATCATGCCAGAGTGGTGATAGGATGTCGTGTGTGTCCAATATCCTTTACAACTATTTGGTTTGAACCTCACAACAGGGAGAACAAAAAACCAATTTCAATTCGTTATTTACAACCTCTATGGATTGTGTAATAGATCATTCATCAACTAGCCGCCATGAATTGAATGAATCGAAATAATTCATAATCGGTATTTTTGATACATGGTGGTAAAAAAAATTGGTTTGAAAACCATTTGTTTTTCATTCCGGATACGCGATGTAATATCATATACAGGGTGGCTCATCGAACTTTGGTTTTATATGCTCAAAAAAAACTAAAAGACTCAAGTCGGGCGACCAAGAGGGCCACTCAGTTGCACCCCTTCGTTTACCCAGAGACCTGGAAACGTGCCATTCGAGTAATTGCGTACATTCAGCAAGTAATGGGGGGAGCTCCGTTTTGTGGAAAAATATTTCTTGTGCATCACATGCAGGGTCATTCTCTATGATATTTGTCATTCTATATGATATTTGTAATTGCGTACATTCAGCAAGTAATGGGGGAGAGCTCCATTTTGTGAAAAAATATTTCTTGTGCATCACATGCAGGATCATTCTCTATGACATTTGTTATAAATGAGTCGATGGCAATTTGTAGTGAATCCAGGTACAGGACACACGATGAAAATTACCTGTTATTGAATAATACCAAGCTAGGTAGGGTCCCATCAGAAAAACAGGGAGTTCTGCCAATAATCTCAAGCCCTATGAATGTTGTCTTATTAACTCAGGTGGTCAGTCAGTATACTCAATAACGATCGGAAATTCTGAATCGATTGAAACGTCGCGTCGTGCTGATACTAACAACTCAGTAGCAAATTTACATCACTCTAAAAATTAAAAAAAAAATATGCGAAGGATCTGCACAGCAATAAAAAACAAAGAAACCTCTCGAATAAATTTATTGGAATAAAACGGTCAGTATTTAGGTGAAATAAAATCGTTTCTTGCATTTTTCGTCAAAGGTAGTGTTGAAATTTTGAAATTCGATATTTTCTGAACGAGAAATATCTTATTTGAAGAGTTATCATTTCATTTACTTCTTTCTGAATGATTCGAGTGCTAACGCCTAACGCTCCGCTTAGGGGTAGGTTTGGTTATGCTTTTGTTGCTGTTGTTGTGAAACTCACACCTAAAACTCCAGAAAATTGCATGTATTCATGCAGGTTTTTCGAGTTGCATGATTTTTTTTTGGTACGATAAGTTGCTACGTCTGTTTTCGGGTATGTTGGGCCACAAAAAATATTTAATATCATTCAGTGTCTCAGAACTTCGTATTTTCTTATAAAAATATTGGCGTGGAATCATGAAATTTTTTTGCAGTCATTATTATATCCATCCGTACAGTGGCAACTGTAGTAACCTTTTTTAATTAAAAAAGACTACCAATTCTAGCCCTATACAGTGTCATCCCCAAAGTATGCACCATATGGGAAACTCATTTATTAAGGATCTTTCGACAAAAAGTTATTCCTGATAAAAGTTTGTGCATCTCCTGAAACCGAATATGCACCAACAAAATACGGTAAAACAGACGTTATATACGAGAAGCCTTCAAATATTTGATTTTGAGACAATAGTAAAGTACTCTTATTCTGAAAAATCTCGGTAAATGTTATTTGGAAAAGTTGTTCAGCATCAAAAAATACATCCAGGTTTGAAGGCATGGCCATCTGAGTGAAGTTTAATTTTCTACCCACTTTTCTCAAATGGGGACTACGAAAACAAAAATTTGTTAAAACGATAAATAGACAGCATCCTGTATACCACGCTTTATTTTAGAAGGCTGTAATATTACAAATCACACAAGTAAGGTGTTAACCACGGTCAATTTTTTTGACGAGTTAAATAATTTTCTAAGTTTTTGGTGCAAGGTTATTTTTATTTTTTGTTGACACCGAATGTTACTGAAAATTATACAGTATTCTTACAATAACTTAATATTCGATAATATCAAGTCACAAAACGTCAAAATAAAATAGGTATTTTGGAAAAAACTCATTGATTTTCTGGATATTTTCTTGTCCAAAATAGTTATGAAGAAAATGGGTAAAAAAGTAAAACTTCACTTAGATGGCCATGCCTTCGAATCTGGATGTATTTTTTGATGCTGAACAACTTTTCCAAACAACATTTTCCGAGATTTTTCAAAATACTCTTGTCTCAAAATCAAATATTTGAAGGCTCCTCGTATATTACGTGTGTTTTACTGTATTTTGTTGGTGCATGTTTAGTTTTAGGGGATACACAAACTCTTATCAGGAATAACTTTTTGTCGAAAAACCCTCAATAAATAAGTTTCCCATATGGTGCATACTTTGGGGATGACACTGTATATGTTTGGCCCCCCTCTCAACATACATTTTGGCTGCTCATTACAAACACAAGTGAACTCTTTGCCGTGTACCCTTTTATAACAGAGTATCTCCACAAATAAATTTTTCTTAATATATTTATTTATTTTTTATGAGTTGGAATGTGATTCTTAGGGCCATTTTCCAGATATGTAGTCATGTCATGATTTAGTAATGTTTGAAGAAAATTATATAATTTCTTGTAGGGACTGGTATTGAGTAAGCTTAATACAAAGCTAAATAACGAACAACATGACCACAGGTAGTGTGGCAATTAATACTGATGTTTATAAGCTGTGGAAAAAGTCAGTTTTACATAAATTGTATATATTTAACAAATCACATATGAGTGTATAGATAAAAATAACAAGTAAATAGTGAAATTAAAAAAGTATCAAAGCAAAATATCAGAGCTCAGAAAGTCAACCCACGAGTAGCATCTTAAAGTTACCTATTGCCGTTATGGTTTAATCTGGCATCATCGCCGGGCGCTTACGAATCGGAAGGACGAAAGTAAAATATATAAAGCGGACGCCAGCTAGCGGAAATTCTTGAATATATTGGACGCTGAGAGGGGGCTCCATGAAAGGACGCTAAGGAATGGACAAATGAAAATTCCAATTATTTATAGTCGAAAAACAAAGTCCAAACAGTTTCCATGACACGTCGTGTATGAATCTTGAAAATATTCATCTGTACAACTACAGGTTTCTTGAGAACTACATGACGGACGCTCAGAGATTGAGTTGTGAAAAGACGCCAGGAAGATAGCTGGATGTATATATATATATATATATTGTTATTCAATATCTATTTATCGTTGAAGACTTATTATTAGGTCCCCGTCTGCGTTGGATTCATTCCTGCAATGAAATTGTCGACAGTAAAGAACACTATATTCTTATGTTTTTTCAAAAGGTGATATTTAACTCTGCATCTGGTCTTCCCCACGTATGTGCAATTGTTAACGAGGCATCTGAATGATCTAATATCAACACAGCAAGAAGTTTTTCGTATTCTTTCACTTTCCCAAATTGATTCCCGTAAATCTGAAACACATACAATCATATAGTAGTGTGGATATTGGGATCATTCAGTGATGCTTCACCTTCAATAAACACACAGGAGAAATTCTCTAGCTTTTATAAGAACGCTGTGATATTCGTAACTAGTTGATAAATCTATAATCTACTTAGTTACATCCAAACAGATCGACAGGAGGAAGATCAATGGGCCTAATGAAGTATAAGCGTGGTTGTGCTTGCAAAGATCTCCCTCCATTCACTCAGATCATTTTGAATTCAATTTCTTTGAGATGGTTGAATTTGTATAAGCGTTTTCTATCGCTAGCATTTCAGAAGAGTGGGGGGTGCCATTTGGCTCAATCACAGTCGTGAACTTAGCCCCACTTCTGTGCTTTTCCAACCACTTTGGTGGCATACTTTTCTACCTCCAATGATTTCTAGGCTTTTCTAGATGGAGCTCTAGTTGATATTCTCCATTCTGAAAAAAGGAAAGGTATTGTTGCACCCAATAAATTATACATCAGGTTCTGGAAAAATATAGGAAATAGCATTTATTCATGCCGAAATTGTCGAAAAAATGACAGAATCAAAAAGAATGAATTCAATTATAACTGACCTGTGGACTAACACCAAGTCTGAGTTACTACAGGAAGAAAAGGCAACGATTTGAATGTCAAGAACTTTAAGAAAGCTGGCGAAATGCAAAATGGGCGAATTGTGACATCAGCGTGATATATTTGAGAAAAATGCATGATACATTGATACCTTTATCGAAAGTATTTTCAGGAGTCAGAGAAATAGTTGAAATATTCATATTGGATTCATTCTGCGTGTGACCTTTACATATAAGTATTATTTAAGCAGCATAAATTTCTTGCCCTGAAGATGCAAACTTGGTTTCCTAACGATCGTACACTGAAAGATTTTTCAATTTGGTATTATGGAAAATGATTCCCATTAAAAATTTTTACTTTCAACCAAATGATCCATATCATACCTATGACATGACAACTACGAAATGAAAACAATTTTTGATACAAATCCTATGTAGCCAGAACTTATTGATTATGTGATGAACGAGCTCAATCGAAGGCGAAACGATAGGACAAGATTACACATTTCACACCCAGGGGTCGATCAAAATGACAAGAACCATCACAGGCAGTATACGAATAAACAGGTATATTGGTTTTGGAAAAGATACACTAAGGTTAGTGTACTATACTAGAGCATGTTCCCACAGTTCCATCACTGTAAGCCTGACAAAATAATTCTTTCTTCAATGACAGGATGTGTGCAAGGTTCATTGTACAATGCACTGTACTTTCTGCTGAAATCAAATAATATACAGTTGCCTGTAAGATTTGTACATATTAGAGTTTCCTAAACCGCGACACGTGTTTTGCTATACAATAGCTTCTTCAAGCGGGAATATAAAATTATTTAAAATTCCTGCTTGAAGAAACTATTGGGTAGCGAAATACGTGTCGCGGTTTAGTAAACCCTAATATGAACAAATCTCACAGCCAACTGTGTATTATTCGTTTAATATGGATTTTCATTAAGTGACGGCCACATCCATTCGGTTTCTGCTGAAATGCCTAGACTGAGCGTTCTGACCTTGGTATTCAGCATATTAAAAAAATAATATCCTGGTACATTGAATACAGTACTGAGCCAATTTCCTAGAGATGGTAGAGGAAAGAAAAATGACCGAATATTAGTACTATATTCGATGATAAACCAATATGGTTTATTATCAGATTACTTGTAGGATATTCACTATAATGAAATTTACAAAACCGCGTCAGGTCTTTTGCTATACAATATACCTCCTTCGAACAAAAATCAATTGAGCATTGTTATCAAAGTGGTTATATTGTTTAGTGAATAAGAACAATACTTGTATCAGTAAGTCTGCGGTAATTCAGGTTGCCCTTTTTATCTCCTGTTGGAAAAGTTGAACAATAATCGTGTCATCACGTTTTTGAATTTTTCTCCTCTGATTGTAACTTTTCATTGTTTACTGTCGAATGGATTCTATTGAATCGATATGCTTTACGTTCATGTATGAAAATGTAGCCTCGTGAAGATAATCAAATCAGGTGTATCAGGAGCAGTAAAAAATATATGATTATATTCAAGTCGAATGAATTAAAAGTAACAAACTACTTAACTCGGTCAACCAGCTTATAATTTATTTTGTTTTTGAGAAATTTGCAATTAATTCACACCAAAAACAATCTCAATGAAATAGCTGCTTATTCTTTGAGTAATGTGTTACAAGAATAATAGCATGAAGCGCGTCTTTTCTCTTGAAATCTCTTTGGCAAAACTGACATTTAAACGTAGGTTTTTTTCCACATTCGTACAATATATGTCTTTTGAGCGTTTGTCTATGAAGATAAGTTCTGCCGCACTGAATACAAATATGTCGAGTATCTGAAAAAAAAAGTCATAGTTTACTCACAATTTCAGTTGTTCCTCCAACACAACCATGCCGAAATATAAACACAAACACACTACAAAAACTGCATTCGCATTACATTCATCAAAATATACATGATACGGTGCTAACTTTTGATTCAGCTGAATATTCAGTAGAATATTAAAATTTCGCTAATTATTCCATACAAGAACTAGAAACAATAAGACGTTTACCAATATACAAAATTTGTATCCTGGGTGAATAGCAAGATTTCTGTTTGCTGCCCCTCTGGTCCTTCGAAGTAGGAAATAGTAATCCAGATGGCTACCGCAATGTTGAATATAAACACTTTTTTATTTTTGATAAGAATCCAACCCGTTCAAGAGATTGTCCTCGAGATTTGTTAATGGTTAAGGAAAACACGAAGACAATGCAAACTATCATCTCTTCGAAATATCGAGTACTTCCGTTTCAATATTTCTTGTATTTCTTTGATAGGAAACTTTGGATGATACGAGATTGGACGTGTTCTATCCACAATGGACTGTTTTCAATCAACGCAGCAACTTTTCGAAGATTAAAAGATTGCTTTTCTACAGATTCCAATATTATCTCTTGATTTTTTTGACATCGTACTAGGTTGAAAGTACCGCAATCTATTTTTGGTATGTAGGTTACACCGAAAATCATTGTACACGGGCCGAATCGGTTGTTTGTGGAGTTGGGAGTTTGATATTATTTATAAGAGTTCTTTGGGGTCGATATTTTCCACAATGAAACAAATGCACATCATTTTCGGTTCCAGCGAAATAACATTAGTGGTCATTTCTATTCAGAATATTGTCGTAGGAGCCATTTCTCCTGGCTCGTACGCCAACAATTTGAAAAGAAATGGCCAATTCTGTTAAGTCCTCGAAAAGAGAAAAATTAACACGGTTTCATTTGAAATGCTTCAATTTGGATCGACTTCCGATCAAATCTGAAGCTATGTGCAATTGTTAAGTGGTGGAGAATATCAGCCTAAATGAACTATACTCCTATTCCAACTATCAAATTTCTAACCATACGAAAAATCATGGGGTTGTGTACAATGACGTTGTTGTCACCCGGTATATTTTCCCAACTTCTGTGTGGATACCTGCTTGAATATGTGATAATATGTTTGCTGAATGTATGTGGTAACATTAGTTGATTTTCTACCTTTACAAAAAGTAATTGTCAAGAGTCCGGATTGGTCCACTCTTCAGTACGAATTGGAAAATCAGACCGTTGAGTAAACCAGATTTCCAGTCTAATCTTGAATTGGGAGTATTGAGAAGACCTAATCCGACCCCAATTATTCTTTAGTATGAGGTCAAAAGAAAAGTAGCCCCGACTTCTTTCCAACTACAAGAAATGGAAAACTACTTTCTTATAGATACTAACGCCGTTTTTTCAGGAGCAATCGATATTTTCTATTTCCATTGAAGGATTCAATAGTTCAGTTATCAAAATATAATTGGAAACATCTCATATCATACAAAAACGGATCAACCGAAGTGTTTCTCATGAAAACAAGTTGTGCATAAATGCGGTCGTTTGGGGCAATCACAACAGTAGGAACTAATCTGTCTCGTTTTCCTTGAGGCTTCTGTTGGGCTCATCATTTGCTTCAGTTTATTATAACACCCAATGCATCTTCTCCTTTTGTACTGTGATCCAGTGTATTTTGCCAACCTGTGACAATTTAAATCTGAAACAATTGGGCGACAGAGATGAGTTAATTGTTACCTTGAATTGCTGTATTCATTATTGTACTATAATTGAAACTGATTTACACTATATGATTGATAAAATTTGATCTTCAGTGGCACACAAGATATTCGCACCAATACGAAGTTTTATTTAATAATGAATATAACTGAATTTTGACTTCGTAGTTGTAATTTGCTGAAAAAAATGAGTGCTTATAAGCCCTCTTTCAGTTGCCATGTGCAATGCTAGTATTTTCAAATTTCGACAACATTCAAAATTCAAATCAAAATATCAGGTGTCTAACATACATTTATGAAGATGCCATAAGAACAAGTTGTCCAGTTTCAAATTCCTGTCAGGAGAGATGTGCTCAATACTGTCAGGAAAAAAAGGACGGTCGTTCTCAGTACGACCCTAACCCTATTCGGCCTTCCTTTTGACCATTGGGGATAACCCAACTAACAAGCCAAAAACAAAAATATATACATATAAGTAAACTCATGTACATTAGTGAAGAATCAATCTCTTATAAGACTGAAGATGAGTCATATGGAAACCGCATCATTTTGGCTTCAAGTTTTCAATTCACTTAATGGCGTATTGTTTAACTTGATGAAAACCCTGGAAACTTGTAGGTTTTTTGTCGCTCCCAGATCACGTTGTTGAATAGAGGGCAGGCTGAGGAATCCTCGTTCTGCATGATATACTGTGAACATCACAAAGGTTTTCCTTTCATGTGAACCTTGAGATAGAAATGGAAATTTACAAACCAAAATATCCTCAACATCAACTTTGTATACTCTTTTTGCGCTCACCAATCTCCTAGAATAGCCATTGAAAATGATATTAGTTTTACCTTCAATCAGTTATTTATTTATTATGATTCAGTCACCATTCTTTTTTGCCAAATTCGCCACCCCTCAACATTTCCAAGTTCAAACAGATAGTGAAGAAATTGACAACAGTTTTTCTCAAAGGGCACGATAATGTATCTTCGGGTGATGACTGTCAACCAAAAACGATTGAAGACACCAGCAATAGAAGAAACGTCGTGAATACACTCAACTTGAAACCTGTTTTTAAAATGCATTGTTCGAAATTTCAATTTCATATTCAATATTTTAATTTTCCAGTTTTCCAGATCTCAATATCTACAATGCATTGAGCGGTACAGTGAAATATAATTTAGCTGTGCGACTACCAAACTAATAGAAAACAACTCCAACTCGATCTGCAGTTCGGATATTAATGGAAAGGAAACTGAATCGCCCAGTACGTACCATGAAACACTACATTACTTACTAGAAATTGTTTTGTGGTGGATAAATCAATTCTTCGTAGTTTTCTACCCTTTTATAGATTCCAATATAAACTCTTAATTTGAAAATCTAAAAATACGAATGGAAAACTACAGAGAAAATATTTATCCACCACAGATAATGACAAATATTCTCACACTTGTTACACAAAGGAGATTAGGTAACTTGACAACCATTCCAAAACGTTATCAATGTGATGAATGAAATGAATTAATTACAAAAATCTAGTGAAGGATAAATGAACGGCTCTTCAAAAAATATTTTTTGAGACACTGAAGGTTGTTCATCAAATGCTACAAACTGATGTGAGTTGCATTGTATAGCTACCGTTTTAGTTCTCGAAATCATATTAATAATCATTTCCAGATATGAAGTATTATTTCAGATATCAATAAAAAACTCAATGGAAATAAACTTCATTGAATTCAATATTAAATTCTTCCCGACGACATCCTTCGGAAATTACAAGGATTCATAGTACCAGAAATATTATAATATTCCAATCATTGGAAAGAAGTACAAGAAATGTCAGGTTTGATGAGTGGGAGTACAACTTCAGTTAATTATTGGTGGAGAGTCGTTGATAGACTCGTCACTAGAATCACTAATTTTTTTTATTCAATATGGGATAGAAAACATTGATACACTGATAATAACAATGAAATTAATGATAGATTGACAGTAACGAAGTTTTAGAATTCGCAGAGAAAGCCGCGATTTTGGAGATGAAATATGTTATACCTAAATACGACGGGAAAATCGAGATATTACAATGATTATTGTTAACATCCATTTTTGCGATTGATTTTTATTTATTTCGAAGAAAATTTCCTAAAATCAATGATTTGTGACAATGTTTTCTTGAAAAATTTCCATAATTTGGTGGACAGATCAGAATTGCAACATTTCTACAAGGTTGCCCCTGATAACCAAGAATTTTCGTTCTCTATGATTGGTGGAATTCATATCCTGCCTTGTGTGGAAATTTTAAGCGATTCAGTTGACTCGAATCGCCTACTTATACGTTTAGTAAACTATAAAGGTATAAACTTATTTACGGGGAGTAGAAAAACACGTTCGCCTGTTGTTCGAGAACGATATGAAAAAACATTAATCTGTCATGGAAATTTATATTCAAATATTACAAATCAATGTCATAGCAGATTGACGTTTTGTAAATCATAAATAGATTCAAGAACAAACTCAGTAGAGGGATGATGTCTCTGGTAGTGTCTCTTCAGGGTGATATTCTGAGTGTAAGCCTTATTCGGACACAAATGACAAACGAACTGAGGACCTTTTCCGCATTCATATTTCACATGCCTGCTCAAAGTGTACGAATATTTGTATTTCTTGGTGCACGTAGGGCACTGAAACGATGTACCTAAAAATGCAATGGAGTTGACAAAATACATTATTTCGAAAATGTGTCATCAATAAAGGTGTCATCACTTTGGTGCGCGGCAGAACCAAATTGTAATAAGAGTGGGAAAACTGGAACAAAATTCATTTCTTCAACACCAATCTGAGAATACTCAGGACATGCATATCGAATGGGAACGTTTTGGGTTTGGTGTTAGGATATTCAATCACTGTTTAAAATGTCATAATTCACACCGTCTAATTTTGTCTATGGTTAGTGTGCATTAATAAGAAGGTGTATTCAAAAAATAACGCGGATAATTGTTTTGAAATGAATCTTTACTGAGTAATACTTTGGAATTGCCTCATTTGGGAGTGAATAGGATTTAATATTAGATATTCTATCAAGGAAAAAATATTGATATATAGCTCAGACGTGGGATTGAAGCCGTGGCAGGCGCTGTAAGGGTTTAATTTTTTTCCCGCAAATATACTCATACCTCCTAAACTGAGACTATTTCCGGGAGCAGTGTATTCTCATCTTCGTTTCCAAATCACCTCGTCATCACCTCTATGACGAATGATGCAGAAAAAGAGACAAATTTTGATATTTTCCAATTTTACAGTGGACAATGTGATACTTCCAACGGAATTTTTTCCCCACTAGTCAGAACAGTCATTTTAGAAACCATTATATAGAATGAAAGTTTTTGAAAAAATGTTCACTTGAAGATATATCAGTATTTTTATATTTCAGGAATAAATCTTCGCACCTCAATCACTTCTTCACATCATTCAATGAAACTTGAAGGTATGCTGAATCTGAATATCAAAAAGGTTTACATTCAGATGAGCCACTGATATAATTCAAGAGTCAAAATTTCCTCAAGCCAAATACTATATATTCGAGATCTCGCCACAGGTTTGATCCACAGTCTGAACAGGCAGAATGTTGAATTAGTACTCTACTGTCGTTATCGATTAACGAAATATTATACCTACCTGTGAAATATTGTCATAAAAAAATTAAAGAATCCTGGATAACACTGCTTTTTTCATTTCATCTAGCACTAATGTAAAACGATACAACCCTGCATTTTTGAAAACAACTTCTCAGGAGTGATCAAAATATTGAAGCAATATATGATATAGCGTTTGGAGAGTAACAACATTGCTACGCCACGCTTTCAATCTGTTCTTTGTGCATTGAAGAATAATTGTGGAATGTTGAATGCAATGATAAACCTCTGAAACTTCTAACTATAACCTCACTTATTCATCCCACGGTTCTAATAGAAGTTCAAAGAGGCACACATTGTTTTCGTTCAGAAAGTGCACTCCAATATTCCAGAAGAGAGAAACACTTTCGAAATATTCAAATAGCACGGGGTGTTGAGAAATATATTCAAATATGGAAAAAGATTGATGATAGGTTAGGTACTTTTTGTCTTCCACTGCAACAACAATCCAAACACCACCAACTGAACTGAGCTTCTTGACGAAGGCGATTAGTTTGTTTGGTGGTCTCCCTCTCTCTGTTTTTTCTCTCTTATTGGTATTTGCTCCGTCCAAAGAGCATTTGGTCAAGGTGAGTGATCTTTCAGGTACGAGGGGGAGAGTGACACTGTGTCAAACATCGAATAACTGATTCGGACCGCGGCACGGCAGGCACATAATATGTGCTTTGTTGTTTCATCCTTTTCTGAACAAATCTTCTGAAAGCCCGAGTCTGTATTCGAACAACAGTGGCCAGTGAGTTGGTCTGTTAAACATCGTAGGTCAACCATGCATTAGTCTAGCAATGTATATTCTATTTGCGTAAAAATATTGTGACATAGCATAATATAAAAGTATACTGCAATTAGATTAAACATGGAGAAACACACAAAAAACGAAGTTTTGCGTGGGTGCCAGTTTGTTGCTGAAGTTTATTTTACATGAAGTCATAATATCATGAGTACAACTCATATAACAGGGAGTACATCTTGTACAAACACTGAATGAAACAGTAAATAACAGATTCTTTTGACCAAATATAATCATGCAAATGAGAGCTGAAAATAAGAGATCACTGTATTGTGATGGTCGAAAGCTTGGAGTGAAGCATTATCATGTGGTAAAGAGACGAACTATCCAATTAAAAAATCACTACTAATAAGTAAATTATGATTGGTCAAAAAGCAAAAACTGATAAGAGTTATTGATGTCCAATGGAAAAATTATTCCAATGATTGGATTATCCAACGTTGGTCACAAATTAACAACTGAACCAGTGGTTGGCAACATTCTACTGCCTTGGGACGGGCCAATACTGATGGACTCTGCCAGAACTCCGAAAAGCTTCTTGCCGTCCAGGTAAGGGGTGTTTGTTTGACAAAGCCCAATGCGATACACTGCCAGTATCTGGTTCGATGATTTTGCACGCAGCGATTTCCCTTTTGGAAGAGTCAGCAGCCTCATTTATCTCTAGGTCAGAGAAAATTTTCCGAGTCTTTCTATTGAGGACACTTTTGTTGGGCAGTTGAGTACCAACTTAGACGTTACCCTGTAGGAACCATGTACCTAAAGCCGTCTGGCAATTCGAGAATATTTTTCTAGATTCTCGAATGATGTTGGTTGCCTTCAAACTCCCCACGCACAGTCCCCTCTACACAGCAACAAGACTGCATCAGAGTTTACTGTTGGGAATAAAAAAATCGAGGTTCATTCTCAGAATACTGTGTTCAGTGTCAAAAATTTGTTGTTAGGCGAAATCCTTCTCTCATTTCGAAGAAATTCACCTCGAATTTTGCACGGTGTTATCATATCCTCGAAAAACATCACCTCACGAATTATTCATCGCGAAAAATACTCGACACAGCAAATTGTGTCTTATGCATCATTTATTTCATCTAACTCAAAACTACCCGAAGCGGAAGGTACCTCGCCTAATCTGATCCGACGTAACCCAATCTCAACTATGTTATATTAATTAATGCGGTTATAACTTTCGCAGCAAAATATTCGCTCTTTTTGAATTGGCGTTGATTATTTTGCTGCTGTATAAGCCTGTTTTGCGCAGTAAGTACTGAGCACAATTTTGTATTTTGTCCTTATAGCCTCTCTCTCTCCAGAAAAGCGTGGACAGACAGACAAGCTCTTCGTGTACTGAAGAGCTCCGCCACTTACTGTCAAGTATTCAGCCACCAGGAAATAGTTCCACATGTAACCATTGGTCCCACAATCATCACATATATAAAATGGATATGTTTGGTTTCAATGCCATAGGAAAAACCTCGCCCTTTGTCAACCAAAACTCAATATGAGGCTACATGAGTTGAGAATAAGTCACCTCAGTGCAAATTATCAGGAAATTGTGACCCACTAAAAGTACCACTTTGATGTCCAGAGTTCGAAACTTAATAACTTAAGACGAACTGACTGATTCAGATCAGTTGCAGCTGTTTTCTATAATATAATTTTGAGAAAAAATAGGCGGCATCAGTCTCTTCCAAATCCAATATCATAAAAAAATTAATGAATCAGGGCTCCTCAAAAAATGGGCAACTCTCTATACTAGTTGTTTTCGAATTTGGTGAAGATTTTCTCCTTCACTTCCAGCATCTTCAGCCGAATGACAAAGATATATCCAAGTAAGGAGTGTTCACTTCTCAAGGTAGGCGACGAAACCAAAATTTCAGGAAGAATTTTCGAATAATGACAACTGATGCATGTTCACTTTTTCCTTCAACACGATGAAAGTCTATTTCTGCTGGACACGGAATTCTCTATTTATTCATTTGTCATGAATATTTCAAGCTAGAATCCGGTACCAAAAATTTTGGCAAATAGATCTGAAAAATGGTTGCTTTGTTATTCCGGATTGTAGATGTGATAAAAAATATCTCATATTGATTTTGATAAAAATCATCACGATTTTTGTAGGGGTTTTCAGTACGGTTTTTGTTTGAACAATACTCAGAGATTATTCCATATATTACTGATTCAGTAGAAGACTGCTCTTGAAATGCATCAGATACAACAATTACATTTTCATAGACGATGTAGCATTATATTCGAAACCTGTGAATGTTAAACTGTTTTTTTTTTGTTTGAAGGTTTTTATTGAAATACCGAACCGCTTAACATCTATATCAATATTGATACCTATAACATGAACAGATAGGATATATTATGTAGATGTATATATCTACGTACATACACATCAATTTTTGTTCTACTTGAGAAAGCAATTGCATAGCGAAATAAGTGTTGCGGTTTTGTGGAGCCATTGTGAGAATCGAGAAGGAAACTGTGATATTTCTTGTTGATATGGATCTTCAAGTATCGACCAGTTCAATTCAATCTATTTATATGTATATATGATGTGTTTATATGTATACATATATTTGACATAAGCCTATTATCAATATCTTTTCAATATATTTCCTATTTGAATATAGTTGGACATCCCATCACAGCAAGCAGTTCAGGATAATAAAACATCGATGGTATTTGAACAGTGAATGACTTTGGACCTTATACGGTATCGTTACAAACTTGTTGAATTAGTGGTTGGAAAAAAATTGAAAGATCATTGGCTTCTACAGTCAAAGAATCTTTCGGTTTGACTTTTCAACGAATAGCCTAATATAGAAAAATCGAAAATGAAGTTGTATTCAAGTTTTTTTTTCGTATCCAGCGATTTTTAATTATCTCAAATGTTCGACAAATAATATAAGTTCACGTTGCAATATGATTCCTAAGGCAAGTATTATACGTTCTAATTGGACCAAGTTAACTTCAACTATTGTATGGAATGTAACTTTATAATGAACACCGAACACACGAAGCCGGTTCATAGTCTGATACCCATTTGAATTGAGTGGGGCTCAACCGCAATCTATAATACCGCCCCTAGACTGGCAATATGAACGTCATTTTTCATGTGGATCAAAGGTGTACTAATTGTATTGTCATACATTTGGTCGTGGTCTGGATCAGAAATCTGACGACAGGAATTCGGAAAAAGTTGTGAATGATACGAAAAAACGTATTGTTTCAGTTCCAGAATGATCAATGATCAATCTAACCCCTGTACATCCCATTCCGAAAAGAAACTTACCATGGTTTCCTACAGGTTATCGGAAAAGCGTGAGAAGGACCAGCTATAGTAGAAAACTTTTTTCATTGTTTCCTGTCATCCCTATGTCAGAGTGAACAGGATCTATGATTATTCGTACAACATAACTAACAAAGTGTTATGTTTTTTGAGGTTCCATAATCATTTCTCCCAAAGGTATATCTGATATCAGGGTATTTTCAAATCGCGAATTCATGACTTCCGGCATCTGATAAGAAGTTCATATCAGTATTGCTAGAATTAATTTTGAATCCTGATTGATAAATATACAGTATTCAAATCATTCATGAATATACAAAATGAGAACCACTTTTCAACAGTGTCACAGGGGGCACTCAATATTTAACAAAGATGTCTCTTCTAGGCATTTTTCATCACGCAATTCAGAAGTATCAGTTTCCTTCCGTAAAGTCCAGACATTATTGTGAAAAACGTCCGAAAATGACATCGAAGAATAATTCTTGTCATACAAAAAACTTTGTAGGACGCACTGAATGAAAGAAAATAAATGATAAATATATAAATAAAAAACGATATTTTTATATGAGAAGAAATATTGACGAGTCATAGTGCTGGACCTTTTTCGGTGGTATTTACGTTGGTGAAAGTATAGAGTCCATTGAAAGCACGGTCATGTTGACATCAGTCATAGTAGACTCGCAGAGGAGAGTTGAACTACGACCAAGCCGCTGAAGGTGGCTGCCGCACATGTAGCCGAAAGCTCCGGGATTTAAAATTCCATTACACGGTCCTCAAGCCCGAAAAACTTGCGAAATATTCTGAGGTTGTCATTTTTTTATGCAAAATTCGAGTACTTCTGTTTTCAATTATTTTAGAAAATTTTGGTCGATACTGGCAGATGAAACGAGTTCTTTTGCTTGGGTTAGTTTAATATAAAATTGCCAACGAATGATTCAATGAGAAAAGCGGTCTAACAAAATCATCTGCTATGATAAGTCAGAAAACATTCTTTTGGATGCAATGCTGCAACACATTTACGACAGAAGAAATTACATTTTTTGTGGCAATTGCGACAACGAGTTTGTTTTGCCTGATAAACTATGAGGTGATCAATGTCATCAAATTCTGTCTGAGAATGTGTAGTCCTTGTAGTTATGATTGATTCTTTCTTTATAGGTTCCTTGCCAATTTCTGAAAAATTTAAATTTCTAATACAATTGGTGATATTGAAGTTTCGAAAATTGCTCAAATTGTTCCATAGTTTGAAATATTCGCTCATATTTTATTTTAAAATAGCATTGTCAAGCATAGAATTAAACATACTCCGCCTGAGGAAGTTATTGTATAATGAAACAAATATAGCGTTCGGTGAAACTCGTCTAAAGCTCCAAAGCATTATGCGAAAAAATATGCAAGGCTTGTTAAATGTAGAGACCAGAAAATTGCAGCTTCGCTCTCTCCTACACGCAGGTGGCAAGCAAAGAAGCCACGCTCTTTCAGGAAATGTTTTTGTCTTTTTGTTAAATTTCAACCGAATATGACCCTTAACTTGCCCAGCAAGACAGACATTTTGTGCATGAAAGAGTACCTCGATCTATTTACAGTTAGGTACAGAGTTGAAACTATAAGTCGAACGTTGATGATCACAGTATCACCTTATTTGAATCATTATACTGATATGGAAAATAATTTTCAACTTATGCAAAATCATTGCGGTATGAACGAGGCAACAGTCGACCAAGTTGCAAATAGAAGATTTGGTCGAGTCGGAATATCAACTATCCAATGAACCACCATGGCACCACCCTCATTACCGCGAAAAACGAATACGTAGGAAACAGGCAACCAGCCGCCTGTGGATTCGTATAATTAAAAATAGTTCAATAGCATAATTTTAAGCTTACTAGCCCGGGAGCCAGCTGCCATTTTTTATGACCAAAATCAAGAAAGCTAATAGTTGGCAGTATTCAGTATTGCTAGTGAACGAAGTGACCCTCAGCTTGCGCATTTGCGGTGGGTGTAGCCGCGGCAGCCACCCACACACGTATAATTATAATAAAAAAAAACAAATATCAAGAAAGCTGAGACTTTGTTTGTAGGTTTATGACGGTCTAAAAAAACGGAAAAAAGTAGTCAGCTGATTTTATGGAGGGAGGGGGTTGTACGTCAGCTTCTCGCCGAAACATGCGAAAAATATGCGACGAGTAAAATAATACTAAGAAAGCTGTAATTTGGGGAAGTGATGGTCGACTTGAACAGTTTCACGAAAAAAATAGTTCACTAAGTTTTTCTCGGTGGAAAAGTGGTCAGCTGACGACTGAAAGATACAGCGCACCGCTATGCGTGCGGGCGCGTGGCATCCTTCACTGCATCAACTGAGCACTTTTCCACTGCGAAAAGCTCAGCGGACATTTTTTTTCGTATAACTCTTACATATAACTATTAGTTTACGAAGTTATAGCTTTCTTGATTTCCGATTACTATTGATTTTTATTAATAAGACAATGCGTATATGCGCGCGGGAGCATTGCGACTGATATCATGGAATCAGCTGCTTCTCTCTCACGCTGAGTTATACCTTTAAATATGTATACATGACAATATAAGTAAGAAATACGTATAGATCAAAATATAAATAATAAACATTTGCACATGCATATGCCAGAAGTAAATATGAATACAGAGATGTATTATCTTAGTCAGCCCAGCTGACTAAGAGAACCGTCGCTATCTGTAAACGGTTCATAGTTTGAGAGGTTTGACATATTTCGTCAGCTCTACCGCCTTGCAAGATCGAACTGCACCAACATTTGCTTGGGACAATTTACATCGCCAATATTTGGGCCCATGCGCATCTTGCTGTTCCAACTAAATTGCAACCGACTGATTATGGCTGGAGAGAAGAGGACAACAATTTTTTGTTTATATGGTTCGACGGTGAACCGTCTTCTCTTGGCGATATTACCATCGAGGAAGAAGAAGAAAGTACTGCAGGTCAGAATTATACTTCACTATTTCCTTATTCAAGTGTAACATTTGGATTAGTTTTGTTATTATTTTAAAATACAGTTTAGAAACAAATTTTTATTATAATGTGCACGCTTTTTATAAACAATATGTTCTAATTCATTTCAAAATTTTGCTCTTGCATTATTATATTTATTATATTATATATAAAAATGAGAAAACTTTTGTGAGCAATTATTTTTTACTCATATTATAGATGACGATCGGATGGTCGATATGGATTTTAGCGACCACGTAAGCGAGCAAGAGTTTGAGGATGACGTCGATGATGACGAGGAAGACTGATGATGAAAATAAATCCAAATTGTTAATTATTTTTGTCAATGAACGCGTTAAATATGATTACATATTCTAAATATAATCAATAGCATAATTTAGTGTGAGAGAGAAGCAGCTGATTCCGTGATATTAGTCGCAACTCTCCCGCGCGCATATACGCACTGTTTTATTAATAAAAATCAATAGTAATCGGGAATCAAGGAAGCTATAACTTCGTAAACTGATAGTTATATGTAAGAGTAACACGAAAAAAATTATCCGCTGAGCTTTTCGCACTGGAAAAGTGCTCAGCTGATACAATGAAGGATGCTACGCGCCCGCACGCATAGCGGTGCTCTGTATCTTTCAGTCGTCAGCTGACCACTTTTCCACCGCGAAAAACTCAGCGAACTATTTTTTTTCGTGAAACTGTTCAAGTCGACCAGCACTTCCCCAAATTACAGCGTTCTAAGTATTATTTTACTCGTCGCATATTTTTCGCATGTTTCGTCGAGAAGCTGACGTACAACCCGCCACCATACAATCAGCTGACTACTTTTTTCCGTTTTTTTAGACCGTCATAAACCTACAAACAAAGTCTCAGCTTTCTTGATATTTGTTTTTTTTTATTATAATCATAAGTGTGTGGGTGGCTGCCGCGGCTACACCCACCGCTACCATGGAAGCTGACGTTCACTTCGTTTATTAGCAATACGAAATGAACACTAGCCAAAAATTTCAGATTTCTTGAAATAATTCACTCAAAATGGCAGCATTAATCTTACAATGTAACAAAGAATAGAATAAGTGTTGAAAATCACATAACATTATTATTGTCTCTCAATTCTCCAACCTCAGTTTACACAAAAACTTCTCGTGTGTTTGAAGAGAATATGTATAGGTGAACGTTTTTCCACAATATATGCACTTGTTCACCGATGACGATGAGCTTCTTGTGGATCCCGAAATTTTTTCAATTCTGAAAAGATCGTCTGTGTCATCTTGATTGCTGGATGCGACAAAAGCACTGAGTGTACGTTTAACCGTTTCAAAAGCATTCTCAGTTGACTTGATCGCCCCTGAAATCAAATACATGATATCAGAAAAACGATTTTGATTCTATGTATGGATGGACGGAAGGACGGGCGGGCGGACAGATGGATACAACGGTAGGTATTCTGCAGTAATTGGTTATACCGAGGCTCATTTATCTCTTTATGAATTAGTTCAGCACATCATTGAGAAGATTTTGAGTGATGTGTGGTCAATGGAGTCAGAAACCCTCTTGTATTCCACGAAAAGAGCAAACACTTCCCGTTTCTTCATCCGTAGCTGCAATTGTACTACGCTGTTTTGAGCAAGACGCACCCGATACCCCCTTTTCTCTCGAAGAGGAGTCAAAATATTATTGAGAAGGCAAGTCTGAGTACGAGAGATATTTGTACAACTCGTATGCTATATCATCGTTACCTGGGGGTTGTTGTTTATGCATAGAACGGTGTCTCTTGAGTCAGTGCGGAGGAATACACATCAGTTGAATTGAACTGGTCTATACTTTCTGAAAACCCATTATAACAAAAATATATACAGGAAACTGTGATATTTTTGTGGATAAACAGCTAAGAAGTTTTGCTATACAGGGTAGGTTGAGTGAATCGACTACGTTCTTCATTCAAAATTGTACACGAGTTATTTGAGTCGAATATTTTTTGTATAATAGCACTCCTGATTCTGTTAGGGTTGTTGAAAGCGTATCAGCTCTCATTTATTTGCGAATATTTGGTTTATGTTCCGTTTGTATTATTGCTACCTGCAGATTTCAACAAGATTGATCAATATAAAGTATGTAACACGTCAGTTTTTCCGTCATTATTTCGCATACCATTGCTCTAAGAGATACCGAATTCTATCAAGATAGCAATTTCTTTTGTGTAAGGCAAACTAAAAATTTCATCCACACAAAATTGTTTACGTGGCTTCCCAGTTCAATGACGTAAGTGAATTGTGCTGGGTAGTCCAAATGAATTCTGTCGTTCAATAGACAAAAAAAGAATCCATGAAATCAACCATACGCTCCCGCGTGTATTCAATATTTTCATTCATTATTCATCAAAACATATAGTACCAAATAGACAAGTATTTTTCGACCTTCTCGTTTCGACAACTCTGCCATTGAAATTTCTATATATTAGCATAAGAGTCTCGAAATAACTTTACTGAGATCTCCAGAAGTGACTCTCAGAAAATTTCAAGAATATGTTTGATATCAAGTGTTGGTTTGACGTATACAACACAGAGAGCCTCGTTTTGTGAGACCACCCAGGTGTAAAAACTGACAATATCAGATGTCAGGGCATTAGTGAGTACTACAAACTTATTCATGATTTCTTTCACCGTAGCATAATTTATATATGGAGCAAAAAAGTGCTTTATTTTATGTAATAATCAGACCGCTTGGTATACATCCACATAACTCTATATTTTCAGAAAGTACTCTTCAAGGAAATCAACGTATGTGATATCAGAGAAAATAACAAAATGGGTTCTGGAGTAGAACTAACCCTCACTGGATGGAAGAATTATGTACGCAGCAAACACAGAAAATTAACGTTTGGGCAGGTATTCCTAACAACACAATATTTGGCCCTTTTTCAACGATGGAAACCTGAAGAGTCGAAAATACAACATCTGAGAAGAAACGAGATTCCTAATTTCAAAAGTTTGACATAGACATCTATCAAATATGGTTTCAACAAGATGGGGCACCTCCCCATTTTGCACAAGAAGGTCGACAATATTTGGACGAGGTATTCACAGAAAAGAGGATTTGACGCAGAGGGGAAACAGATAAGGCAGCACCCTCCCCGGATATGACCCCTATGGAGTTTTTTATTGGAGACATATGAGAGATAAAGTGAACAAAAATACACCACTGAGGGAAACAATTGTATACGAAATAATAGTGAAAGTGAATTTTATGACAGGCTTGACGAATGCTTGGCAAATATTAACCAACATTTTGAACTTTCAATACATTAAGTCTTTTATATTTTTGTTTAGTTTTCGAAGACCTGTTGATGTTTGTATTCGGATTACGATTATTCAAATATAATTTAGTTAAATGATGACCATAAAAATACGGAATGGGGTACTATTTATATTTTTTTATTATATAAATATTCACGATGATTTAGAGAAAACAACATGTTAATTTGTAAATTGTATTTTTAGATAAGAGTTGCCAACATATTAGGTACTAAAAATAATTCTCAATGTCATATGGTCACGATTTCTCGATATATTTAAATTTTGTGATATTTTTTAACGAAATTTTGTATTGCCCTATCAACATACATTCCAAAATTTGATATTATAGGATGGTAGGAATTTGAACACGACAAATAGAATGCGCTAAATATAAAAATGGCATTACTTTTCAAAAAAAAAAAGTAGAGGGCTCTATGGAAAAATGTATCCATGACTCGTATAATTTGCCTACAGCTCATGGGGAAAACTTCATACTCGTGATTCGGTGTCGTCAATTATAATTTTCTTTCTCGATGACTAATGTACAATTTTGTAGTTACGGACTAATCAAAGTTGAGAAAATCAATTAATACGCACGCTAGGATCAATTATACGATCACTTCAATTGTCTTGCAATTTATATAATTCAAAGTGTGGAGAACGGAAAGCACCGCTCATGTGGACGCAGCTATCAAAAATGCAAAAAAATCAAGAACCTCAATTGCTTCGGAATTTCGTGAATCAATAAATTGTGATAGATGTTAGTTTATGACAGAGAAAAAAACAATGAGGTTATTATAACACTTGTAATGTAATTAAAATCGTTTAACGTTATTCCAGTTTAACGTGATATTGAATTAAATAGTCAAATTCGAACTACCATTATGGAACTGAAGCACAAAAACTATGTCTAAGTTATATGTGATGTTTGAATGAGATGATGATATCTCAGACCATTCATAACTACTAGGAGAGAATAAGAATTCATGATAATAATGTTTTCAAAGCAATACTTCTGTGAGGAGGCGGAAATATTGTTTCGAAACATAACTCACCATATTGACAAAGGTTGAATATGAATCTTTCAAAATTATAAAATCACCATTTCATCAAAAAAAAAAAACTTTTTCATTGGTATGCATTATGTCAGAACTTTTTCTTCACAGTGGATTATGTTGAATCAATATCTCAGTCCACTTTGTTGCAGAAATATTCCTTCCAAATCATCTCTGGCAAATCATACTTCACCTACTTGTTTGTTTCCTTTTGTTGTAAAAAATCGTGAAATAATTTCTCTGAAAAATCATGCATGACAAAAGTCATAATCGGACATCAATTCTCGAAACTGTCAGAATTGGACTTCTGAAATATTCGAAAAATTGCGACAGCAAAAGCGAACAGACTTAGGACATGTATGACTCAGAATGGTTCAAGCTATCACTTAGATTCCACACAATATTCAACAATGAAATGAAAATAAAAAAGTTATGTCAGTATTTCGCCGCTTCGAAGAAAAGTCCGACTTCAATTAGATCTGAGCGAAATGCTTCGTTTTGATATGTATGGTCATCTCATGTTTCCTCTTGGTTTGATGGCCGCATATGGAACACTGAAACTTGGGTCCCATACCACACTCGAAATCCATATGTTTCCGCAGTCTACGGGCATGTTTGTACGATTTGGAACATCTGGAACATTGGTATTTATGTTCCTCAGAATCTCCCCGAAGTAGATTACGTATTGCATTTTCGGCACGCCCTTCTGAAAATACACATAACTCTTGTTATTAAATTATGAGTTGTATTGGTTCGGACTTTCGTTGTCTATATAACTGACTACTGAAACCTGTTGAAATTCTCATAAGATTGGAAATAGTGTAAATTGAACCAATCAAAGACAAAAAATTGGAACTCTTTTCCACACACCGAGTTTTTTCAACACGTTTCAATGGAGTTGATTATATAGAAAATGGAAGTCCTGAGCAATACCACTCAGCAAGGAATATTGTCAACTACATTCAGGCAAACCACTACATGATAATGAATGTCATTGATACTATCGAAAATCATTTCTATTTGGCACAATGGAGAAACAGAAGAAATTGAATTGAATAAGGTAGTAACCGAAACGACGATTCATTCGATGCATTTTTCAACAATTTGCTTACTTTCAGTGGTGAAGCTACCCCAGTAGTACCCTGAGGCTGGGATGGATACAGTGTACAAAGGCAACAGCTAAGTGCATAAAACCGAAATGGTCCCTCCGAGACACCCAATCTAATCTACAGTTTCAAACACTATTCATTTCAAGGACCGAACTTTGGGTTTTTCTCTGCTTCGAAAATCAAAAATATTTTCATTTACACGTATATGTTCCCAGGGCAAATAGGTATATTTGCCCCGGTAGGTAATTGCAATAAATAAATAAGTAAAATTGACTACTTTGTGAGTTGCATACCGTGTCTTTTATGAATACAGATATCGAGTATTTTCCATCGACCAATCATCAACAAAAAAAAATACAAAAATAAATCTCGTAGTATATTAATATGGACAAAAAACAATCAGGGCAATATTTACTATTTAGTGTTCGTTAAACAATGTTCAGAAAAAAAAACCTTGAGCCGATACAACATACTGTTGCTTTTTATATGGGTTCGGTGATAAATGACACTCGGTATAACGAAAACAGAATATTTTTTCACAAAACGTCGAATTACATCAAAAAATATTCCACAAAACTTGCTTGCTTGAAGTGCTTTCGTCGTTGAAAATTGTACACCAATTTTTAGTGTCGCTTGGCATCGCTATCATTCACTCAGATAATATAATCAGCTTGCTATAAAAAAACTCTTCTACTATTCCACTGTCTTATAAAATTAGTGTTAGGTGTGCCCAACTTCCCGAGAATTTATAGAAACAAGTCTGGAATAATGGATAATCATTCGGCACATCTTCAGAAAATTAGGGCAATGAAGTCTTCCAGAAGGTACCAGAATATTTTTTTCCCAACAAGGTAGATAGTATTTATTTCATTCAGAATGAAGATTGTCTCTCGAACCTCTCTCTCTACACTACCCCCAATCCTAATGTTTGCAGACAACACTCTAAGTGGAAATAAGACATATTGTCGGGAAGGAAGAACGAATTACGTCCTCCCTGAGGGCTAAATAGTTCAGATACTCTCTGTGATAACCAAAATGAAATCAGTAAGTGAAAACAATACAAACAATCTCAATTGAATCACTCATTCACTCCAGAACGACAATCATTCATTAAAACCTATACTTACAAAATTAACACTCAATAACACTGAAATTTCATACCTGAGGGTCGTTAATCTGTTAATTTCTTAATAATTCGAAGGCTAATTTGTTAATAATCAACCGATGGCAATGAATGTGCATAATATGTATGTCAACGTTGCGACCTGATTGACAAGAAGGTTTCTCATTAAGGCCTTTTTTATGACAATATCACGGCATATGTAAGAGCTCCGTCGTTCTACGTAAGGTTGTCCACCTTGGGATTGTTTTTCAATAACCAAACACATTTGGGGAAATTTCACTTGATTTCAAAAATAACAGTTTATGTTGTTTTAGATATGAACAACGAATATTTCCGAAAGATATGGAAATATTGAAAATTTAGACAGACAAATTTTCAGCAATATCTGCGATAGGGCGCGTAATATGTTCATCTCTTGAGATCCTTGTTGACACCTTTAGATTGATATTTTACACTTGGTACAATACCTTTCGTTATGGGAGTGTAGAGTTGGGGACTACTGGCGCGCTTAATATGTTCAGCTCTTGAGATCCTTGATGTGACCCTTAGATCGATGTTTTACACTTGGTACAATAACTTTTCTTATGGGGTGTAGGTTGGGAACTACTGAGAGCAATGGAAATGATAGCGTGCATATTATGACAGCCAAATAGTGCTCCAACCAGTTCTCATTTTATTGCGATAGGTACACGGAGAATAGGTGGACATCTCAAACGTGGAATCTTGCGGCCTTTCAGGAAGATATTGGTGTCGAATTGACTCCATTTTAACTCCGAAACGACTGCATGAAACAACTTTCAAATGATTATATTTTTATGAAATATAGTGGACCAAAGAAATGCATTATTGGATTTACTGTGAAAAATACAAATCATGCTTAATTCAGTGCGGTCATTGAAAGATATTGCCTTTTTATCTTTTGCAGGAGACGAGACATCATGATCAAACAAAGTTATCTTCAAGAGACATCACTGCTAATAATAATACACACAAAAAATATTTTTGTGTTGTTTTTGAAGCGTATTCTCTTTGATATGGAAGAGAGCAATCTTGTCCTCACAGGAGTCATTTTTATCAAATTTCTTCATCAAAAATATTTTTTGTGCGTTTTCCACAATGAGAGATGAGTTTTTCCAATTCTCCATTGTTTTCTTCGAAAAAAACATCAACTGTTTCCCAAAGTTTTTCGCAGTTGTAGTTGCCACTAACAAGCTTCAAACCAATGATGAATATCAAGTTTGAACGGGTATTCACTGCAACTAGATTGCTACACGCCCCAACGGTGTAATATATTGATATATCTAGCAAGATAGGAGACAAAGAGGGATAGAGATCTCTCCTCTATATGGTATGATTCCAGTGGGCCCACAAAACTCCGACACGCGCTTCTCCCTCCCAAGCTCAAATAAATCATAGTGCAACACCTGCGCCCGGAAAAGCCATCATAAAAACACCAGTTTCTTTTTCAGAAAAAAGCGCGAGATGATGAATTGGAAAGCAATTCAAATGTGTTATCTCAAGACATCTCTATCTCCTTGTGAAAAAATTATATTTATTCGTCTTCTTAGCAATAACGTATATACAATTTTTTTTAAATTAATATTTTTGTAACACTCTAATTAGTTTACAAATTTGCGTAAACTTTTTCAAACATTGATATACCCTGGTCCTCGAATGTTGAGGAGAAAATGGACTCAGTACTACTGCAATCAATAATATTAATCGTTCACAGTTGGAAGTGTCAACCGAGGGGAAACAACTAGCTAAAATCTGTACAAGATTTAAAATCTTTCAAAGACTCGAAGACTCAAACGCATGACTTAAAGACTTAAAGACATGACTTAAAGACTTGAACGCATGACTTAAAGACTCAAAACGATGACTCAAATGACTTGAAATTTTTAGGTGTACAAGATTGAAAGATGTTTCCCCTTCGGTGTCAACAGTCAAAACTTTCGATCACTTGAACTACTCCAGCATCAATTCACTTTAAGAGCTTGAAACTGTCTATTTTCACAGGTTTCTTTACTCTGAATGAAAACATATAATCTACAAGATTTTTTTTAAAAGAATAGAAAATCACTTATCGTAGTCTTTTCTAGTTGCGGGAGATGCAAACAAAATCATTAAACAATTATTTATTCAAAATCATCAGAACATCAGACGAAATTACTTATCATGCACGCATTCATCGTGAACATTTCAAGAATTCAATCAATGATACGAATTGAATAAACAACAAAAAACTGAACCAAAATAAAATTTGAAATGATGTGAGACACTAGAAATGTTGCCATTCGATATCTGTGATAAGATGTCTAAGTTTCATATATCTTATCAGTACTCCACAAAGTTGACTCTCGGCACCCAAATCCTTCTTGATAAATAGCTTTTTGAGATGTAGTTGTCGTCACTGTTTTCGTACATTTCCTAAGAGAAGTGCTTCTTTCTAATATGAAGGGTCATTTCATACTTCCTCTTACTTCGGTGGCCGCATAAGGAGCACTGGAACTTTGGTTCCATACCACACTCGAATTCCATATGTCTCCTCATTATATGGGCATGTTTGTAGCATTTAAAACATCTAGAACATTGGTATTTTCTCACAGTACCTCTATGGAGTAGGTTTCGTATTGCATTTTCAGCACGCTCGTCTAAAAACATACACAATTTCCATGAATATAAATAACTACATTATCTGGTTGACAATGCTGTCTGTTGAGCATTAATAGAATTTCCATTGTCTGAAGGTCTAAACAATTAATTTCCATAAAACGAGTTCAATCACGACGCTTGCACATGCGGTCGTCCAATACCACTCAATACAAAAGTAAGTCAAGATTGATAGATTTCAATAAAATGAGGAGATGCAAGAGCTTGAATAAAATAACGTAGTGATTCAAAATAGAATTTATTAGATGCAAGTTTCAACAAGGTACAAAAACTTTTTTCGTTTAAAACACTATATATTTTATAAATATATAAATTCTGATGAATGTCAGTTCATAACTAAATGAAAGGCAATAAAGTATTTACACATATATAGGAATTTCATCGCCAATTTTGATGAGATAATCGAGTTCAACATCTTCCCCTATAAACATGATCACAATGTAAATTTTTTTATTTCAAATAACTGGTCAAAAAGCCGATAAGATTCGAAGGAGATGATAAAAGCAAAGACAAATTTCAGGGTGGATTGGTCCATACAAGTTTCTCTTCACTCCTCAATATGAGGAATAGAAAATGTTAGAAAATATAATTTGACTCTAAATAATGACAGAATATAAAAGAGTTCAAGGAAAAATGTATTCAGCTAAAAATTCTTTGACCTTGGAAATATTTAAAACCATCAATATGTTAATGACCATAATTTCGTCAAATGCTCAAAAACAAAGAACGCTGTAAGTGAAAACCGGGTCGTCTTGCTACGTCGAATTCTTCCTACGGCGAATTCTTGTTACGTCGAATTCTTCCTACGGCGAATGTCATCCCCTCCACTGACGTCATTGAAACACGAACGTTTCCGATGATGGTCCGTACACCCCATTGTGGAAAGTTCGCCGTAGGAAAAATTCGACGTAGCAAGAATTCGACGTAGGAAGAATTCGACGTAGGAAGAATTCGACGTAGGAAGAATTCGAAGTAGGAAGAATTCGAAGTAGAAAGAATTCGGCGTAGCAAGAATTCGACGTAGGAAGAACTCGACGTAGGAAGAATTCGCCATAGGAAGAATTGAAGGTTGCTATATGAAAACAATAACTTGTAGCACTATGTCGTCAGTTTTCACTGGTACAATCGACTATTAACAGGGGATAACTGATTGTCTCAGCGAAAAAAAAATACTGTCGAATTTTCTCGTACGTCTTTCTTCAATATGATTGATCCAGAAATCTCATTGAGAAAAACCCAGTCCCATATGATAATAACGGTACCAGGAGCTATAATTCATCCGAAACAAAAATTATCGGCTTCCAATCACATCATGTTTTTCAGAATCTAACGTCTTGAAGAAAGCCATATACATATTTTAAGTCCGCTACTCCCCATTGTTTGTTGGAAAATTCAGTCCGTTGAACCAAAAAGTGACAAGCATAGTGCTGGAATTTATAGTTTCATATAGCAGCAACGTCTTGAACACGATTCATGCTGCATCATATGTCTTCCCAAAAAGTGTTACGGACTTGAAGTCTACAACCCTTTTTTTAACACTTAAATACGGTATAAAATACAGAAGCGTCACATTTTTCACCTATCTAGTCAGAGATGAAACCGTTAACAATGATGAGACGTGTATCGAGTTTGTAGAAAAGAATAAAAAAAAGCAGTAATTTTTCTTGATGTATGTTATCGATGTTGATCACTTCATATATTATAATGTAATATTTTCATTTTGTAAATAATATCAATCAATGTGAATGAATTTCACCAGAGGAATCCCTCGGTGCATCCCGTTTTATTGATGGAGTCGTTGACGAGATAATTTGGCGGCGATGTTAACTAATTCTGAGGAGCAGGGAGTGTTACTATGGCGAATTCTTCCTACGGCGAATTCTTCCTACGTCGAAGTCTTCCTACGTCGAATTCTCCTATGGCGAATTCTTCCTACGTCGAACTATGGGGTGTATGGATCATCATCGGGAACGTTCGTTTTTTGATGACGTCAGTGGAGGGGATGACATTCGCCGTAGGAAGAATTCGACGTAGGAATACGCACCCAGTGAAAACCATAATTGATTTACAATTGTCATCGTTTTATGATAAGTGAGCTGTCATCAACATACCTCATTGAAGTGAGAAGAAAATTTAGAAAACATTAGTCAGGAAAATTAAAAAATTATCAAACAGATATCAGTTACATTCTATCGTACGGTATACTATATAATTCGAGATGAAACCCTCAGCGATCAAATCAGTTCTGGAAATTGCTGAGATATATTTCCATGGAGGGTTTCCCATGAAAAAGTCTAAAATACGAGATATTCTGCATACAAAGTTTAGGACACAATAAAGTCATTGTAAACTCAATGACCATAACCCTGAATTCAGTTCAGAGTCAAATATATAGTTCTTCGTCAAACAGTAAATTTCCACGAATCAATCGTAATCTACGAAATTGTGCATCCTCTGTCCATGTTTTCTCAGATCAGTCCGATAATAGTAGGAGTTACAGCAGAATATGCACTTGTACCGCTTCTCCTTTCCGCACTCCACTGTGAGATGCCTTGACAAATTCTTGACGAGTGTGTATGATTTGTCACATTTCGGACAGGGATATCGGGACACTAAAATAGAAAATATGTCAATACAAGTTAGAAAAAATTTAATTGTCTATGGAATCAACCCTATTAAAATCTGTCGAAAAAGTTATAAAGAATTGAAAGGTAAATATGTTCATGGCCGGCAGTGAGTAGCACGTGTCGAAGTGCTCCTAGTAAAAATCTAATTCAATTGAATGAAAGTGCTTTGATTATTATAAAATTTGTCATACAGTGAAACTGTGTAACCATAAACTGATTGCTACTCAGAAAAACCGATTAAATATGGTTCTAACAAGGGAAATTAGAGATGAAATCCAAAACGCTGTAAATGCAGCATTCAAACAGTGTATGAATGATCAGCTATTCATAAAAACAATAGCAAACAATGTATCGGAGGCAGTCACAAAAACAGTAGAAAAAAAAATAAACCAGATGGAACAAAAACTCGAACAAGTTAGGAATGAACTCATCCAAACAAAAACTGAATGCGAGGCCAAATTTAATATACAGGATGTCACTATACAAAGACTGAAAAATGACCATGAAAATCTCTCAAAGAAGTTTGATTATATGGAACAAGAAAGTCGGAAGAATAGCTTGAGAATTTTCAACTTTCCAGAAAAAAGCAAAGAAGACACCAAAAAGGAAGTGATAGAACTTCTAACTTCAAAGATAAACACGATCTTAACCGATGATGACATTGAACTCTGCTACCGTATTGGAAAAGTTGCTGAGAACGGTGAACCACGAGGTATCCTTGTGAAACTTAGGAATTATGGTCTGAGGCAACAGATCTACCACAACAAAAAGTTTCTGAAGGGAACAGGCGTTATAATAAGAGAAGATTTAACCAGGTTACGCGTCGAACTGATGGCGAAATCAATTGAGAAGACTTCCTTGAAGCATGTGTGGACAGAAGGTGGAAAAATCTACATCAATCAGAACAATAAAATTTCCATTATTGAAAATTCAAATGACTTCTTCAAAGTGTTTCCATGATTGCACTGAGCACTATAAATATATATATTTTTTGAATTGCTAGATGTACTTCCTCATTCATTATTTAAGTTCCTGAATTTTTTTTATCTTTGTTTTGTACGAACCTGGTTCTAATTCGTAGAACTATATTTTTTTTCCTCTTTCATATCTTGTTTTTTGTGTATACCAATCTTGATGATAGAATTCTTAGAGGTATTGGATGACCAGCAAGATATACATACATCATTTTTTCTAACAATTCACGAATGTACACAGAGCCAAAAGACTACAAATGTGACAGGGAAGGTTGGTTTATTCCATTTCAATATTAGGAGCATAAAAAAGAACTTCGACGAACTTATGATATACATCGAACAGGAAAATGATCATATGGATATAATAGTACTTTCAGAATGCTGGAACGTAGATGCGGTAAGTAACTTTCAGATCCCAAATTATTCTGTGTTTTATAATGAGTCAAAATTCAATCAAAATGATGGCGTCATGATTTATATCAAAGATTCTTTACCAGCTATTGCGAGTATATCATCATTATCAGAAATCAATATACTAAGAATTACAGTAAAGATTCTGAATTTAACTCTTGGAATCACTGCTTCATATCGCCCCCCCTCAACGAATATTCGAACATACATAGAGGATTTGTCGGAATACCTATCAAATATAAGAAAGGCTGATTTAGATATATTTCTGGGAGATATTAACATTAACCTTCTAGACAACGCCTCTAATGATGTTAACCAATATATAAACGTTCTGACAGAGAGAGGTTTCATATCCTATATAAATGAACCAACACGCGTTACAGAAGATTCTGAGAGTATTATTGATCATATATTTGTTAGAAAACAAATGACAGCAAAAAAAATTTCAATATTTCCTTCGATAATTGGAACTAGCATAACAGACCATTTCACTACATCCCTCCAAATCTTAATAGAAGAAAAATCAAATGAAATTAATAAAAAAAACGTAAAAGTGAATCGCTACTATACAAAAACGGATGATAAAAAATTAAACGTTCTTCTACAGAACGAAAATTGGGCGGAAGTTCTATTTTGTGATGAAACACAACATGCTTATAATAAATTCATAAATAAAATAAAACAACATATCAATAGCTGTACAACACAACACAAAATAACTGCTAACAATTATAGAATCAAACCCTGGATAACACAGGGATTAATCGAATCTATAAAACATAGAGACAAAATTAAACTGAAATTAAACAAAGAATTTGATCCAGAATCAAATATTGCATACAAGCGATATAGGAATGAGCTGAATAAATTGTTGAGAAAGACCAAAAATGAATACTACAGAAATAAATTGAACGAAAACAGGGGAAACTGCAAAAACACTTGAGAAATAATAAACGAAGCAACCAACAAAACAATAAAGGGGAATAAAATAGGTAACATAAAAATCGACGATCGAATATTAACAGATGATAGAGATAAAGCTCAAGCCTTTAACGAATATTTCACAGATATAGGAGTGAAAATGACACAAAAATTTAATGTATCGCATAGAACACCATCTAACTATATGAATGATATATCTATTACCAACTCACTCTTTCTCACACCTGTAAATGAAAAAGAGATTATCGAAATAATTTCTAAACTAAAAAACAACTGTGCACCTGGGCCAGATGGAATAAAAACGAAATTGATAAAAAACCATCACCTATTTCTAGTAGAGCCATTGACTCATATAATAAATTTGATTTTCAAAACAGGAACGATACCAGTACAATGGAGAGAATCAAGAGTCACCCCCATTTTTAAATCAGGTGATGAATCAGAAATGGGCAACTACCGGCCGATCTCTGTGATAAATAACTTCGCGAAAATTTTAGAACATGCTTTGAAAACGCGCTTAATCACTTTTTTCGATAAAAACAAAGTAATAACAGAGAGACAATACGGCTTCATACACAAAAGTAATACCGAATCCGCCATATTGAACTTCATTTCTCAAACAATAGAAGCCTTGGATGATTCGGAAAAATGCCAAGCAGTTTTTTTGGATCTGGCCAAGGCATTCAACACAGTCTCTCATGAGAAACTGAAAACAAATTATACATGTATGGTATACGAGGACCGGCAATACAAATTTTCAGAAATTATCTATCACACAGGAGTCAACGGACCAGAATCGGTAACAGCACCAGCAGTTCTCGAGAAATTTCTGTAGGAGTACCCCAGGGCACAGTTTTGGGTCCGATACTATTTTTAGTTTATATCAACAGCATAGCTGATATCAGAAACTTCAAAGGTCATCTCATCTCATATGCTGATGATACGACGATTATTTTCAGAGCTAACACGTGGCAGCAGGTATACAATGAAGCAGAAAAAGGTTTGGAAAATATACAGTTATGGTTGAACGATAATCTCCTCAACCTCAATGTTTCAAAAACTAAATTTATTACATTCTCCATTCAAAATAACCAACAGCCCACGGTAGATAATATTCATATACATCGGCCAAACTGTTCTAAAATATCTTGCAACTGCCCAAATATTGAGAAAGTGAAGAAGTTTAAGTATCTTGGTGTGATTGTGGACCAGCGGATGAGATGGGACGAACATGTTTCCCATATGGTTAAAAGACTTAGGCAAATGACTTATAAAATATACAACCTTCGAGATATTCTGACTAAAAAAAACCTAATAATAATTTATAAATCTTTGGTTGAATCAGTAATTAGATATTGTATTACAGTGTGGGGTGGTGTATTCGAGAATGTTCTAAACAATATTCAAGTGATCCAAAATTCAATCATCAAAATAATCTTCAGAAAACCTAAACGATTCGATACCAAACTATTGTATCATGAAACCAATTTACTTGACGTTAGAAGTATATATGCGCTCCAATGCCTCATTTGGATTCAAACTAATAAAAAAACCGACAGCATTATCAAAACCAAAAACACTAGATATGCACAAAACCTGCCAGTACCTTTCTACAAGAAAAGCCATACACAGAGAACAAAATTTTTTATTTTGGACCTAAATTATACAATATGCTCCCAGACAACATTAAGAAAATTTCTAACTTCACAACGTACAAAAAATATATAAAGGAATTTATCATCACGGACAATGAACCCATTATGACCCTACTGAAAAATGCACCCCTATAAAGTAAGATCGTTATCCCTATCGAAAGTATTATATATCCAAAGTTTTTGTTTCGCTTTACCAACTTTCTCTGTTACATCATGTCACTTTATCATACTGTGGCTATTCTACTTGTCCTACCATGTAAGAACTGTAAAAGTGTCACCATGAGGCGAAGATGGGAAGCAAAAGACAAGCCAGATGCGCTTAGTTTGCCCACCATCTATCTCCGAATGGTCCAAATGATTAGTACTAAGCAAATTATGTAACCTTTTTTTTTGTTTTTCGAAATAAATTGAATTGAATTGAAAAAAAAAAATATTTCGAATGAAAATGTGACTAATTAAATGGAACATAAAAATGAAAAGTTAGAAGGTGGAGTTGAAAAGGCCGAAAGGAATGAATTTTTCAATAAATTTTGGGATGAAAATATTCAAATGTTTTGAAACTAAACAAGTTGAGTTGAACAATGAGAGTTGTGAGATAAATATAGGTAGATGTCATAAGTATACTCAACTTGAAACTTCACAACTACTCTTTTTTCATTTGTATTTCAAAATTTGTATTCGTATTTTGAATTAAAATTTCAATTCACTTTTTGTGGCTGATTGACACAAAGAACAATTTATTCCAGCTAAATAATTTCCAATTCTACAATTCCACATCCCCTTTTTCAAATCTTTTCGACCCCATAAGTCTTTTCAACAGATTTTCATAGAATAATCTTATAGTCAATAAAAGTTTGAAACGATGTTGTACATTATTCAGATTTCTGTAAAAGAACAAATACAGTTATTTCATTCGACCAATAATCCCCTTGCCAAACACTTTTACGAAGACGCTCAGATGGCAGACGACCTTCTTGAAAACTTGAAAGATAATAACAAAACATATTCTCTACAATCGGTTACACATAAATAAGAAAACGTTCTAACTGAAGTGTATCGTTGGTAAGCCTCACATAATAGTGATCGATCTGGTAAAACAGGATTATATAAGAAAACATTTTTGCACTAAATTCCTTATTATCGTTATTTTATTTCGTCCCTTTTTTGTCGTTCTTCTTGAGAATGATACCCAACCACTGAACTCATCAGCCATTCTGACTGTCTTATATTTGGATGCAATTGACTGAGAGAACTGGACGTTATCCATTCGGTTTTCCACTATCTGTATCAATCGAAAGATTAGTCCCAGTTGATAAAACTTAAGGATTTTTGTCCCAATTGTACGTATACGAATTGACTACTGTTTTACTTCTGGTACATATTATAATCATTGGAGTCCAGTATTTTTTTACAGTGTTCAGAATGGCATGTCAAGAACTTTCGAGGATGTTTGAACCAATATACAAAGATATAGTTACATGAAGAATCAAATATGAGGTACGCAGAAGATTCCGAATCCGATACTGTAGTATGGCACTAAATCATCATCTCTCCAGTTAGGAAAGGGGATCAAAGACGTGAGGAGAAAGTTCGTTTTTTTTTGATGTGAAAATACATAGAACTCCTCTTTCGATTCCAAAGCAACTCATTCGACTAACGATGAATAAAAAATTATCTTATACTCTCCTATTTTTCAGTGACGTACGTAGTACTTTTATCAATATTGTTTTCCTCGAAATAAAATTCATTTCTCTTCAGACTGGCAACTAATGAAAATAAGTTAAGGTACCTTATACTTGATTTTTTGTGCAGGTAACCGTTCCTCTACAATGAGATATTGTAGCTTCGGGTAGTTGTAGTTATAGCGAAAGGAATGTTATGAAGATACTTCTTGTTGTGGTCTTGCCATTTTCCATAAGTTCATGACATTCTTCAGTTCACACTTGAACAGCTATTTTTCATTCCATCTATTCTTCTACTGCTTCATGGGTAAAATCATTATCCACTTCAATTTCTTGCTGAATTATGTTTTCGTTATGTAGTTGGTGCGGATTTTTTACAGAGGTTTCAAGTCTTGCAGTATACCTTGTTTTAATGAGGGTTCAGCTTTATTTCCGTATCAAGAAGATCATTTCAAATGATTTTATATTTTCGTACTTTTTCCAGTAGCTTTCGAGCAGCTCAATATTGAAGATAAGCATATTTAAACCTTCCTTGAGAAAGTTTACTACCCAAAAAGGGCAAATCTCACAAAACTCTTACCTCCAACCAACAAATTGGCATTTTCAGGAGATTTAGTACATCATGAGTGGTAACTACAATTTTTTTCCTGGAGGTGCCAAGTTCATTTCTGAAACTCGCGACCAGTGATAACGTTTTAAGTTTGTTGTTCGGGTAATTGAATCCGCTGAGGAACTTATACATCAAATAATTCAAATATACCTATAATAGTTGAAAACTCCGACAAAGATGAAGATTGAAAGGTACACATTTCTACTACCAAAAATATCGTGGAAATGGGGATTTTTCTCAAAGAAATATTTTATCTCAAGTTCTTCATGACGTAGAGTAAGATGAGACGATCAGAAAGATATCGGGAAACGAAACCGAAAAAAATGGTTCTGCAATAAAGTTTCGAACTACAGTGAGTAACGAGAATTGATTTTGATAGCTTTTGAACGTTGTAGTGGACACTTACTTGCATAGGTTTCATAAAATGGTGATTTCAAAATAAGTTATTGGTCTCAATGTAGAATTTATATATTCCTTATTTCTTTATTTTCAGTTTCGACTCATGATGAGAAAAAAAATAGTGCGCCGAAGGTGATTGAATGTTTGGGGGTTATGAATATTGTGTTATTTTAAAAGCATCAGAAACACAAATAAGGAAATACGATATATGTGCTCATGATTTATTGTTCCAAAACCTGAAAATTTTACAGTGTAAATCCCTATAAAAATAGTTTACAATATAATTATATAATTATTCTTCAGTATGTGTAAACTGTCATTTCAAAATCAATATATTTTGCTTCTATTTCTATTGGTTGACAGACATAAAATACGGTTTTTCAACTTGGATGTGCTGAATGCAACTTTGTTAGCGTAGACACAACAGAATAATAGTCAAAAATGAGTTTGATATTCAACTCGTTTCTTAGTACTTCTTGAAAACGATTTCAAATAATTTTCGAAGCTTGTTGTAAATGTAATAATAAAGGAAATATAGGCTCTACAATCTCGTAATGGATTACTCCATTCACAATATTCGAAAAATAGTTTGAATTCGTCATCACAAACATTATTGAATTGCAATCGAATAGAACGATATTGAAGAAAAATATTATTACTTTCCTATATAACAGTTTCGAAAGTATTACTTTTCAATAGCGTGTCACTTCGACAGAAAAATCATTCTGATAAGATCTTCAGTTTGAATATCCCCTAATTTTTAGTTATTTTTTATATCAAAACATTTGTCAGTGTAAGAGATTACAATCACATTTCTCCGATATTGGAAAGTATTAAAATTTTTGAATAATTAGTATAAATGCGAAAGAAATAAAAACAATTATTTTGGGTTGCAATCAATAATACACGAGGTTGTATTAGAAGATAGCAAACAACTTCGAAGAGAAAGTTTGAAATAATATTTGTCATTCTGTGACAATTTTGTGAGCTTGATATTCCAATGATAAAACACAACCACATCAAAGCATTGTTGAACTGTTTTGAATTATTGGAAAAAATCGCTGAAAGCACGTCAATAGGACACACGAGGAGCAAGTCACAAAAATGACCGGCTTGAAATGAAAATTCATATATATCCACTGAGATCATCAACAGCTCTATTTGAAGTTGCCAACTTATGGTTTGTGCGACAAGTTCAAATTTTGAAGTTGAAGATGACGAAAAGGGTTCTGATGAATGAAATCCGCAGGTGCTTCCGAAAAAACAATGTAATGTAATGTAGGCAGAGGAATCCACTTAGTGCAGTTACTTTAATTGAATATTGAAAATATAGTAGTTATACAAAACTGTTTGCAATGGTTTTCGCAGTTATTTGAATGGAGGCACGAATTTGAAAATGTATTTGTGCGACAATGAATCAGTATCAGAGTGAATGAATTTGTAAACTACTATCAAATATTCAACCGATTGTTTCAACATGTGAAATAGACGAGCAAAATGATTGAACAATTTCTGATCTCACCAACAACTTGAACGTTGTATTCGATTCTATACAAAAAAGTGAAAAAATACGATGTATCATAAAGAATAAATAGTTATAAATCAATCTCTAAACTTAAAAACAATAATCAGTTTAAACTTGATGGCTTTTTAACAATAATAGCGTGAAAAAATCAACCAGAACAAAAGAATATCACACGCGAAAACAAGTTTGATCAATGTGTCTGATTTCTACAACAATAGAAATAAATATCTCCATATTCAATAATAACATAACTATGTAGAAAATGATGGAAGACTTGTTAAGGCCACCTCGATGAATCTTATAAATATAGGCACTATATTACATTAAACTTCTCACGTTATTTTTCTGAAGAACTGACTTTCGGTGTGTTATTCTGGTAATTGAATGTAAATATGTTGGTCCTAATTTCGAATTTACTCTGTATGTCATGTCTCCTAGACAGATGGCGTTCCACGTGAGTTTTCTGGTAACCCCTGTATGTACATTTCGAACAGCCGAAACGTGGCATCTTTCCACATTCGTATTTTATGTGCCTGGCCAATGTTGATTTTTTCGCGTAAACCTTGTAACATCTTGGACAACTGTACTCTGGTGGGTCGAAATAGATGAAACCTGGAATTGGATTCCATGTATGAAAAAAGGTGAAAGTAATGGTACCCCAAAGAAGAATGAAATATATGTATATGAAATATGGAATCAGAATGGTCTAACATTAAAAGCAAAATGTCATAGAAATATTCAACAGTAATCGCAAAATTCTATTTGCGGAAAGTTTTGATCATATCCGGTAATGTTCATGGAATTCCTTGAAGCAAGGATATACACAGAGACCTGGTTCACCAAGGCATTTGTGGCAGTGATATCTCGTGAATCTTCGCACGTCTTTGTGATGACACCATCTACACATTTTTCTAGCTGATTTGTTGCCCATCTCTTCAACGAATGGTATTCGTTCCAATATGTGGGCTGATGAGCGGACTTTGAAGTTTTCTGAAAAACAGAGTTTTGAAATGGTTATGATTTTTTTTCATTTACCATGATTTTCCTGTCACTCATTTCTCTCCAGTGTGAATCAATAGGAGAGGGAAAACAATAAAAAAAAGGTTCCCCGAATTGAAGCACCGTTTAGTTCAAAACCTTGAGAGAATGTAGATTAACTTATTTTTGTTAGAGTATTGCATATGTTTTTTCAATTATTCTGTTGCTCTCAGTACTTCCTTCTTGATTGAATGAATAAAAATTCAGTGAGAAGTCAGGAGAATCGTGAGTGCTGATGAAACAAAAAAAATTAATTGATTTTCTCTCTAATATATTTCCGAGAAGAAGCGATATCTGTATCCATTTTCAATGATATTATGTCATTCACAACCCCAATATGCAACGAATTCTATACGCACAATCCCTTATGGTTTTGACTAGAAGTATATATGATAAATGGAGATGAACCTGAATACCGACGTTGATATTCATGTATTGACAAAATACCCTCAGAATAAATTCGGAATTTATGCAACTTTGGCAAAAAGTTAACCGATAACTTAATTCTTACCGAGTACGATACCCGGGGCAAATGATTAAACAACACATAATATCAATGTGTCAGTAAGTAAAATTATGAAATAAAACTAAGAAAAATGGAAATGGTCTGATTATATTTGGGCACTATCACTTATATTTCTACTAGAGTTAGAATCTAATTGGTGTTTATTCTGGAGGTGCAGCTTCAGATTATACTTTCGTTTCGAATTGAAGTGACAGAATGGGCACTGTTTTGTAGCTGAGGCTGTACAGTCCAATTTATAGTGTACACGCCAAGAATTGTAGTTTTTGAATAGTTTCCCACACTTTTTGCAATTGACGATACCTGAAAAAAAGTCGAAAATAGTTCAGAAATTCACTATTGGTATGCCACTTCTGTTGTTAGTTTTACTCGAATCATCTGGTGGCTACCTGAATTTGTGTTATGAACATTGAAAAGCAAAACTGCAGATCTCAGGGAGCTTTCTGTAATTTATCTCAATTTCTTCATTCAGTGATAAGTCACTCCATTTCGAAGGACACTGAGAATGGCACCTATCAAACATGAAAAAAATATCCCCGGCAGGATGATATTGTTAATACTCCAATACGGAATTATAGACTACAAGCCCGTGATATTTATTTAGAGGTCCATATAGACGATAATTCTTTATGAAACAATAACTTCTAGCACTATACGTCACATTTAGTGTTATTGACTAATCAAAGGAGAAAAAAGAATTTCCAACCCGAAAATGGGAAATAACGACCAAATTCATTTATATGGCTTTTCTCAACAAAATGAAACGTGTGAAATTAATCACATTTTTTTAATTTCCAAAAAATAATTCCAATATATATTGAATTGCAGTACTATATGGCGACTGCATACTTTTGGGAGTGACAGTCTACAAACAGTTTATATTTTCCTTTATTCGTTGTTGAAGAAAAAAAAACAAGCAAACAAGCATGCCACTCATAGGATTCGAACAGAGATCATTTTCCTTATCCCACCAGCTAGCTAGACATCAGATAACGATGACTTCTCAAAGGATGAAAGTTACTACTGATTGTTCCACTTTGTCATTTGATTTGTATAATAAACTATTTTATCATTTTCGCAAAACATATTCCATAAAATTTTTAAATTACTAAATTTTTCATTGAAAACTCTGATAATTTTTCAACTAAATAGGCGTTATTTGACGATTGAAAACTTGCAAGAATTACTTGCAAAATCCAATTGCAGTTTGGTGAAGATTCTTTATTTTATCAGATTATCATTCTATTAGAGTGAAATTTCATTCACTCAATCATCTCAGGTCCTAGATTGAGCAGATGAGCCTAGAAATTCGAACCAGGTTCCATATTTTATAACAGTTCATTCTCGAACCCAGACAAGCTTGTTTCGCTCAGAGAGAATTATCCATTGAGCTCATCAGTGAGCATATGGATAATATACACAACTCTCTCTCTGTCTACATACACAAAAAACAATTTTGGATTAAATTCGGTTTATCGGGCACACGAAGATAAAAAATGTTTTGCGGGAACTTACGTATTTTGATCTCCTGAAGTAAAAGTTCAAATGAAATTTTCAGCGCTCTCAATTAGATTCAGACATACGGGCCAATTTCTGGGTGAAAATATGTAGAGGGTTTTATTTTTTATTTTTACAAAAGTTTGGGTAGGTATATCATGAAAATGTAGTATTTATCTATTTCATTCATAAGTTTATCTGTAGCATAGATCAGCAATATTTGACAATTCAAAGAACGTTATTAAAGTAAAAATTTGCGTTGGCCGTAACAAAATCCACTGTGATATGTATATTCAAAGATTGCCTTTGGATTGACTCAACAACGACGTCGACTTGAATACCAGATCCAAAACATTTCTCTTGAAAGTTTCTCGGTCGCACTCGAAAGAGTTTTCTGAATCAGATCTGTATGTTTCTCTCTTTGATTTTTTTTTATCAATGTTATGTGAGGAGCGTAAATGCCTTTCTAGATGAACTCTCTGGAAGGCTTTGTATCCACAGTTTGGCATATGACATTTGAAGTTTGGTTCCTTCCCACAATCATATTTCAAATGTCTATTCAAAGCGGTTCTGGATCGATATTTCTTGCCACAGGATGAACAAGGATGCGTCGTTTCCAGAAAACCTAAAAATCACGTAATTGAGAGTAACTACCTTCTGATATCTCTACAATGTCCAACAGGACCCCTAAAATATATATCTAAGTCTCAAATCAGTTCAATTCTACTCAAAGGTATCAAAATGTCTATCAGTCTTCAAGTGGCTCTCATTTATCTCATTACATTATCTCATTACATTATCGGTTCGAACGTCCATTGTCCTCAATCATTGTCTTGATTGAAACTTTTTGAATAACCTATTAGATGGAAAAACGTTACGACAAAAAAAAATTGAGTAAAAAGAATGGTTTTCAAAAGAGAAATTATATATGATCGAAATTGATATGGAAATAACCATAAAATATAAAAATGTTAAATTCAATTGAATCAAACACATTATAGAAAAAGGGAGAAAATTGTTTGAACTGAGTTTCAAATTCAACATTTTCCTTATATTTTTATAATTGGTTACTATGTATTCACACTTTCTGATAATTTTTATGTTATTTTGAATTGATTTCTGCTTATTTGCCGTTCTGATTATTTCGATTTTCTTGATTTCAATGCTCGACCAGGGTTAGTTTTCAACTTTCTTGTCTAGATTCTGTGCAAAAATATTTTTTATTCCCTTTATTAATTTCATTCCAATTTCTGCTGAATCAAATTCGTTTTTACTCTTTGAATTCGAATTTTTATTATATGGTTAAACCATTTTTTCAATTCTCGTCTCAGGATTTTATGGTTTCATTCAGTTTCATCGACCTGAAAAGTTATCTGGGCAGGTTTCACTGAAGTAGACTATGTAGACAATGGAAATTCGAACCAATACTAGGCAACACGAAACATTACCAATCACAGGCGAATAAACATCCCATCACACTGTTGGTTAATAAATGTCAAAATATAATTTCCGCTTTTTTTATCGCGGCTTAATACACTCCTATCGATTATTTATTTCTAGTTCTTTTGAAATGACGTTCGTTAACCTGCTGCCGTGCTTTTATAAACGACAAGAGTCAAAATCCGTGCAAGAATTTGCGATATCTCACGTTTCAACGTGCGACTCCTAGTAGAAAAAATGGAAGAATCGTTTTGGTGGGGAGGTCGCTGGTTCCCTTCCCTACCCAAAGCACGCACCGCTCTGCCTCTCGAGCTGACCCTTGTTAAAGTTTCTTCAATGAAGGACATCATTGAAATTCAAATATGCAGTTGATTCATGTTGATAATGAGTTGAAAAACACAACTTTAGTTTTCGACTCTGACATATTCCAAAATAATATTTAAAATATTCGGCTGATCTCAAGAATTTTCAAAAATGCATCAGGAAAAGTTACTCAAATTGATATCTTTCCACCAATTTCAACTTAATCAATAAACACTATCACTTCAAAATTTTCCATTTTTTTCACAATTTTCTGAAATCATCGATTTGGACGTGACCAAATTTTAAATTTCTGTTATCGTTTCAAATTATTGGATTTCTATTCAGTTCTTAAAAATTCCACTGTGTTGATCTGGACGAAACATAAGACAGATTTCGTCAGAAAATAGTCTTTCTGGTCGTTAATCAGATCTGAAATCGACTTCTTGCAATATGAATCAGAAACACATACTTCAAAAGTGCTCTAAACAAAAAAATCAAAATATCGATCAATTTCTATACCATAATCCATATTTTCAGTATCGGAATTTATTCTGCAATATGCTCATGAATTGGAGTAAAAAGGTCACTTTTTTAATGTTTGAATGAGCACATATCAAAGTCAATCATTTACAAAAATATTGTGATATGTATATCCGGAAAAAAAGGCTTTTGTATTTTTGTACGAAAAACAAAAGTCCTCCTTCTTCCATGTAAAAATATCGACGGCAGTAGTTAACATTTTCATTTCATATGGAAGAGTATCGGATACCTAGTTGTTTGCAAATATATTTTTACCATGATAGAATATAATTATGGATTATTTCCCAGAATATTATAATTGCAAATACCCCTTTTGATATCCATGAGTATTAGGATGTATCATGAAAATTTTATATTTCACGTTGCACTACAAATACAAATTGAAAATGCATTATATCGGTCAATATGGCGATACTTATTGTTGAATTGCATTTGTCTATCCACCGATTGGTTGATTTTTATTGATCAAGCAAACAAATAGGCAAACAAATAGGTCACCTAGCTTTTATGGAAAATGTGCTTAGTGCACAAAAAAAAACGGGAAGTTGGCACGAGTACCTTGTTTTTGAATAACGTTCATATCAGAGGAAAGCCTAGAAAAAAGTCGACTTTTTTTCGCGTAGAAAATTTTGATCGCATACGACATTTTCGATTTATAACCAATTGAAGTGACAACTATAAGAATGAGCGAAAAGACAAAAAGTTTCAAGTTTCAGTTCAGATCCGAGGTCTGCCGCAAATCGGAAGTCAAGCAAGGTTCACTTGACTATATGATAATACTGATATTCGATTACCATGATGCCAAAGTTATAATAAAAATAGTCATAGCAAAGAAGAAGACAGCCAAACAAAAAATTCTCAACTTTCATTCATTATAAGAAAGTCAAAGTATATATATGTATATATATATATATATATATATATATATATATATATATATATATATATATATATATATATATATATATATATATATATATATATATATATATATATATATATATATATATATATATATATATATATATATATATATATATATATATATATATATATATATATATATATATATATATATATATATATATATATGTATATATATCTGGATACTCCTCATTCTTGCCCATGCCGGATACCTCGTTGATCCTTAACACGGAAGTTTCTGACTTTCTGCACGTCAACTGGTTAACGGTAACAACCAGTTTCAGTATCATATTCCATAATCTCATAAATTATAATCTTATAAATTCTTCTTTATCAGGAAGTGAATGGTGTATGTGTTGAACATGAGCTCGAATGAAAAAAAATTTGATATCAAAATTTTACCAAAATCATGATATTTATATTGAAGATACTCAAACTACCCTGCCAGTGACTTCGGTAAACTTCTCAAAAATAAACTATCCCCTTGGAACGCATATAAAGATTTTCGATGTGAAACAGTAATCAAATTCATGAATTTCATTTAATCTTGATGTTTTCTTGATTTCAATGGTTGAGGAGGAAGGGATGTACGATCGAGTTCAATTCCAAGATAATTTGAAAAAAATATATATCACATATTCTGAACACAGAAAATATTTCCTGTATCACACTCATACTCGATTCCAGATGACTAGATGATTATAAATGGACTGGAGCAAACTGAAACCTTTTTTATTATGAAACTCCGAATATAGAAAACACAACCCCTCAATCACAATCCTTCACAGCGAACCACATAGCATCTCCATTGAATATATTTTCTGTCTGCTCTTTGAGATGAATCTTCATATGTTGAATGAGGTGTGATTTTTGCCTTGCTTTGTGACTACAAAATTGACATGGAAATAAGGGATTCACCCCACATTCATATTTCTTGTGTCTCCAGAGGGATCTCTTGACTTTGTAGGACTTTCCACATGTTCCACAAGAATAGAATTCTGAAAGATATATGAGATGCGTCAATATTCATTCACTATCTTGAAAACCCAGATTTCTCTTATGAAATGTGTAACGATAAATTTTTAATTAACGACATTTCTGCTACTTTAGGAACAACAAAAAAAATCATTGTGTCGTGTGGGGTTCGGTGAAATATATTGAGGCAATTATTGCAAGAGGAATTCAGATGAGTTTTTGGGTTTCGATTATTATACCGGTACCCTTAATTAAAACATAACGTGAAAAATAATATGAAGAAATCATATTTCACACCGAAATAGTTTGAAAAATATTATCCGAATATCTTAACAATATAAATATATTGCAGAAAATTTCTATAGAACTGGAAACAGTGAAAGAACCATTTTCCCCGATAACTAGCAGAATATTAGTTTGGTGTTAGGGTAATTGATCTCTGAAAAAGTTTTTAGTCTGTAACAATAAACGAATATAATCATGGATTTCAAGATTACTTACAAGATCAAGATATCAGTGTCTATTGTCACGGTAAACCTCTTTCACTTGAGTCTCTGACACACGAAAACCTATTTCTGGTGATGCAGATCACAGTGGAATCATAAAATCTACAAATATGAAGGGACATGCGATAATATTCTTTCATCTCATTCGGCCATGAACTCAAGACTGTTTTCCAGAATGCTGATATCTTCGAATCTACGAATTTCTGCACTATGTAAAATCGAACTGATTTTAAAAATTAATCCGCAATAAGGAATATGCATGATTTTTTGTTATGTCATTAATTAATCATGTAGATATCTATATGACGTAAAAAAATAGGCTCGAAAATATCCAAATTATTGAAAAATTGAACAAAAGCCATCATTCAGCGCGCGCTTTGGATAGAGTCGCATGTCATGTCTGTGTTTGTTTACTCCAATCGTTTCAGTTTCAATTGCTAAACAGGTCATGGAAGGAACTGAAAAACTTTCTCGAGTATTGTATGGTACCAAAGTGCAAAAAGAAAAACATTCTCAGAAATACACAAGATAAAGTGTTTTTACGTATTCCAAAAATTGCAAAATTACGAGAACAATGATTTGAAAGGGATAATGCACCCAAAAACGTATTTATATTGTTATGGGAATCATTTTGAAGTAAGTATGCTATATTACACAGCTCATGTGAATTACTCGGAAGTAAATTTTGCATTAGTAAGGTAGTATGGAAAATTCGATTTCAAATTAACCTAACCTAGTACACAAAAATATCGGAATATCGATTTATAGTATACATCGTATAAATCAGGATTAGATGCACAATATGGTGTCATCATAATAGTATATTATGCAACGATCGTGTAATGATGGTTATTAATACATGAGCATAATCCGGGATACGAAACGAGCCGAAGGTGAGTTTCGTATGGTTTATGCGAGTGTATTAATAACCATTACATGAGAGTTGCATATGCTATTTTATCTACACCCGATAAATAATAAAGAACTAAAAATATTATATTATTAGATATTTATATTGAACACAATAATAGTAGGTAATCAATCGTATTTATTTGAGAAATTCTACAAAATTATAATTAATGGTATGACCACGGAAAATACAACAATCAGAAATGAAAAGAAAAAAAAATGAAAAAATATCGCTGCCGAGGTCAGGAATTGAACCCGGACGTTTTTGATAACTGCCGGCGCCAATGGCCACTCGGCCACAAGAACTCACTTAAAACGATCAAAAATAAAAACATTTGTGTTGCATTTGTCAAAGGAAAAATATAATCCTTTCGATTGTATTCTTTTCTTGTCTGAGACATCTGTGGAGGAGTCGCTAGTAATTCTTCTATATCACTGCTATAAGACATTTTCATACGATTATCGAAAAATGACTAAATTCTTCAAAAATTCAATACCTACTGATTTTGACTTGACAAACGTCAAAATGCAAAGCTTGCACATCATGCTTGATTGAAAAATATTGGGTTTCTATTGGTTGAAGATCTGTATCGTAATGAATTTCATTATAAAACGGGTTATGAGCATATAAGTGTATTATTAGAGTACGGGTGTAGATTAATGTATTCATTTTCGTAGTATCAATCGATTGTGCATGGACAAAATCAGTCTCACTCATCGATCTAGATTCACTGCGAATTGAGATTCACTAAGAATCACCACAGAAATACACGTTCGAAATTTTTTACCACTAACGCAGTGTGAATAAATCCAATGTTGTGTCGTCTGATGTCACATTTAGTTCTGGCCAATGGTGACGCGTTTGTAAGTATAATAGTTTTTAGCATATAAGTTATCTTTTATTTATTCTTTCCCAACATAAAATTGAAAACGTCTCAAATAGTATAAGCATTTAATTTTATCAAGGGGGAATTTAATATACGAAAGAAATAACTGAAACCTTTCTCAATAGAAAAATGTTTATCATTTACCATCAACAGCAAAAATTATTTCAATAAAAAATCGCTCAGCTTGGACGTCGATACATTGAGTTTATGCCGGTGTGACAGATGACTCTTTAAATTTCCCTTGGAATTACATCTGTGGTAACATAGAATGCATCCGAATTTTCTTTTATCTCCACAGCGGAATTGAATGTGATATGTGAGATTACTTTTCCTGTTATACTGTTTTCCACAATCTGGGCACTGATGTCCTGAAACAAGATTTTTGTAGGAACTGACACCATTACACTTCTTCACACTACCGTCGTTGTTACATTTTGATATCAGTAGATGATAAATTTTTCCCCAGAATTGTACAATTCGAAATCCACTCTGAGGGAGTAACTCAATTCATTCGATATAAAATGTAGAAATCGTTTGATATTATTGTGTTCCGAGTAATGGGGCTGGGTAGGTTAAATAGTATCACCGTTCCAATCCATAATATTCCTTGGTTAACATTCTAGAGTCAACTCGTCTACTCGTCTTGTTAGAGGACGGGTGTCAATAATAAACCAAAAACATGCCACTGCCGCCCGGGCTGTTAAGAAAAAAAATGTGACTAAATTATATAGACACAATTGTAGAACTGGTTAGATTTGAAAGTGAAATAAAAAATTCGATTCTTATCTGTTATTAGAGCTGGAATTGCTGGTAAAATGAAATGAACAAGAGACTTATTTAACTGTAACGTGAAAATAAACTAGTTATTATATCTGATGAAATAAAGTAAGAGTTGAGATATAGCGCCGTATAAACGGATGGCAATCAACGAAGGTCTTGATACTCTAAGCTGCGTTTTTCTTGAGACAACACAGTCAAAAAATAGCCTATGTACGAGTTTCTGTAACTGGTGTAACTTTCACTTAATAGTGGCATCAAGCAAATAGACACGATATGGCGCAATAGAACCAAAAACATATCGAAATCGCCCAATTTCTAGTTTAAGGAATTGAATTCTACCTATAGTCAGGAAGCACACTTGAAGATTGACTATAAATCGAATCATCTGAAGGAACAATGCAATCAGGCCAGTCTGAAATTAACTGCATAGTAGGTTGATGGACTAATGCCTGTAAGGAAACAACTTCTGGCTTATAATGCTACGAAGGGCGTCGAATTATATCCGATAGGTATCAGTAGGATTCTTCACAGAAGAAATTTCTGTATGCTTCTCGGGGTACAACTGCCAGAATCAATTTTCAATTATTGGGACGCGCACAACCATCAACATTACCTTCAAGTTGATTAAGAGATTGTTTCGCAGTAGGATACCCTCATGTGGTCTCCATATCTTTTAATTAACAATGCAACTTTATTTATATATATTTTTCTGCGTAAGAATCGAGTAAATGACTGACTTTTCAAATCGTGTGAGACAGAACAGTCGTTATTCATCAGAAATATTTAACAAGTACACCCAAGACACAAGGGTCGGTTTTTCAATCTACTGGCTGTCAGCATGACCAGCCAAGCGTTAACTGGAAGCCAAGGTGATTAATCGAGCGCCAGGTCTTCAATTATCTGTTGAAAACTCAGTTGTTAGCCAAACCAATGTCTGTGTTAACTATTCCGAATGGCTGATGACAACATCGCCGACAGCTAAATTTCTCAACAGAGAATTGGAAAACCGGCACAAAATATCCGATTGACTATCAAGGAATTAGCTAACAACTGAGTTTTTTAACAATATATTGAAAACAGGCCTTCGATCTTCAACTGTTCATAGTAATACTTGGCCGAGACATTCCATTGGCTGAAACTTTTCCTACCCTAACACCAAACTGATATTTTTATGCAAAAATATCAGTATTTGTCAGAGTAATTGATCTCTAGGAAATTTTCAACTTTTATACCAAAGGTTGCAATCTCATCGTTTATCCCATTGACTGTTTCGGACTTAGCTATCAAGTTCCTCAACAACAGATCGAAAAAACAGTCCTAAAGGAAAATGAACTCCACGTCGACGTCAACACAAACGAAACGGAATTCATCAGATTGAGAGTTCATTTCCTCTTTCGAAATTCGATAGAACACCGGTTGTAGAAAGCTTTGAATTCAGACGTCGAAGACTCCAAGCAATACGGTGATTTAGATGACATAATTTGCATGATAGTAATACACTCTTGGAGCTTGTGCGCACGTAGCAAGTGTCTTTTAGTTTTTAGGATATGCAAGACATACTAAGATATCAGGTATCCATCGAATTCGCTGTTCAATTTTAGCTGATAGGGAAAGGCATGCGGATCGTATTGTAAATGGGCTGGTTCAACCTCTTCGTTAGCATTAATTGAAAAGTTTTCAATTCAACTCCTGTTATAATAAACTAATGTGAAATATTTTCAGAAATGTTTCAAAAATTATTCATTTAATGATCTCATGTTCTGATTGCTGAGGGAGTGTCCAAGAAATTATAACACTTGGTATCGAAAAAGAAAAACAAAACATTTGTTGAAGAGTCTTCTGAGAACATTGGAATATACAAGTCATAGAATGAGTATTTATAACAGAAGGTCCGTATCCTCGATTTTCACTTAACAAAAGGAGGTGAGCTTCGAAAAGAGACAAATCAACCAAAAAACGGCGAGGAACAGCTGGATGTAGGGATGCGACATCATGTTTTTCATTATTTTCTCCAAAATTTGGCAAGAAAATATTACCTTACTGCAGCACCTTGTATCTGGTTTGGTCTTATATCAGGGGCGTAACTAGGAATTTAATCGGGGATATTTCTAGAGTGATATGTTCAAAGGCTCTGTTTTATCCGACATAAGAGATTCATGGGGTAAAACTGAATTTGGGGAAGTGATCCCTTACATTACCACTGGACACGCCTCAAACAAGTAAATTAACATATAAATCATCAACTTTTCAGTAGTAATACCACAAGTGATTGAATTTTCGCGATAAGTCTGCCGATTCATTTTTGAACGAAACTGAATTGTTTCGAGAAAACACCACGAGTCCGCAGGACGAGTGGTGTTTTCTCGAATCAATTCAGTTGAGATCATAAATGAAAGACAGACTTATGAGATAAATTCAATCACGAGTGGAATTTTATTAGACTATTTCACAAACAGAGTGAAAGATAATAGGTATTTTCGTTCATCGCAAAATCTGGTAAATTGCTTCCAAATGTACTCCTTCGATTTCCTCGTATTTTTCGGTACATTTTTATCGATTTTTTCGTTGATTGATTCGACAGAATTCATCCCAAATCTACTCATTTTTGAATGCGTGCACAGCGTAATCACTTATATTTGACGTTTAACTGTCACATGCACTGTAAACAAATCTGAAAACACCGAACTTGATAGGCCAATCAGAGTCAAGAGTCAAGTTTGGTATTATCGGTAAGCCGAACTTGACTAGAGCTTCTGATTGGTTCATTTCGTAGGTGAGTGAAATAGTCAATCCCATGTATAACGAATTTCATATTGATTCAGGATTGGCTACTACCAGTGTTGAAATGAGAAATTTCGTCGGCTCATCGAGTTCTTTCATTCATTATAAAATCAAATAATTTATTCAAAGCCATTTTCCAATATGAATGGTGCTGCTTTCTTTCGAATCTCTGAAGAAAAAAACGGTAGTTTTTCGAATAAGCATTGACGATTCATGACTCGTATGTCATTCCATTCAAATTTCAATGCATCATTGCATTTTTCAGAAAATATATCGCTTCAGCGATTTGAATGCAATCAGACAGATAAAATCAAAAGTCTGATTCCACGAAATATGGCTTGGGTAGTGATCTCATAAAAACTTCAAATTCTCAAATGAGCACAACCATTATCACTATTATTACAAAAATGATGAAATGAATACATAAGAAGACTCTCAAACACTGTACAAGGCCACTCTACTCTCAATCGATGGTCACAAACTTATGGAAGCCGTCAAACTGTGGAGTAGACAAGTTTACTCGTTGAAAAAGATGTGAGAAAAACTTGTATGCACATGATAGAAAATATTATTTTCTATAACTCAGGCTACTTTGCGGGATCTCCTCATGCTTGTCCCAGAGAAATCGCGTTAATTATAAAAAATGTAACTCTTTCTTACTGGTTACAGAAATAAGTTTTTGTTATGAGTGATTCTTTTCAGTTGGTTAGTATAATTCAGCCACTGGGAAATTGAGAAAAGTATTTTTTCCACAATTACAATAGAGCTTATTGAATATCTAGATATAATCACTGAAATTCCCGCAATTTTACACAGTTCTGCACACCAAAACGCTTCGACAACGAAAATATTTTATTAATACTGTATGAACTGAAGGGATTGTTTTCGAATTGACAACAGTCGAAAGTCAGAGATTTTTTTAATTTCCTCATTTTCAATCTTGTCAATACCCCTAACCAAAAATATAATTAACTGCATCGTTCGAAAAGTGTTAAAACTATGACTGGAAATTCTTCGAGACTTCTAGCATTTGTATTCTAATTTGATATTTCTCAAAGAGCAATCTTGAAAAATTGGTTGATTTTTTGAATCGATGACTTTGCGGTAAAAATTAATTCTTCAGAAACTTTCATGTCAAAGTACTCTCTCTCCGTAGTGTTTTGAGTTGTTCACCTAACCCAATCCGAAAAATTGAAGGATATATAGGAGGTCAAACTTCTAACCTCTCCAGACAGGTTGCTGCATTAATGAAAACAGGTCCTTTTTTGAAAGATAACTAGGTCCTATTCGTCACCAACTTCTCGCATAATTCAAATTTGCCCTATGAAAAATACAACAACTAATATTTCATTTCAATGTCGAACACAAACTGTCATACAATTGAGAAGTTCGAAAATAATAATTGGGAGATCAAAATGAGCAGTTGACAAGACAGCAAAAATAGTAAACATCATGTTTGAACCCAAAAATAGCGGTTATTTTTTTCCAGTGCCGATGACTATGAGAATTTTGAAATTTATCGTTTCTTGGTAATGACAATACACAATTCAATATTTAACATGGTGGACCTTGCATCGAATGAACTTTTCAATAATTCACAGTATATTTCTGGAGTCGATCCGCTCTTTCCAGGATACAATGAATCCTGAATAAATGGGATTTCAGGTCTCCTCTGTAATTGAATCTTTGCTGACATAAAGAGCATCCGATCCGTCTGAGATTCCCGCACCGAAATTTCTGATGCGCCTTCAAATTGTGTTTCTGTCTGAAGGAATGTCCACATTTATCACATGCTAACTTGTCACAACCTGGAACATATTCCAAGGATGAAAGTGAAATATGTAACTAAGAGTTATCAGAATTTACAGAGTGTTCTCCTATCACGAATTAATCAAAATCATGTGACTAGAACTGCCGAAATATCAAACATATGTTTCCAGATTTTCTAAAGAACTGACGTTCAAAGAAGAATTAGGCTTTCATTATCGTTCAGCTGCAAACCTCCATTATTTTCGCTACTGGTTCGATGAAAATGTTTTTTCATTGTCATTTTCCCATTATGTTCAAATAATCCCTAACTACTGAATATTTGAAAAAACTTTCAATTACTTGGCTGGATATCAAACAAAATATTGATGGGCCTTTGAAATTTCCTTAATTATTTTGACAATCGGTTTGGGAAACACTCTGTGAGGATAGAATTCAGATAGTTGTGTATATCAAGAAACCTTCTCTCAGTTATGGAACGAATACATGAAAGCATTTGCCAACCTTCTGGGTACTGAAAGCATAATAATGAAACTCTAATCCGCCGGAAGACACTTCCCTCTTTTGAATTTGTACAGGTCAAAAATTTTATTGACTCTCATCTCATCGAATCATTTTTCAATCGAATAATTGTCAACTTGACAGTAAACTGTTTAGATATGTTGTTTAATTCTAAGTTCTTGCGTCACGATCAACATCAGCGACTATGTTTTCATGTGCAGATTCAGCATATCAAACAATATTTTTTCACCTCTCCCTCACATAATTTCCAGTTCAAACAAGATCATTTTTGTTGATGAAATACCAACAGATTTCAACCTGCTATAAAGGAACAGTTTTCATTGCCATCTTTCTTGAATGATGATTTCTGTGACATGAACTAACATTCAACCTGACCCTTTTTTCGTCCTTATGATATGTGCACCTTATCCAGGATGTTATGAAACTATCTCTGAAGATTTCCAGGGCATGTTTGAAGTCAGCTTGGGAATGTTTTCCTATACACGACTTTCATGGAACTTCACCAGTAAAAATGACCCCTGTTGGTAATAAAGTTTATCGTTGAATAATCTGAAAGTACGTGAAAATCACAACAAAAGAGGTACATTTTCACGGAACAGCCCGTTTAGCCAGAATTTGACTGGAGGAAAATCAAACACATGCAAAATTCCTTTCGTAATGAATGAATGACTTTTGCCTCCATGCTCGTAAGAAAATCAAGTCTCATTTCAACGCCCTGGAAGCTTCGAAAATATTTGTGTTACACATCAAGATGGAAATAACATACACATATTTATAATAATATTATGAGATGTACTTACCATGAATTTCTATCAGAAAAATAACTATTTATGTGATGTGAAGTACTTCAAAAATTGAAATTGACTACTTTGGCTGTTGTATAACTATCTCTTTTCGACGTACTGAATACCAGTTATCATCCACACAGCAGCACTTCCAGCTCAATCGCTGATGCAAATTATTTTGTCGTCAGCATGAGTTCTATCTCATCAGATACTGATTAGGCCCGTGAGAAATTCTATTGGCCCAAAAGGTATATACATGTGTTGTAAAAGAGGGTTCATTGATATTAACAATGCTACTTTTTGAGTTTTTTTTATTTTGTAGATTCGAAGAACATATAGCCATTAATCAAAGTGTCATATAATAGTGAACGGTTTTGTACTTATTGGAACTGAATAGCTCGCCAAAGTGTTGAACTCAAAGAAAGCACCATGAATAATTTCATGCCCTCTGATGAAGATTCAGAAATAATTTTCTAGAAGCTGAAATCCTCAGCAAGTGATATTTGGGCATAGGTTTAATCCCAATCCTATACAATATCATACGATACTATTTGTGATGGCTATGAAATATTTCTACCATGAGGGTACGTTATTGAACCCTGTGTGGCAAGGGTTGGCTAATTATCTTGGGTACCGAAAGCGCTCTGGGGTGTTCAACTGATTTCAAGGTAGCGCATTCAATATTTCCATGGAAAAATACAAATAATCCCGCAGTGCTACCGGGTAAAACGGTAAGACGAGATATCCCACCTATCAGGATTACTTTCAGGCAACAACAAATATTATCAAGTGACATATTTTTGGCTTCGAGAAATTCATTTTACTTGAGCTATATATTTCCCTCACCAAATCTAATTTATACCTATCCAATTGGAAAACCTGTGGCAGAGTAGATTTATACACAGAAAACCTTCTAAGATTAATAATGAAGTATGAGAATCATCTAAGACTTCAACAGAGGATGCCAGATATGAGGAGTATCCCAAATATTTGAATCATGTAAGATCTAGATTAAGATTGTTTTCTTCTTTATTGCCAAAGATAAATAATTGGGCCATATACATCAAAAGCACCTTGAATGATCATAGATTACTGACAGAGGATTCACCCTAGCATCATGCAAGATAAAGGATATTCTCGTATATTAACTCTGATAACGTTCACATCCAGGTATAAATCCAAAAAAAATTAAAAATTCATTATTGGGAAAGGGCGTTTGCGACGGTACATATATCACACAATAACTCCATAACTTCGCGCAAATTCAGGTTTATTATTGCAGAAAATTTTGGTATTCTCTTCTCTGATCAAACGTCAACTACATTTTTCATTACATATTCAGTTAGTTAAAGTGTCTTCAAATGATTGAATTGAACTGGCCGATACTTGATGAAAATCCATATTAACAAAAAATATATTACAGTTTCCTGTATGATTTTCACTCACAATGGGTTTACAAAACCGCACCACGTGTTTCGCTATTACAATAGCTTCTTCAAGCAAGATAAATAAATCACTATTCTATAATACGCTATTTATATACAAGTAGGTCGAACGTCTCTTACAATAAAGCGGTTTTGTAAACCCATTGTGAGTGAAAATCATACAGGAAACTGTAATATATTTTTTGTCTTCAAATGAGATTAACTTTCGTTTCGTAAGATCTGGTTAATGGAGTAATTTGTTGAAAGCCGATTCATTATTTCTATTTATTGTTATTGTTGCAGTGCAACAGATAAGCAATTCATACTGATGCGTTTGTATTTTGTTCAATTGTAGTATTTATTATTCAATTTTTCATGATATAGAACACATGAAACGTTTTTGGAGCATTATAACTATTATGAGTAATAAACGAACATTTTGGTAGTTATTGAACTTTTATACAAAAAACAAGGTCTCCACATCTACTAATCAAGTAACTCAATGTCTCGTGATGAAAATTTCAGTGATGGGAACCATCAAATCCTAAATACATGTGCAACCAAAAATATACACATATGGTCAGTTGCCCATAGAATCGACAGAGAGAAATCTGAATCCAATATAAAACGGTGCCATAACAACCCAGAAATCAGTCCAGTTTATATTTCAAAATTTATGGTAAGTTTTGTTGCTTCGTTGTGATTTTCAGTTGAATACAGTGAAGATTGATACTGTTTTGTTCAGCACATTCTGGGTGGTTTGCTGTGATCACACTTATGGCAAACACGATCCTTTTTTGTCTGGTATCATCAAATCAATGGAATTGAAAGCTCTGGAAGGAGAGAAGAGCTCTAGCCGGGATGGCACCAGGAAACGAAGATTTTTCGATAAAAAAAAAATATAAATATTTGATATTGCAATCGATCCCAGGTACATCATGTAAAATTATGAAATAAATTCTAACTGATATTTTTTATGTGACTGAAACTGGGGTTTAGTTACTCGTCGGCAAACCTCATGGTCCAGTTCGCAAAACATAAATATTCGTAAACCGAACTATTTTCCATAAAATGGACTGTAATTTTCAATTCATCCGGACATTTCATTAGTTAGGGCAAGGTATAACATGATGCAAGATTAAAAAAAGTTACATTTCACTTCATGGCTCGAAAATTGTACATTTTCATGAATGCATGCTCATAACAGGGATATTTAAAAAAAAGTATTCGCAACTTTGAACAAAACAAAAAACCTTTTTGGAAATATTGAACGACCTACTTTCCATTTTCTTTGCAAAATCGAATGCCAAATGAAACGACGTTTCGAACGAACGGTTCACTCAACTCCCCGTACATTTTGAATTCTTTGAAAGGGTTCTGATTCGATGAATACGGGAAATTCACTAAGACAAAAAATATTTTGAATCAAATTACTAGCAGAGGTAGGTACACTGGGTAATGAAGAAATAAAAATGTCATTTTCAGGTTTCATCACTTATAATTCTTGATCACAAATAAACAAAAGAATACGATAAACCTACATAATATAAATATTTATTTATGAATTGATATATTTTATATATAAAAAATATTCAAAAAGCACTGTTATGGTATTGAATGATTGCGGTTGAATCATTCGAAATTCCATACATTTATCTGTTTATTTCACTTCAATAAAAAATTGTTAAAATTATTAGCCTTCACTGTAATCAAAGTCTAATGGAATGATTATTATTAATTATAATTATTACCATGTGATGCCAATGATGTAAAAATGATAAATATGTCTTAACAAAAACGGAAGGACCTATATAGAATTATTATTGTTGGGCTGAGAATTTCCAAAAAAAAAATTTTGTAGATATACAATGAACTCCATACAAAACACAAAGTCAATTCTTCCGATTTTCGAAATATAGCAAATATAATCCAGATCTGCTTCACCAATAATTACTATCAAAATCTGTGAAAAAAGATTCGAAACGATTGTGTTCATGAAACTCAAATGAAAATTTCGAATTATTCGATTAACACTAGAGAGCACATAATTTCTAACTTAGTCACTGAAATTATTTTTCAACATGAAGATGATTTTCTATGTGGAAATAATGTTCAGGATTCGAATGCAGACCAACTTCTGAAATTCTGTAGGACAAAAAGAAATACTTTCCCTCATTCATATTTGGTGGAGATGCTTTTAATTCTCCTATATGAATCGACTGTTTCTAATTGGAAACTCATCCAGTGATATAACAAATTGATCGAATATTATCTAACCGTTATTGACTAATAACAGTGAAGAATTTGTATATTTCTGTTATACTGAGCACACGTTTCCTACGTTGAAACATGGGAAATAGGTAAAGTTCTAGAATCCATTTTTTTGGTTTTGTCTTTTCTTTTTTGTCTGAAAAGGAAAGTGCTATTAGTTCTTACAATATCTGTTTTTTGGGAAAATTGGTATATTTGTCGCGATACTTAAATCCAATATCAAAATAATGTGAAATTGAGTGACTATTTTGAATTGTAATTCCATCGAAAATTTTCCAAAATAGGCTCAGAAAAGAAGGAAGGCTACCTTCCGAAACATCGCCAAGGGGAAGTATACGCATTTTTTGAATAAATTTGTTTATGAATCTCCAAATTCATAAAAATACGATACGTAACTGATACGTGACTGACAGTCCCTCAGTTTAGTATCTTCTTAAAGTTGCAGTTACGTATCGGGGCAAATATACCAATCTCATATTATAAGAACTCGAAGCTTTTTCTTTTTCATTCCTAGGGTGAAAAAAAAATGGATGCTAGAACATTTTTACCTCCCCAACTGCTCGTAAAATAATTAAGATTCCATATGGGTATCTTCTTCCTAAAAGAGATGATTCGTTTGATGTTTTGAACTGAATGAACCAGAATCGAAAGGAAACAAAAATACATATATTCAAAATTAAAATGCAATGGTTCTGTGATATTTCGTTAGATAGTTTCCTTGATATTAGTTGTTACTTCAACATAACTGCGAGCATATTATAATGAATAATCGCTATTGAATATTAAAAAAATGTGGATGTCCCCATATCATTTGAACCTGCACTAAAAAATTGATTCTTGATACAGGCAGTTCATCATCTACCAAGGATTGAAACGAACAAAATTATATTCTGATGATATTGGTAATGTGAACTGCAGATATCGAATACCAGTTCAATTTCCATTATACACGTTGGCAAAATATTCATGATCTGAAAAAAAGGTATATTGAAACCAAAACACATTAAAGCTCAAGAGTTATCACATTTCGACCATTCGCGCAAGTCCTTCCGGTTGTGCAAGAAAAAAAATTAAGATATTTTTATGATTATATGAATCAATTATTCCAAAATTTATATACCTGGTATAAGAAGTGTCGAAAATATCGTTGAAAATCTTGTCAGTTAAACCATTTCCTCAATCCCCTGGGAAATAGTTAGATTTCAAAATAATGGTTTTGATTCCAATATTTAATTGAACCAAATTCCTTGAATTGATTTTAATTTTGTTCGACAAATCTTTTTGATTAGTGTTCCTGAATTTGTATTGAAATCATAAGAGATGAACACTTTAACTTTTCGATGATAATATCTGAACGAAGGAAAATATCTCATGTGATATATGTGATAAATAAAGTTTGATGAAAGAAGACGCTATAAATATTCTGAAATTGGTCATCGATATTGACAACTAATATGATATATATTATAATGTAAACATCAAAAATCGGAAGATAAAAATTGTTTTATTCATAAATTTATAATAGACCGGGAGGTGGTGTCACTTTTGAACTAGTGATCGATCTGCACACGAATTTTTCAGCATGAGTAGTTCTCCACCTGTACATATGAGGACCGCGCGTCAGCCAGTCCAATAGCGGTGGGTGTGGGCGTGGGAGGCGGTGAAACTCGCTGAAAAAATCTCAAAAAAAAGTGATTGATCTCCACGTGAAACTTTGTAATGATGTAAATTAATCATGATTATAGGTGGAAATAGGCGTCAGCCACGTTCCCGATGGTGGAAACATCGTCAGTCAGGCCTTTGAAGTGGTCGGAAAATCGGAAAATTGAAGTGACCGATCTGCACTTGAAATTTTGAAGGATGATTATTGTATTCAAATTGAACATGAAAATGGACGTCAGCCACGTTGATGGTGGTGGATTCTGCGTCAGTCAGGCGTCCAAAGTCAAGGGCAGTGACCAGCTTCTTTTGGCGCGCTGTATCTTATGCAGTTCGATTGACGCATATTCCACCGGCATCGTGCCGGCTGACGATTATTTATCGAATGTACATAACAATTACATGTTTATAAAGTGCATTTCTTTAATCCCCCCCTCTTTTATTTTTTGAACGGGTCAACGCAGAAAATTGAAACTGATGATGATGAAAGTTATGCATGAATACTACATTATGGAGTAAAATTAACACATGGAAAGTTCAAGATGGCGACTGGGCTCCACCTGGAATAAAAATTAAATGGAAAGGGGGGTCTTGTGATCTAGTTAAATATTACCGTGCTACCCACGTAAACATCTTTGTAGAGATCCTCAACTGAATAACAAATAACTAATGAAATATCGTAACGAAAATCGAATAGACGCAACAAATTCTTGATGAATGAATACTCACCTTGGTAAATTTGATGTTTCCAATAAATCATCTTCTTTTGTTTCTCTGGTTTTTTTTCGACATGGCGGTGAAGAGTCTATAACATTTCGAATGATATTTCCTCGCTGATGACATTTTTTCGGGCAATGTTACATAATGCATGTACAATTCATTTTCTTTGCGAATTGTTAACACAGTTTTACACTTATTCCATGTCACATCAGAAAATGAAATTGAAGGTTCACTTCTCTTCAAACAAATAACACAGAAAGGCTTTGGTTCCGACATCGCGAAAACAATTACTCCAGTAAATAGCGCGGTCTGTACTGTCTCACTGTGCCTCACTGGCTTGAGTCGTAAAAATCAGATATAAAACTACCTTGTACTATTCGTTCTGAAAAAAATTTTTGAAAAAAAAAACATTCGTGTATTTTGTGATATTATTATAAACTGTACATAGATACAAATATTTTAGAAAAACCTACACCTGCAGTGTAGTCGATCCAATTATATGCCATATATTGAAAAAATGGAAACACGAAGTCATCTCCGCAACACATTTAATTCCTACAGGAACAGTGTCCTAGTTGAGACATGTTTGGAACATATATATGTTCATCTTCGTTAAGTACAAATATAGAGAAAAAGTTGGGAGTATGAAGAATCTGAGGTGGTTCAAGATACTAGTTTAATATGTAGTTTTTGGTCTCCCAACTTTTTCTCTGTTTGTACTCAAATGCAGATGAAAATATATATGTTCGAAACTTGTCTTAACAAGGACCTGTTCCTGTAGGAATTAAATATGTTGTGGAAATGACTTCGTGTTTCCATTTTTTCACTAAAATTGGTCTTCCACTTTGAGTATGGACTACTACCTTCGTATATGCAATATAGTTAAAGTAACTATATTGTTTGTTTGTCTCAGATGGATAATCTATTCAACTTTCATGAATCCCTTCGGTGATTCATTCATAATAATATCAATCAAAACATATTTGAACTAGTTACTCTAACATCCCAGACGGCACCCAATATTCCTGGAATATCCCTACTACATCCCATTTTTCAGTAGATATTGCAATATTTCTGGAATATTCCATAAATATGTGTTTTATCCAATATCCATGAAAATTATTCCTGGAATATATTTTTACGAATATCCATCAGATATTCTTATTTAATTTTACTGGTATATTCAAATGTCATATCGAGCGGAAAGGTAGATATTCGAATATTCTGGGAATATTCAAAATGCATTTGTGTAGCATATTCAACTAATATAAAAAACTAGTTAATTGAAAATGTAACACCAGAAGTTTTTCTTTTGTTATCATATACGCATTTATCCTTGTTCCTAGTTCAACTGGCAACTGGGGTGGTATTTCATGTACCACATTATTCTATTCTACCTTTCATGCAAAAAGTGAAATGGCACTATGCTCGCCTTCATGGGAGAGACAGAGACATAACTATCAGCAAGAGAATATTGTAGTACGTATTTCAAGGTTCGTAGACAAAATATTAAAGTTGAAGCATGATTATATTTTCCAAATACGACATTTGATCTGTAATTTCAACCAATTGTTGATTTCTCAAGACAATTTTGCTGAAGAGCAGAAAATTTCTGAATCGTCAAAGAATGACCAGAGTGCTGAAGAAACAGTAAATAGTTCTGATACCATGATAATGCAGTCCTTGACTCTACCAGCAAACCAAAGCATCATTACTGAATTGATGCATGATCATCACTCACCAAGTAATATGGTTGGGAATACTTGTGTCTCAGAAGATGAGTCCAAAGTTCTTGGTGATATATCTAGCGTTCCTATTTACTTAACTGTTTTTTGAGTTTTTTCAATAAACATTTTTCTGTTCACCTATATTTTTTTTCTTAATGTGTGTTTTCTTTCTGCTATTTCCATCAAAAAAAGCATATATGCTATGCAGTACAAAAAATATATTCCTGGAATATATTTCAAGGGCAAGAAAACATATCTGTTGCATAAGCCATGAACATATCTTGGGATATCAAAACATATTCCTGGAATAAGTTTCATGGTGACTTTGAATATCCATGGAATATGCATATCATATGTTTTGGGGGATATGGGATATTCCTGGAATATTCCAATATTCCACTGGGATGTGCATAGGATATTCATGCAATATGATTGTGCCGTCTGGGATATCACCAGTGGACTTGATATAAAATTGAGCTCAAATATATTCGTCAAAGTGAAACAAACAATGTATTTGAGTCAAACGTACAATATAGATAATTTAACTTTATTGCATCTGGTTGTATTGACTATATTGCAGGAGTAGGCTTTGTTATAATATTTCCATCTGTGTATAAATAATGAAGACATCACGCATTCAGTGAAAATAATTTTCAAATTTGAAAGAATAGTCATAATCAATATTCAAAATGTTGGATGTAGTGATTTATATCACCTTAAAATTGATATATAAACATGTGATTGTTATGTACTTTCGATAAATAATCGTCAGCCGGCACGATGCCGGTGGAATATGCGTCATTCGAACTGCGTAAGATACAGCGCGCCAAAAGAAGCTGGTCACTGCCCTTGACTTATTTGGACGCCTGACTGACGCAGAATCCACCACTATCAACGTGGCTGACTCCCATTTTCATGTTCAATTTGAATACAATAATCATCCTTCAAAATTTCAAGTGCAGATCGGTCACTTCAATTTTCCGATTTTTACGACCACTTCAAAGGCCTGACTGACGATGTTTCCACCATCGGGAACGTGGCTGACGCCTATTTTCACCCATGATCATGAATAATTTACACTATAACAAAGTTTCACGTGGAGATCAATCACTTTTTTTTGAGATTTTTTCAGCGACTTTCACCGCCTCCCACGCCCACGCCCACCACGGTCGCGCCGGCTGACTTTCGATTTGGAGTAAAGTAATGGTAAAACTCTCTAATTAATCACATTTGAGTTGCAGATAAATCACTGATAAAAAAGTGACATCACCTCCCGGTCTATAAGTTTTAAGTTATATTCATCTCTTTCAGATGAAGTGTCCTAATATGCGCATTGAGATTATCTTTTCTTTTCGATTTATAGGGACACCCTAGGACAAAACACTGAAAAGACGGCTGTTTTCCACATTCATATTTTCTGTGACGACTTAGAGAGTGCGAATATTTATATATTTTGTAACAAATATCGCACTGATGCAACAGACCCCAGTTCTTCGGATTTTTTCCATCTGGTGAAACAACTGAAATTGAAATTAGGTTTATATAAAAAAGTCACAGTTTCATTGTGGAGAATGAAGGCATTCAACTGAATATATCTATATCATGCACTAACTTGATAGATAGATAACCGAACAAAAATAATCGGAGTAGACTGATTGATTTTTGTATAAAAGTATACCGTGTGTCACAGACTCTGGGTACACCCCCGTTTTTTCCTTTGCTTCTTTAGCTATATTTCTGAAATTTGGAACATTGAATATGCTCACTGAGCAGCATTTTTCGACGTATCTGAAAGAAAAAAACAACTTCCAATTTTTCCGGAAATGGCATCAACTTTCGATTCTTGAATGGGACACCCTGTATATTGTTACATGATCGTTTAGGGATGATCATGAGGAATCCAACGATACCAGGTTTGATGATGTTATCTCGAATGACTGCGGAGATATCGCCATTTATTTTATTCATAAGCTCAATGAGTGGGAGAGAGAATTGGATTGACCCGCCAGAAAAAGTTTCTCTCTCCTACACGTTGAGCATATGGATAAAATAAATGGCGATATCTCCGCAGTCATTGGAGATAACATCATCAAACCTGGTATCGTTGGATTCCTCATGATCATCCCTAGCCGATCATGTAACAATATACAGGGTGTCCCATTCAAGAATCGAAAGTTGATGTCATTTCCGGAAAAATTGGAAGTTATTTTTTTCTTTCAGATATGTCGAGAAATGCTGTTCAGTGAGCATATTCAATGTTCCGAATTTCAAAAATATGTCTAGAAAGATTACATCACAATGTCTCAAATGAGTCCTGTTGGAAAAACATAAATACACCGGGTGTCAATGGAATCATTGTAGACGGCTCCGTTGAGTAATGTGTAGGTTAAAAATTAAATATTTGGGACTGGGCCATAGACCGATATTTCAAACAATAAAACAGTTGAAAAATCACAATATTTTTCTTGACAATTCGATTCTTTTTTCTACGATATAACGCATGTGGAATTTATCGATACATCAGCATAGGAGCTATTTTTACAGATTCAATTCAGTCGCAATGCCGTCATATCTTCAGCTAACGTCAAACAACTTAATGAAGTGAGAAACTGGTTTTGACCAATTCACCTGCATTTAAAGTATTTTTCTAAAATTCCATTTTCAACCTCGATTTACTCGAAAGTCCAAATGGAAAATAGTATTTTTTAAAGTTAAACCTTGAAAACATATTTTCTTATGAAAGATGTTGAATTTTGAACTGGAATATTGAATTTATAATTGAAATATTGATATTATTGATTGAAATATAATTATATCTTTCAAAGGAGAATTTTGCGTTCTATTTTCCGACTCGGACCCACTCACGGCAAAACCGACAGTGAATTGAAATTGTTTTATTGAATTGCCTCAATGAACTATACTCCCATTTCAAATATAAAATTTCCAACCTAAATAACTGAAAGGTGCCCTGAAAAATTTTTCGTTTTCACCCGGTATTTGCCCAAGACTATAATAGAATCACAGTGCTACCTTGCCAAAATGTCCGAAAGGTTTCCGTTCATTCTAGAATTCTGCTGAAGCTGTGAGAGAAACAGTGACGATAACGAACTGGCGACGACAGCTCTAGAGGAATTCCGTTGGACAAGTATCCGAATATTTCAAGTAATTTGATGGATCTGCAGCAAAGCCAAAGGGTCTGAAAGAATGTTGGGGTATCTTCGGAAATTTTTTGGGTTCACTGTAACTAAGTAACCTTTACAGATATTTTGTGAAACTCCTCTGTTATTAGAGCTCTGTTATCCAACTTGATCTCCTCGATAAGACTCAAAGTCTTGACAATGATTGTCACATAGAGCTTAAAACCTCTGGTTTATCTCTCGTACCTTATGGCTCGTTGCTAATACCTCACTCGTTCCCGTAGAGCATGTGTAGTGCGGTCTCCTATTCCTCTCGACAGTCTTCCATAAGAAGGTACTTTGTGGTTGAGGTATGTGAATTTGTGCGAGGTATTTTCATAAACTTTTTGGACTGCCTCATTCATTTCCAGGATCTTTTTGCATGGATGTCTTCATTGAATACCAAAATGTCCAAATTAATTTGGCATACCTACATTTTATGTCGTGAGTATTAGAAATGTATTTGTCTTGTCTTATACTCACGTGAAGACAACTGATTTCAACTGAATTCATTGATGAAATGGCTATAATTATCATTTAAAAAAGCATTTTCATAATTTATTTAACTTATGTTAAACAAATTCCAAACCATTGTAGGCATTTTAATGGTAAATTATATTATTTCAATTTTCCTCCATGATGCATCCAATATTTCAGTCAATTAGGATATATGTATGACATGAAGTATTGTCTATGATAATAAAATTTACGGTTGCGGGTTCAAGTGGGAGAAATGGGTTTGAAAAATGAATAAACATGTGCTCAATGTTAACATAAGTAGATATTTATATAACTTCAAGGAATATTCAATAAAAGTCAAGACTATCAATTATAACAAGGTCCGTTGTTTAGATAAATGATCACAGATGCCACCAACTATTGACAGGGTATATGAAAAATCCTCAGAAACAAAAAGCACTTTCGAATGACAATTCTTGAATATACATGGTGTCCTTGGGATTCCTCTTTTCTTCTGGGGAATGCATAGAGGGGTCAAAATATCACCATTACTTCATATAACTTTTGTCCAAGTTACGGACCCTCAAAATGAAATGCTATTTCAAGTACAGAGGGGGTTTCTTCGCAGACTAAGAAGATGTATTGAGAGAGAAGAGGGTCATATCGAGCAGTTTTTGTAGCGGATTTTTCATTTCTGTTTGCTATTGAGGCTTGCGATTGATATTTACACCATGAGTTTTGTTCAATTAACGTGTTTGCATTATAAAAACTCGTGGTGAACATTCCACCTATCATTTCTATTTTCATTCAAAATTAATCTTTTCGAATAATGGTAGACACCTCATGTTGTATGTCGCCGAACAAGAGTGCATTTTTATCAAAAATCGTTGCTCCGATCGATTGTCTACACGTGTACTTTCATTCAGAAAATAGTCTCATCTTGTTGAATAATATTGAAAATATCTGTCATTTGAAAGTTTTGGGGTGTGAACCATCGGGGGGTAGTCCGTTCCTGACTTTGTAGTGAAACAACTGTCTGCATGAAAGCTCATCGAAGCAATTCATTTGTTTAGTCAATCAATAACATTTGGTTGATTTTAAATATTTACTTGAGAAGTCAATAAATAAAAAATAAAATAAAAATAAAATAATAATAAAAAATAAAAACATATTTCATTTTGTAACTTTGAGGGCTCGTAATTTGGTAACGAAGGCTTTTGGGAACAAAAGTAAAAGTACTGGTGATATTTTGCCCCATCTATAAATTTCCGAGAGGGAAAGAGGAAGTCCAGGAAGACCCTGTATAATAAATTGTAACAACATCGAATATGTTGCCAACAAAACAGATTGGCTGATAGATCATTTTATGTGTGTCATCAGTACCTATTGACAAAAAAAATATTTATAAAATAGCATCTTTTAAAGACAGTGATTTTTGGTTTTTTCTTCTCCAAAGAGAATAGAACTTCTATACAAGCAGTAACATAAAATATTCAGCTAACACTCTATGTTATAGAAGTTTTCTATTCGTTTCGCATCGACTTGGAGAAGGAAAAGCCAAAAATCACTTTCCCAAATCGTCCTCTCTACAAAAATAATCATGTTTCTTAGCAGCTTTCTCTTTCCAAAACTGATATGAAAGACAGAATTGATGGAGAAAGTCTGTTCACCACTGTTCTTTAGAATGAAAACTCAAAAATTGACAAATCAATATTAGAGAATGATGGAACATTGATAGATAGAACAAAATTTAATGTACATGCGATCATGAATAGTTTAAAACTATGTACAGAAAAAAAGGTATTTTCAAAAATGATTTTAATCAACAAGATTTTGGTATGGCTATGGTATCACTACTTTCTCCGATTCTTAGTAATATTCAAATAGATTATTTTGGGGATTCTTTCAGAAAAAGTTATCCAAATGGTCCAAAGGTTTGGTGGAGAGATGATGATATTTTTGCTATATGGAGTCATGGTCAAGATGAACCTGCCACATTTTTGGAACATTTTAACGAAAAAAAATAAAAAATAATGTCCACATTAGAAACAGAGAATAAAAATGACCTCCCATTTCTAGATGTGATGATAAAGAAATCGACACGTCATGTAGACACAAGTATATATCGAAATGCAACACATGCTAATAGATATCTTCACTACACCTCAAACCATCACACAAGTGTCAAAAAAGGTATAGTAAAATGCCTTTATGAGAGACAGGAAATTGTATGTAACTCACAAGAAAAAATCAATAAGGAGATAACATTAATAAAATTAGTATTGAAAGAAAATGGATATCCAGTAGAATTCATAGAAAAACAGAAATTGAATATCCAAACACAGCCCACAATGAAGACATACAACCCACACAAAATACACAGCCTGTATCAAACCTTATGTCCCTCGTTTGTCTGAAAAGATAAAGCAGATCGGAAACAGGTATGACGTTAGATATTTGACACATACCAAACCATATAACACAACGAAAAACACAAAAAATTGTATTTATCAAATTACTTAAAAATATATCGGTGAAACGTCTTGACCTTTGGAAGTGCGAAAGAGTGAACAGAAGATGTATATCAGGAACAGACAGATAGGTGGTTCTAGATTATCAGAGCACATTATTACTGCCGATGGAGATCACACAGTAGAATGGACCGAGACTAAAATGATGGCAAAAGAGAGCAATGGCAGGAAACGAAAATGTCAATTACGAAGATTATCATCAACAACATTTGAACAGGATTTTGTGTATGAGATGAGTATATATAGATATTTGATAGCTGGAACTTCCGGTTGATCCGCCTCAGAAAGAGTTTCCTTGTGGACGTTTCGGCTCCCATTTCGAAGCCATTTTCAAGACCTTGCGTCTAGGCCTGAAATTGAAGGTTGGTGGGATTTATGGGTTAATTTATAATTATGGCAGGACAATTGGGACGTTTTTCGATTTCGATTGATTCACGGTAACTCTGGTTTAGAGGGTTTTGGCTGTGGCAATGGTTTTGGTATTTTTCAAAAAACGTCCCAATTGTCTTAATAAACGCGATGATTCCCAAAGACTCCCCAATATGTGGAAACCAATTTTGTTCCGTCATACTTCCATTTACTCTGACTTGAGTATTAATCCGATTGAAGCTCCCATCGACCGTCCGATCCCTGATCCTGCCATAATTATAAATGAACCCATAAATCCCATCAACCTTCAATCCTTGATTTCCAGTGATGAAACCCAGTTAGTAAAACGACTCAGACCTAGACGACAAGGAAACTGTTCCAGACGCGGATCAAACGGAAGTTTCAGCTATCACATTTCTGACCGCGGAAGCCTATCCGAACAAACACATATATATATATATATATATATATATATATATATATATATATATATATATTGCCCATTGAGAAAAATACGAGATCTAATATATATATTAATATATATATATATATATATATATATATATATATATATATATATATATATATTAGTTTTCAATGGGCAAAATGGAGTTATACGAGAAGTTGCTAACTGTTTATTGGACTTGTTCTATCCAGAAGGAACGGTTTTTCAATTGACACAGCAACTTCTCGGCGTAGATTAAAAATCTGCTCTTTCAGGTTTGAATGATCATAGAAAATAATGTGACAGAAAAATGAGATATCGAATTTGAAATATTAGTCAGAAAATGTGAATGAAGAAAGAAATGATTGAATTTGTTGACTAATATTGAGTTATTAGTCAAAAAATTCAAATGAAGAAATAAATGATTAAATTTGTTGACTAATATCTCATATTCGATATCGCAATTTTCTTGTCACAATATTATCTCATTTTTTTCTTCATTTACATTCTTCGACTTTTCAAATTCGATATCCAAGTTTTTTTTTGTCAACATTATTTTCTATGATCAGTCAAATCTTCAATTTTATTTTTGAGCAAAAAATCCTTTCAACCTATGTTTGGATGTGATTACCTTATTTGATTTGTATTTTATCCTTTCGTTCTCAACAACAGGTATCAATTGAGTTAATAATATAGACAATTGGAGTCCAAACTAATACCATTCAGCAAGGAACATTGTCAACCACATTCAAGCAAACTATGATAGGGAATTTTTTTCTGGAACCCAAAGTTCTCGATGCAGAAGAGAATCAATCGGATATCTGTGTATTACCTGAATTCGAAATCTGTATTTGAATTGAAAAGTTAAAGTAATTTTTGCACTCACTGACTCAGCAAAAGAATGTCGTCTAATCACGTTATTACCACGGATTTTTATTGTAAAATTAATGGTCACAACAAAGACGAAAGTCGAATACGAGTATGTTCATTCGAATAACTGATATTTTCCAATAGCAACTGAACTTTCAAATTCTGCAACTGACTTTCATCCTGAGAATTCAACATGAATTCAGCCAAAAAATATGCTAGCAGTGACGTGATTGGTCAAATTGTATACCTTGTTTTTACGACATTAGTGCACCGATAAAGATTATGTCAAGTTCAAGCGCTTCTGAGAGTTAACCTTACATACGCCAGCTAATGTCTCTCAAGTCATTGTGATTGTTGATGACTTCATCATTAAGTTTATGCAGTTTGAAGTTCCTTGTGAACAGTCTTTTGTTCATGTTCAATATTCTCGACTCAGTTCATATGCAGTACTTGACGAACGGAAAAAGATTCATCGACTCAACTGCAGGTATACCGGACAAAAACATTCAATAAAGATAGTCCCATGCATTTATATCGAAAAATGAGTTTCACTGGAGTGATTTTATGTAGTCATTGACGGCGTGCATCAGTGTTATTTTTAACGGGTTATAGTCTTCCTTAATGTGTGGGCATCCAAACAAAGCCAACCATGGAAAAGGTTTATATATATCATCACGAAAGAGACGATTCTTTGCATGAAATGAAAAATACATTCTCGGGAAAAATACCAATCAAACCAAAATAAAATATATTTTTCAACAATGATAAACAATCTGGTAGTTACACTATAGAACTGAAATGAGAGCGTCAGGATCGCCTAAATAATTATGGTTTCCAGAAATGTGTCTCCTCACATTTTCTTTTCTAGTCGATTTATAGGAGCATCCCTTAATATTACAATAAAACGGTTTCATATTACCACAATCAAATTTTATATGTTTGTAATAAGAATTGTTTTTATTATATCTCTTTCCACAGTTGCCACAAACATATTTCTTGTGACCTGAAAAATGATAAATAATTATTCATCATTGAGAATAGGATAAGATACTTATTTTCCTCGATTTGAAATGCGAATGGAAGTGCAGTCTCAGGATGATATCCAGCACATCGAAACGATGGAAGATATTGGCATAATTAAAAATAATCGTGGGGAATCATACTTGAGTGAGCTCTCAGAGGACAGCCGAACACCCCTTTCTATGATTTTGAAGATAAAATTATTCACACTTGTTCCTGTCAAAATAAGGGCTAGTTTATTGTTCCAAACAGACTAAGGTGGCTATGTGGTCTTTACGATGAAGTACCGACTGATGAGTTTGTATGATGAAAAAGGTTTTTACCATTTTCACTCATGAAAATGCTATTGGCATATTGGTAATGTAATTGATAGAATCGATCCTTCCAATAACCATGTACGAGACTATTCCTATAAGCACATTACACAGAACAATATTCATTAATATTTTTCCGCTACAGAAACAAAAAAAACGTGAGACGGTACATTCGAGCTGTGCACTGAAGTTATTCCAAATCTAACCATGAAATAAAATTTCGAGTCTGGTTTTATCTCGAAGGGGCCGTTCTTGAAACAATTCAACACCCAGTAGCAGACTCAGATGATTTAATCGAAAGCAATTTTTTCAGATGAATGTTGCGGTCTTCAGTTATCATCAAGGAAATCAGTACGTTTCAACTATTGTCACTGCAAACAGAGGGCATGACTTTCTGGTTGGGCATTCCCTATTCCACCCGAAGAAAAACTATTTTCACCTCATCCCACTCAGTTATCCAGTATATAGTTGAACTTGAGGCTAAGTTCTGTAAATAATTTCTCCTATCTATACTAATACTATAAAGAGGTTCGTTTGTTTGTTTGTAGGGGGTCATCTTCGGAAATAATGAACCAATCATGAAAATCAGAAAGCTACACTATTCAAGAGTTATATAGAATATATTTTATTATGATTGAACATAAAAAGCAGTGAGAAATGATAGTATATGTGAATCAAGTCGAAGAAAAGGGGGCGAGATGTAATGCTTTCAGGGTGTGCGCTGACAAAACAGTTCGGTGTAGACGAACATAATGTTCACCAAAAATGTGGATCTCTATTAACTCTACAAAAAAGTTTGTGGTACTAAGTAACTACTTTCATATTTGAATCACTACAAAGGTTGTTTTGCTGATCTATACATATAAAATGCTCTGTCCTAAATTAATGACAACGCACAGCCTGAACCGCTGATCATAGAGACCTGAATCTTGGAGGGGGTGTTTTATGCATGACGTGAGTATCCGATAAGAAATAGTTGTCCAAAATTTCACCCCAAAGGGAGTGAAAAACGTGGTCAAAATATGTATGGAACAACGTGATGTCTTGGTCCAACCTACTTCAAATATTGCATAAACATTCTTCAACAGAATTGATAGAAGACGTATTTCGTATTTTATTGAAACTCATCGCCTAACTGGGTTCAAAAGGGGTAGAATTTTACTTTGGAGGTGAATCAACGCACAGCTCAAATCACTGGTCGTACAGATTTAAAACTTGGAGGGTGTTCTTTGTATGACGTAGTCATTCAATACGAAATGGTTTTCCGAAATTCCACCCTTGAGAGGATGAAAAACGGGGTAAAAGTTTGTATTGGACAACATGATGCCTACTTCAAATTTCGCATAGACATCATTTAAGAAATCTGATGGAAAACGTGTTTCGTATATTATTGAAATTGATCGTCTAACGGAATCAAAAAGGGGTCGAGAATGTTATTTTGGGGGTGAATCAACGCTCAGCTTCAACCACTGATCGTAAAGATCTGAAACTTGAGAGGTGTGTTCTTTGTATGACGTATGCATCTGATAAGAAAGGGTTTTCCGGAATTTCAAAGGGGGTGAAAAACGGGGTCAAATTTTGTATTGTATAACGTGTTGCCTTGATTCGATCTACTTCAAATTTTGCATAAAGATCTTTTAACAAAATTGATGGAAGACATGTTTGTATTTTAGTGAAACCCATCTCCTAACGGGATGAAAAAAAGGGATTTATAAAATACTCTTTCGAGTTCGGCCTTGTGATGAACCTGATGAAACTTTGTATAGAAGGCTTCCCGGTATATGGTATTGTCTAAACGATTATAATAAAACCAATTAGACCCTTAAGATGTAAAACCCGAGAATGCCCACCATAAATGTAAAAGAACCGGATGAAAGCAGGTAATTTTGTCTCTCAGAAAGGGATTATAAACATTCATATTATTACCATCTGGAAAAATGAAATGTTCTAGGAATTGCAGGATGCGAGATTTCTCTTGAATCACAAATATCTGCTGTTTCGAAATTTGTTTTTTTGCAACCTTTCAAGAAAAGATATCATTTCATAATAAGATGCCTCCAGCGAAAACATGATTCTCGTGGCGAGAGAAATCCTCATAACGTTAACCTTCGGCTCTAATAACGAAATGTAAATTCATATTTTCAATAATTTTCCGTCCCTGTTCATAATGTGTCGACGACTTCAAATTATTCATAAAAGAAGACGGGAATCATTTCTATTGTTAGAATGCACTTCTTGACAACATTGTGGAGGGATATTTCGATCAATCAGTTAATAGTAAAATCAAATACGAACCAAAATTTCACAATCTAAACAAATCACTATGCTTTAGGATTTCGACGCATCTTCATCAGGAGTTACAGATGTGGCATCGTCTACCTCAATAAAAGATCTTGATCATTATTCTTCATAGTTCATTAAATTCTGTTAGTCTTATTTCAAAATAAAATATTTGTTTATCTTTCCTTTTCAGCACATTTTCATGTTATAAACGTCTTTGTTGAAAAAATATAGTGTTTCTCTCGTAAAACAATATACTATTCTTTCTATGCTTGTTTATCGTGATAAAGTACCCATTCAACCCTTGCAAAAGAACACATTATTTTTCATAAGACACATCAGTATGTTAAAAGAGTAGAGTTGGCAGTTTTACAGTTTTTAGTGTTAACAGTTCAATCTTGGAATTATTAATATACTCACACATTTCCTGAAAAATTTCAGTTACTTTTTTGAGGAGCAAAAATTATTTTTGAATCCATAAATGCATCAGTCAAGGACATTTCAGTAGCAAATAATAGCTCGTCCCTGTACCTCTCTGATCATGTCACGGGATATCTTTCCAATGTGAAAATTGGCTCTCAGTTCGAAAATACCCCTAACAGTCGTAAGGATCTAGGGAGGACACTGGCAGTGAATCAGAATTTAGAACCGATGAACTCTAAATACAAATCGATCAATCAAGACACACTTAAATATGTTTATATTATGAATTTGGGTTGCTCATCTGATACAATTAATGTTTAGGAGGAATAACGCCGAATGAGGAAATCGCATGAAAATATTTTCAGATCATAACATATTCAGATCTCGAACAGGTTGATGTGGAATTATTCAAAATTTCACATCTCAAACAGCCTGGTGAGATTGGCGATCGAATGAAGAAATCAAGCACTTCGCAGCAGGCCCTGTACTAACACCGGATTGATTCAACAGTTTTTTCTCGAGTTTTCTACACTTGTCATAAGACAGTTGTGGCCAATTTATATCTCTTATTACTTAAAACTGATGTATAGATGCGATGTTAGTGTCTAAACTTCTTATACCTCATAGTCTCCAGGTAGCTTTGGAAAAATGAAACACAAGCTTTCCCATCAACATATACTATATATTGATATATTCAACGATTTCTGGTAAACAATAGGTGCATAATATTTCTAATGTATGACGTTTCTCTTTTACTCCGGTGGTAACACGCTAACCCTCACAAAAATAAATATAACTAACTGAAAAACAGTATACATCACATCATACGAGTGACGTTAATGGTCATTAAATTATCCAAGAGAAAATGATATATTGTTTCAGTAGGAGAAAAAGTGATGTTGTTTGGCGAGCGTAGGAGAGTCCGCCAACAACGCGAGCAACGAGCAGCACACTCTTTCTCCGAATTACATATTCTATATTTTCTTCAAACCTCGAAAATGCAAATATTTGGATTATACTAACCTCTGAAAAAATTATGTTCTGAAACAATGGCAACAAAGTAGAACGTTACCATAGTAATAATGATTTGAATTTGATAGAAGAACGACATCGAGTTTATTGTGTTGAGTCAGTCACAAAAGGTTTTGACGATTGAAAAGAACATTTTTTCGAACGAAAGATATGGATTTTCAATTCATTTAACATTAAGTTTGAAGATTGCAGTGAGATGAAGAGAGTCTCTGTGTTGTTTCAGGGTTACCTTCTGGGTATAGGCTTTGCCACAAAATTCACACACAAATCTCGGAATTCCATCACATTCATATTTTGAATGTCTGTAGAGGTTGGGTCGATGCTTATAAGCTTTGGAGCATTTCTTACATCTGTATTTCTTGAAGTGGTCTGCTGAAAAAATTAAAAATAGACATTGAAACAACTGAAAGAAGGCGTAACGGGACCACCAGATACTCATTCATAAAGGTAAAAATAATAATAAAACAGTATGTGGAAATACACATCATGAAATTGATTACTGTTTTTTTTTCAAGTAACATTACGAGAAAATCATTTTTCAGCTGTTGATGAAAACAAAGAGCAAAGTTCAGTTTTTGTGATGAAATATCACGAGACTTGTGGATGATAGAATTTTTGTCTTGAAATATTCAAATTAATATAAGTATTAAAATTTTCGTCAGTAATTATATGAATATTGTTGGAATAATGTACCCTCAAAGATATTTACTGATGATTATGGTAATTCACAGAAATTTTTTTTGAGCGTCGAAACTTGTCGAAATTTTTGCAAGTAACAGCTACTTTGCATCGACCGATTGATTTCAGGGTGAACAAACTGATGGACCCCTCACGTTTCTGTGAATTGAACTTGAGAGCAACGTTCAAACAAATCAAATCGCCAGATAACATCAAGATCTTCTCAAGCTTACCAATAACAGGACAACGGGAAATTAAGTTGGATCCACTACCTCATTGGGGGATTATGATGGTAGGCAGTTTTCGTTATGAATAATTAAATCAACTAAATACGAACGAAAGAATATGACATTTATTTATTCCTTCCAACAACATGAACACAATAAATATATATTCAAATTGAAAGTGGAGAGCTTTCCTATATGAAATGTGATGTATATATTAAATCGAATAATAACGACATGAACTGAATTGAACTCCCATACACCTGATGAAAATCCAAAAAAAATACAGTTTTCTGTACGATTCTCACAGCAATGTGATTGTTGGTGACAATCGGACAGGAAACTATGATATTTTTTGTTAATAACGACATCTACAATAAAAGTTTTCTACTATTTTGTTCTCTAATATCTGCAGAGAAATCGATGACCATAATATAAATAAAATTTTCAATTCAAATCTAATCTTCTACTACTTAAACTACCCAAAGTACCACACCTTCAAGATGAAGTAGAAAAAGTTATCAGGTAGAAACTATGACTATGTACCCAAAAAATACCACAGTTCATTATTGAAGAACTAAGTGAGAGTATTTCATTTGCCTTCCCATCTTGGTGGAGGAGGTTTTTTCTTTTGTTTTTGTCTCCTATTTTGAAACCATATTTTGATCACTTTACTATCGAAGCCGGTTTCTTCCACTAATTCTCTTAATCGATTTTTGTTTAAGAATGGGGCGATATCGAATGCATTTTGAAGAATCATCTGTTGATGCTTGGATATCGTTGTTTTTCTGCGACCTGTTTGAAAATCGTTCGGAGATAGCTCCGGTGCTGATGTGAGACTATCCAAAAGAGATTCGAGATCAGGATTCGGAATTGCGCTGAAAACTATCAGGGAATGTACAAAAACTGAAGATAATTCCAAAACTCACATCAATATAAATAAGGTTAAACGTGCGATATCTGAGAAGACTTATTGGTACCTATATAAAACTGCCAAGAGCCGGACCCAAGGCTGATGCATATTAGAGCAGGCTACACAGCAGTGTATAACTATAGTCAGATCCTTGTTCGAATCTTACTTGAATGTACGCTACACCTTGACAGTATTTCAAATTATCAAATTATTGTTGATCAGTATGTACAAGAACAGGACCGAGCGATCTCTTTCAAAAGTGGGATCGTATAAACAACATGTGTTCGACGTTTGGGATTCGATTTTGGAGCCATTTTCAAGAAGGTTAATGGGACTACACACTGAGGTCTTGATCCGCCTACTCTCCAGGTGTTGTCACAGGCCTCAATCTGCCTACTTCCCAGGTCTCGTCAAGAGTTCTCTCTTCGGTTTCAATATGTCTACTCCCTACATCGAACTGATAGATCGAAGGGCGTTCGGCGATATCCATATCAGCGCAGGTCAAGTAAGTAGAACTAATTAGGATTGGGGGAGGAGGTATTAGTGAATTATCCTCACCACAAGTTCTAATGAGACTGGACATCTGATAGTTGGAAATCTCGTCATTACGTTCATTCAGATTTTGATGGCCTCGCAAATTATCCGAGCTTGTAGCGTTTTTGCTGTAACGATTGTCTTAGTGTTTGCAATATATACTGCGTCCTTTGTTTTGATGATGTTTCAACAAGGCTGAGGATGGATCTGACTTACGGGCATGAAAAATGTTGTTGAAAATTTTCAAAAGTTGCTCAACTGTTTGAAAATCCAACATAAGCGGTGAGCATACTTAAAGAAACATCAAACAAACTCAATGAGATTGGAACATTTTGTGTAGAAACTGTGACATATTCTAGAGATCAAATAACCTAAAACAAAAGTGATATTACTTGCCACAACAGAAAAGTAAAGACAGGAAAGAGATTGAAGTAAATAGTTTTCACTTGCTTATATTTATGTGTGCAATGTTAAACGCCGATGAGTAGCTGAATGATATACACCACGCAAAATCATGTAGTTATACATGAGCGCGAGTATACAGAAAGGATTGTTGAATATTTATGGGCAGTAATTTCCTTTCTGTAATCGATAATGATATCGATGTTGAAATCGAATAGATTTTTTTATGGTTTGTATTGATATACAATGACATGTAAACCCTTGACTTGTATCGACTTTTAGCTATCTGAGCATATATAACCTCTATTTCACGATGATCTTTTATTATACGTATGAGTATTGTGACAAAGATAAACTTCCTTCAACAATAACAATTTAATCAAACGAAATATATCGACCTATACAACAAAGAATAATTCTGAATTAAATTTATAGTATTTCAACCTGAAAGTATTTCAAACTGAAAAATGAAATGAAAAATTGAAGAGAAATGTAATCACGAACAAAGTCAGAGAAAGTTGGGAATCATTCAGTGAGTTCAATGGGAGAATAGAATTTGTTTATATTTTCGGGAGACTTATTCATGTTGCGGTTGTACTACAGTTGAAAGATATCAATGATTTTATTTTCGTTATCAATAATAATATAATATGAAATTATAGCTATCCGCTACTCGAAAAATATATATTCGAGAGAGTCTCGCGAGCCTAGTAGTGGCGGTTTACTGCATATTATATAATGTTTGCCCGCTGGTAACGAACAAACCTGTGAAACCTATATTACCAGGTTTTCTGATTTCACAATTTTTGTTGTAGGTTAGTGAAAAACAGACAATTTTTTATATCAACCCACCAGATAGTAATGCTGTATCATCAGATGTAGGATGTGGAGTGATAATGAGAATAGGCCTTTAGCCTATGCAATCTGTATTTTTTTGAGAACTCTAAAAACTTCCACCAATAAATTTTTATGAATAGTGCTCCAAACAGAGAATAAAAATTATCGCAATATAATATTTGACCACCTTTATGATTTACATATTGAATTTCAAATATATCCAATGACAAATCAGTATTGAATGTCAGTTAACTGTGGTCTTATCATGAATTCATTGCAGAGTTTCTGCTGTTTGAAGTTCTCTACAAAGAAGCAGTTAATTTTTTTTCGTTTTCGTTCGTTGTTGGTAGGAGCAGTGACCAAGTCGTGGCATGTTTTTGTGTTAAGTAATTTCTCCACTATAGATGAGGCACTCGAAAAAAATTAATCGGTACGAGTGATCAGTCATTGAAGTGCTATTTTTACACATGAATTTGCTAGGAAATTTCAAATGTTCACGTGAATGTCTTCATCGAAGTATTGAAATGATTTCGAATATTATTTTATGACAAGTCACTGAAATCTGACCGAGATAATTATAATGGTTTTCACATAAGATTACTGGTCTAGAAGTGTGTGGGTGGAAGAAGGCTTGAATTATACTTTAACGTGTAGTTTCGGGATAACTCACCGGTTACCTTAAGTGAAATATAGGGTTTGAGTTCAAATAACAAATTATTCGAAAGACAACATTACATCAAATATGTAATAATGTAATTATTAACTGTTGTAACTTTGAATATGATTTTGCAATTCGTAGAAATTTCTTTCAATATTGCCAATTATTGTGTCATTCATCTTATTCCAGAGATTCAAAGCATTTCAAGCCATTTCTCTCGCTTACAGAATGGTTGACCAGATTAGGTGTAAATTCTAGATGGACGAAGATGAGAAAGATATTTTTGAACTATGCCTTAGGAGAAGTGAGTGAACTCCTATGGCCAGAAAATTCGTACCATTCAAGATCAAGAGATATATCTTTGAGGGACGAATAAGATCAGTATCAATGAGCTCGACAGAGCCGAGTGGATGATAAAATTACTACTGAAAATTTCCCAACTAAATCAATTGGTTTCATTTTAATCGATTGGAGGAATTATTTTCGAGCATTTATAAGTTGTCATATCCCTCTTTTACAAAGAATTTGAATCCCCCATTTCAATACTATAGACATGCCGCAATTTTTTTCTACTCCCACTATTTTGAATCGTTCATTACGTATTCGACAGCTGTTAGGTAATGGCTAATTTAGAATACACGTGCATTTTAAATTATTGACGGCCGCTTCTGGAATTGTTTTTTTTTGTAAATTGATGGGATATGTAGCATTCAACCTGAAAAATGTCATCTCATGAGTACATTTAATTGACCAAAAGCAAAATTCAGCAAATTTTTCCTCCAAATTTTTTGTGGAAGTGAATTTGAAATCATATTTTCAGGAAATTTTCTAGTCAACAGTATTAGATTTGTACTGCATCTAGTTTCATCCATGAATCGACAAGCAGTTATTTATATATATATATATATATATATATATATATATATATATATAGGTCTTGCTGTAGTGAGGTTGCAGTCAAAAAAGGGGCTAAATTTAGCAACTTTTTGACTCGCAACCTCACTACAGCAAGACCTATACTCGAACCAGTCACTAAATCGTTATTCTATATATATATATATATATATATATATATATATATATATATATATATATATATATATATATATAGAGAGAGAGAGAGAAATACGGAATGTTGTTCGGGGATGCAGTCAAATTACTGGGCTGTTGTTCAAAGAATACTCTTTGTTATCTGGTCGAGCTTTCGAGAATGTTTATTCCCTTTATCAAGACATCTACAAAATTTTAATCATTATAAAACACTTGTAAAACATTAAGAAAGTGTACTTACTAACGTGAGGTTATAGTAAGAAGTCAGACGTAAAATGAGACACAGAGAACTGATACTTTTCCTCATTCGAAAAAGAGTCACACATTGCATTCAACATTACATATATATGTATAAAAACTTATATTAATTAAATATTTGGAAAATTAAAATTTCACTGGCACGTGCTCGGAGGTGGTTACCAAAGGAAAGGAAAAATTTGAAAATTGATAATTGACATATGAAAAGACATTTGAAGTTTTAAATTTTGAAAATTGACAGACACAAGCCAGGGTCACCAAAAGGTACACCAACAAAACATTACCAAAATCATAAAACCAAGTGTAAAAATTGAATTAAAGTGTAAAAATTGAAACTGAGTACAGTGCTGCCACTCTCTCCCAACTGACGTGAGTAGTTTTCGACAGCCCCAGCACTGCGCCCAAAAATTCAAGAACTCTACCTGTTATTTTGGGGAACTGGAGGAATCAGCTCAAATTTAAGAATATAGTTATAAATGTTACTAAGGTTGTTAAGATCAGTCTTTTTGTTCATGTTGTTGGTGCTCCTATTGATAAAGAACATTTCTTTAAACAAACGTTTCTGCAGATTGCCTTCAGTACACAAAACTTTCACTTCCTCATAGTTCATTGTATGTTTTGCGTTGATTACATGTTCAGCAAGAGCACAGGTGGCTTTCTTAGTGTTACAATCACTTTTGTGTGACGTTAAGCGTCCGGATAGATTTCTAGAGGTCTGTCCAATATATGTCCTGCCACATGTATGACAAGGAATTTCATATACCACATTCGACTTCTCTACCGTTTTCAAAGGAGTTTTAATTTTGGAAAACAGACTATTAGTAGTGGTAACTATGTATTGAGCAAATTTGATATTCTCACTCTTAAACACGTTAAGAAGCTTAGGTGTTAGAGATTGAAAATATGGTAGTGAACTGAAAAACAGAGCTTTGGGATGCCCCTCTCCACTATTTGAAGCATTTACATTATTATTCAAAATATTATTATTTGAGGAAATATGTATTCAATAAATTTTGAGAAATATTTATAACTGTGGATGGGGAACTAAAAAGTAATTTATTCAAAAGTTTACAAGGATATGAATTTTCAAGAAGAATACCCTTCAATTCCTTCATACATTCGTCTTTAAACTCTGGCTTGTCTCTGTCAATTTTCAAAATTCAAAACTTCAAATGTCTTTTCATATGTCAATGTCAATTATCAATTTTCAAATTTTTCCTTTCCTTTGGTAACCACCTCCGAGCACGTGCCGGTGAAATTTTAATTTTCCAAAAATTTAATTAATATAAGTTTTTATACATATAAATGTAATGTTGAATGCAATGTGTGACTCTTTTTCGAATGAGGAAAAGTATCAGTTCTCTGTGTCTCATTTTACGTCTGACTTCTTACTATAACCTCACGTTAGTAAGTACACTTTCTTAATGTTTTACAACTGTTTTATAATGATTAGAATTTTGTAGATGTCTTGATAAAGGGAATAAACATTCTCGAAAGCTCGACCAGATAACAAAGAGTATTCTTTAAACAACAGCCCAGTAATTTGACTGCATCCCCAAACAACATTCCGTATTTCTCCTTAACTAGTCAGTCAAGATTACCCTTCGCTTAATATATATATAGATATATATATATATATATATATATATATATATATATATATATATATATATATATATATATATATTATACGTGCACTCGATCGTGTGTAATAGGCTACTTATCTTCCTCGTTACGCAATATACTATTTTGTCACGAACGAAATAAAAAAATCTACATCTTTAAAATGCTTTATTTCTATTGGAAAAACATCTAACTGAAACATTACAAAAATTAAGAACATGAATCCTGTCATATGTTTCAAAGAAAATCTGAAATGGCCTTGATAAATTTGCGCTATTCCTTGCCTTTAACGACTTTTGAAGTGATTACTCTATGAATTTTTCTCAAGTGGCCCCTCAAATTTGATTTTTGTTTGAATCTTTTGAAGCAAATACCACACATGAATTGCCCAGTGTTGCCACACTCGAATTTGACATGTTTCTCTGCGCTTCGTCTATGTTTATACTTACGTTCACATCTCGCACAGACCCACAACCCATCCTCGACATATAACCTGGCGTTTCCTGAAAAACAAATAATGTCTAATAAATCAGAATATTTCTCTTGAGCGTCAAACTGAAACTGAAGTACCAATAATCATAATCATGATTGTGTATATATTAAATACTAGAATTTCTGCTACTTAAAATCATAGGCATTCATGAAAATTGAGAAATAGAAATATACCATTTATATTTGTACTGGAGTTTATACTATTTTTTAAATAATGTCTGTATGGAACGGACCTGCAGTAATGTTATTTACAAACATAAATGGTATAAAAACATAGAAAGTTTTATTTCTCAACTTTTATGATGATATCCCACCACTAGTAACGGCTACTTCCAAAATCAAATCAAATCAAAATATACTTTATTGTCGGAAGAGTTGCATCCCATTGACGAAGGTTTGTAAGTATAAATATAAATGGTGATTTACAAAAAAAAAATCAAACAAGTACAAATACCATCAAAATTAAATGGACTGAACGTTTTTTTTTTAAGATCCATTAAAATACTCTTGTAGGCTATAATAGGGTCTATCAGCTAGCAAATTTCTAACTGCTAACGTTGGTTAGATTTGCAGACCTTATATCTACTGGTGAGTTGTCAAATAATTCACCACCATTGTAAAAAATGGAATCCTTGATTAATGTTGAGTTGGGTATGGGAAGTCTGATATTAAATATGCTATTACGAGTAGCATAAGGAGAAGAAACAAAGTCAAACTCCGTTTTATGTTTGTACAACAGGCATACAGTTTCAAAAATAAACAGTGCAACGACGGTTGAAATTTTATTGGCCGCAAAGTAGTTTCTGCACAATGTTCAGTTAAAAATAGCATACTGGGAAAATTAAGGCTATTCAGAAATACATGAAGTTCATCACACGTATGTCTAACAGTCTGAATATTCAGTAGAATCAGAGCAAATGATTTTGTATGTGAGCTAGAGTATTCACTATTATTATAACTCCCAGAATATTGTTTACTTGAGAAATCACTTTTTGATATCTTATAGAACTATGATCCCCTTGTTTGGAACCTAATAGCGCACTATACTATATGACTGCTAGATTCTTTCAAGATTCACCATCGAATGCATATGTTTTTATTTCAATATTTGAAAAAAACAGAGAAAAATAAGAATATATTTGATTTACGATCATTAAGTCATGACTTGAGATATAAAAATGATGTCATCTGTTAGATCAGCTTTCTTGAATTTTTTTTCGTTGACAAAATTGTGATATATACTTGTGTATGCCTATTTTCGTATTCCTCAACCTCTGCGGTCTAGTTCCTGAAGCCAGGTGTGAAGGCGACATTATCAATACCTACTTTGATATGTGTCCGTTGAAGTGGAGCATAAGTTGCTTCTATTGAGTTCCTAATAAACATTGAATTAGGTGAAAGGGTTAACGCAGCAAACCGCGTCACGTGTTTCGCTTTACAATCGGTTTCTCAAGCAGGAATGACCATAGCATAACACGGGTCACGGTTTTGTAGAGCATTGTTGGTGACAGTCGTACTGCAAATTGTGTTAGAATATAATAGAAATCTCAAATTCTCTAAAAATTTTGACTTAAATATAAAAGTAGATTTTCACCTTCTTCTTGGCGCAGTATGATCACGATCAAAACATTGAAAATTGTTTTCCTTTGAATTGCCATTCGTTTTTACTACTTTCGAAATAAAACAGTTTATTGATATGTCCTCTCACCTATATGCATTTTCATATTTCCTTTCTGTTTGAACGATTTTTTGCATACATAACAATTGAACTGCGGTGATTTGTTGCACTCGAATCTTTGATGTTTATAAAGCGAAGTGATGTGTTTGTATTTCTTATGGCAGATTTTGCAGCAGAATAGGGTTCGGTTTTCATCGCAAGCTTTGTAGTAGAGAACTGAAATATAAAAAAAATGATGCTGAGTGATTCATTACATGAAGATAGACGATTAACCATTGATAAAATTATGAGTTTGAGATAAAAACAATTCCATGTATTTTATTACAATTATTCATTCCAGTATTGTTGTGACACAAAAACCACTGAGGAACGTTGAGATCGAATCTTGAAGGAAAAGGAATAGTAAGAAAATGTTCAAGTACATATTATGACTAAGAAGAAAAGATCAACTCATATAATCAACTCATTGAATTCTTTTCCGATTTCTGAACAAATTGTACAAATATCCACCAACTATATTCAAATATTACTCAAAAGTTCTCTTATTATTTTTAACAAGCTAAAAAGTAGTCGAAAAATACAAAAGTGAAAAATCTATAGTTTCTCGCTAGGAAGATTGCAAATCGATTTTATGCATTATACGGTCTCCTACTTCATGAACAGTTGAATCGCTGAAATGCATTCTTCAGTCATCACTGCTTCTATTGAAGTTGTGTTATCCTCAACGGATCTTTTCTGCAATGAATGTGCCAAATTTTTCCATGCAAATTTTTTCATACAGACAGAAGTCAATAATGAAACTCCCTGAGCATATACTCACATCAATAACTGTTGACTCAATCCTCACTTTCTTTTGAACACTCTTCTTTAAATACTTTAAATATATGATAGGTGTGATGCTATTTGATGAAATCATTTCAATGGGAGGACATAAGAAAGTTTCAAATCATTCGTAATTATTATTATTTATTTAGACAAGAATCAGCTTTCTCATTGTAGGATTTTTTTCTATAGAAAATTATAGACGAGTTGTATTTTTTTTACTAACTGAACTAATACTGTATAAAAGAAAAGCTACCTAGCTTTCCATTTATCCTCCATGACAGTGGGTTTTACTGTTTGTAGCCTTTGATCAAACTATCCAGGCAATTGATTATATTCTTGAGGAAAGAGAAAGACATATTTTGGTACATAGCTCTCAGTAACGCTTTTGTAATCTATGGAAAACTGTCAGTGTATACATACTTAAAATATGGTATGGTACCGAATATCTTGGTTGGGCATTGTGAAACTATTCCTAGAGATAGATCAATTACTCCCTGGTGTTGGGGTAATTGATCTCTAGGAAAAGTTTCAACTTTCACACCAAAGGTTCGAATGCCATCGTTTATTGTGAAACTAAGTTACGAAGTCCTTCAGAACTTTTGATCATACCATGAATCTGGACATTGAATGTCAGAAACAATGAATATGACGTTGCTATATAAGTGACGATGTCAGAACTACCACAAAATATTCGATTACTATATACAGAAGCTAAAAGGTATCCTAACACAATTGTCCCAAAAAAATTTTTCCAACTCCGAAAAATCTAACAATATATACCAAAAATAGGAAAATACACTAAGATATTTCAAGTGACATGCGTCAAATCAATTAGCTTTCATTTTGTAAATATTTTTGTGAAATATTGGAAAAAGTCAACACTTTTTCACGAAATTTGAACATTTGCAAATACAGAATGCCTTGACTGAAAATCATATTCACTTTCTCCTAATTCACTAAAAAAACAAGACAGGAATTTATGTTTATCAATGAATGAAGTAGAGCATTAATCAAAATTTGGAAAAATTATCACTACAATTGATGTTTGTGGGCAAATCAACTACACTCACTACATTTTGAAGGGTCTATACCGTGACATAACTAGTAGCCATGAATAATACTAAAGTATCTACTAGGATTGGTGAGGTTTTGAACTTTTCCATGATTCAAACGGTAATTTTCTAAAAACTTTAATGAAACGAAATATTCCTTTTGAAAAATAATGAATGCATTTTTTTTCAGTTACAAATTTCGTAAATTAGGATATAAATATGTTTCAGAAATAATATGGCACGTTAACTCAATAACTATGTAACTCTTTTGGTAGAATGGTTATGCATCTTGAAAAAAACTGAGATCAACCATTTTATTATCTGGAACATTATAAATACCTTCGTTAACACAATATGAAATCACAATACAAAAAAATTTATGAAGAATCTAACATTTCCTCAACTCTGCTGAATTTTTTGATGATTGGTATCATAAACATATTATTATGGTTCTAAAATATGAATTTTGATTCGACCTCTTCAAAAATATATTGCTGTCTGTTATTCAAAACTGGCGTATCTAGTGTGGTGACTATTTCGTTAGACATCACCAAAGATATATCTTCGATATCAGGAAACGTAAATTTATCCAATCCACACTTCTTCATAAATTTCACGCTGAACTCGTCACCTGGAAGAACCGCCATTACGACTCCTATATAGTATTTCGTAGATTTTTTTCCACACAATTTCACAACAACATAATCATTTTCTTTCACTTTCACGCTAGTTTTATGTTGATCGGTTTCATCATCTGAATAAACATCCTCATACCTTAGCCGTATCCTTGGCAATGAAATTTCGACTTCAAGTGCTAAAAAAAATAAATATAATATGATGTTATTATAAAGAAGAGTTCATCGCCCTTAACAATGTGCCCAAAAAAGTTTTAGCGGGAATATTCCATGAAAATATGTACCTACTAGTTATCTGCCCAACATCGAAAGCAAGAAACACACCTTCAATTACAAGCCCACGTAATACTGATAATAATCTGGAGAAACCATGATCGGAATAGTTGGTCTAATGTTATGTCGTGTTAACAGGAGAAAATCATAGAAATTTCGATAATAGAAATAAGTTGAAAAGGTAATAATGATATTGATACCGTTTTCATAGACTGCTGGTTTTGTGATCCTTCATTGGGCCATTACTGAGATCATATGATTAAAGTGCCAGACAAAGAAGTGTTGCCTTTCTGCTTTCACAATTTCAGTATTATTAATGATAATGATAAACGTCTATATTGTTTTCAAGTGAAATGATACAATATATCAATGTGTCTGTTTGTTCTTGAGAACCTGGGGCAGAGTTCAGTTTTTGTTATGAAGCATCACAAGACTCAGTATCTTGATGGAATATATCTCATGCTTGTTGAGAAATTCCGTTTAGGGGTTTCGATAATTAGAATAAAACAGGAAAAACAAGTTGTAAATGAACATCCTTCTATATGGAATATTCCTGTTTTTTTCTCAAATACTCATCATATTCCAGATATAAAAGAATGTAAAATAGATTCGTGTAACATTCTCTAGTGATTTCAAGTAGAGGTCTCACAGAAAACGTTATACATAATTTTATATGTAGCTCCATTTTCTGCTTGCTGTTGTCAGAATATAAAACATTCATCATCACATCAGTTTTGCAATTTATTCGGCTTGGGTTTTCAACTCGGTCATATCTGTCACAAATAGCCAACTCTTACTCGTCCTAAGAAAATACTTCATTTGAATTCAATATTTTGTTTCAACAAACAGTGGTGTAAATTCGAGATATATTTTGCAATTCAGTGATTAGATTTGGTAGTTCCAGAGATCGCTCAGCTTAATTTCGTGAAAACATAGCAGATGTGACTTCAGACTACTCTTCTGAGTGAACATAGTACTGCAAATTGAACACCCAAACTGAGGAGGTTTCCCACATTCCAGTTTCAGATGCCGACCCAAACTGCTTCTATGAGTATATTGTTTCAGGCATTGGGGGCAAGTGTGTTTGGTCCCATGCCAATTTTTACCTAAAAAAATAAAGCAATGATACAACTCAAAAATCTCTGTTATGTACTGAAACGAACGGAATTATAATATATATTATATATGACCAAAATGTGGTGATATGAAACTACAAGATTCGATATGAATCTCTATATTTTTTTCCTGAGATTGTCTTTTAGTCAAATCTCCGCATGTTTTTGTTTTCATCTGAATTTTACCTTACGATGTGATGTTTATAAGCAGTTTTCAACAATGATCATTTTCATTTACTGTGTGCTATTTTTGTTTACCCCAATCATTGATATGATTACGCATTTTTGACATTCACTACAAGATCTATGAATTCAACAGAGGATGTGAAACCATCAATCACTTCGATCCCTACCTTATATCTCTTATGAGTTAAGAGAAATAAAGATAATAATTGAAAAAACATCTCATTTTACCATGTATTGAAAAACGAACAAAGATACGATGATGTAAAGATCATCAAGCTGTAAAATGTGATCGGGCAGCTGAAGGAGTAGACGAAGTATTACTTATTATGAAAGCAATAGGGAATAAAAATGAAAATTAATTCTACAATTATCACCAAATCGAATTCCTCATCACAACCAACTGTCATATATACTCCAGGCGAAAGAGAATTGTAGAGTGCGTAAGTTAGGAGCTGCGGGTTTATAACAGGAACTCACGAAAAAAATACTAAAATTTTTTGAATCTCCATAAAAAGAAAAAAGTGCCAAACTTGGAATATACATACTTTTCATCACAAAATGCTAATTATACTATGAGTTTAATGTTTCCGTTCCAGTAGCAGAAACTTGACTGATATTCTATAGTAACTCTTTGAGTCTTCTTGAAACATCATAGAAAAGATGTAGTTTGAACATAATCTATTCCTATTCTATTCTATTCCTATATATTATATATTATTATGTCAATCGGTCGGAAGTTCAAATTTTTTGAACTCTTCGCCAGAAACCTAAACTCTTTCGATTCTCACTTCAACAAGTTGTTCGAAAATATTGTTATAAATAACGTCATAGTGCCGCCGTATTGATTCTAGAAAAAATAGGTCCCAATGCGCCATTTTGAAATGAAATAACCACTTGTAATATATTGTTGAAGAGAAAATCCCATCCTATTAATGGTCTATTATCTATTTGAAACTTTCAACTCGGGTCAACCACCGGTCAAACCAGAATTGGTGATAATTGTTATATCGTTGGAAATATTAATCGATACTCTTTAGCAAGATATCAGATTCATAACTCCAAACAAAAGAATGACGTCGTGTGAAATATGTTGGTTGTCATACGCTAGACTCATAAGTAGTCATACTCAAATAGTCTCCGTCTAGCTCCTGCTTTTTTGGGCGCGAGACTCCTAGGAATGGTCCTCTTCCACTAAAACTTACCCATCTTCATTGATCGTGAATGTTTTTTTTTCTAGCTGGAAGAAGCGTTATCGTCTTTATTCACAATTGGCACACTATTTAGGCAATTGCCCTGCTAGTGCAGCAGAAGAGCATTTAAGTATGGCTTTTTGGCATCCATAGCTACAATTGCAATTATTTGCACAGCGGTGAATTGTTGAAGTTAAAAGGAGACTTTTGGTAGCGTTTGTCAAAAAAAAATTTCTGCGATGGACAGCAAATATTAATTTAGCAGACACATATCAATCAGCAACGTATTTTTTCTTGCCTAGGCAGCAAAGTAAGACTTTCCTGCATGGGCAGCAAAAGTGATTTCGCTTGCTTGCTGACAGATATTTGTTTGGAGGAGTGAGTACTTCTATGTCGCTATCACTGTCCATAATGTTGTCAAACTAAAATTACTATGCATATATACATTTCCATATCAACTAACTATTCCAACACTAGCGATTTCTATAAAAAAAAATTAATTCATTACTACAGAAGAAATGAAAAGATTGCGAGAATTGTAATAATTTGCAAATACAGTATCCCTACATATATCATTATGAACAATCGCAGAAAAAAATGAATGTTAAACTCGGCAGCAAAGTAGATTAACTGCCTTAGCTGAATTTCTGCTACGCTGGTTTATAAGCTATCAGACACGGCACTCAATCTTATACTTTGCTGCCCAGCAAAACAAATAACAGTTATTCGAGTACGTTAATTTTATATCGACTCAAGTTTGTATCATAGTCGCCCCAGTTCTTCTAATTTCGTTATATAGGCCGGGATTAAATGAATCACATTCTAGAGATAAACCCCTCCCATCCTACATTATCAAACGATATAAAGTTTTCGTTTGAAATGATCCGAATATTTCTGAAGACCTCACCACACACTAGAGAATATGTTCGAAACTGGCAGTCATATAACAATTACTACCATTTTTCAAAGTGGCATATGAATGTTACTATTTGGTGTGGTTGCGTGGAAGAGCGCTATTTTATCATTGTCACAATGTTACATTGTATTATCTGTCTTTGTACTCTTTTCTTTTTTTTCTTTTCTGTATTTTTTATGTAACAATAAAATTGATTGTGATTATTATTTCATCGTAATGCATAGGTACTCACTCAGTCTATTATTAGAAGAGGCATAATCAATTCAGTAAATTCCAGTGTTCTCTTTTATTACAGTATAGGTAAATAAACAAATTTGAAATAAGTATGATTTCATGACAACTAGTACGGTTTTTTCATCAGGACAAAACTAACTATCGTTTTATACATTTGGATCTCATATGGGCGACTAAATGGTGTTTCAATTTAAATTTCCTATGACAGGTCTCACACTCGAATTGTCGTTCCACTCCACATTCGAACTGATAATGTCTAACAAGACTTGACTTGTTTCTGTACTGCTTTTTACAAAATTCACATCGGTAGCAGCCTAGAAAAGATGTCGAATATGTTATTGCACACCTTTCCATGATCAATCTCAATATAACATTTCAAAATCGCTTTATCAATTCAATGAAAACAAAAATACAATTTATTTTACGGAATTTCTATACCAAACAAATACATGATTATATCACAAAATCAACACTGAAACTTTTTTCATGTTGCCTTCGGATCCTGTGATTCTTATCTATCGAACCGTACTTTGGCGAAATTGAACCAACTCATGATATTACTCTGAAACTCTATATCCGTAGAAGATGGATATAATTCCTTCGTCACTTCTGAAAAAATAAAACACTGCCCCCTCAATTTTTTATATGAGTTATCCATGTGATACAACATTATATCTGTACATTAGTAATATCACTCAACTTCAAGAATAGTATCACTTTCAGGTGCAAAAATTCTCAGGGGTAAAAGTTTCATATCCTGTATGGAACGGAAAATATGTCAAGTCAACGATCTAAACAGGTATAACAAACTGTATGCTATTCACTTGATAGTGAGATAACCTTACATGAAATTGAAAAAATCAAATGTACAGGCTACAGAAAATCTCAACCCCTATCTGATTTTAGCATGAGTATTTCATTGATTATTATATTAGTACAATCAAATGTTCAAACAATTGTTCATTATTTCAAGCCTATGATCTGAACACGTCAAGTTCACAAGAATATTTCTGATTATGATTTTTAGTTTTTTGGTTTGTTTTGAAACGAAGTTTATCCACAAACATATGTGGTTTTGAATATGAATGGCACAAAAAGAAATATGGCTTCCTACTTGGGATTGCATAAAAATGCATTGAAAAAAAGATCTTCACGCAAACTTGTAGAATACATTGGCTTACAATTTTTACGGCCAGTGTTTTCAAAACTACGCTCTGTTTCAACCATTACTACTAATGAACACTTTTAGGCCACAAAAAACGAATGAAAGTCTCTTTGGATGGATTATTGTATTGACATGTTATCCGGTGTTTACATTGAAAGCCGCACCTACTGTTTTCGCAGATAAAAAAGTTGAGTTACTTCATGATTATGTCACATATTAAAAAACGAGGTCTGCTACGGATTCAAGTTTCCACACAATAGATTTGAATGTATCCTATGGACTATGTTCAAGTTGAGAATAGTTTCAGTGTTACAGTTGTTAAAGTATTAACATTACTTTCGCAAAGAGGGATCACATTACGAGAGAAAGCATCTACACGAGACAACTCATCACAAATTTGAATCATGATCCGAGAGAAACTCCTCTGATTCAAAATATGCGCAGAATGATAGCAAATCGTTTACCGAAAACTAACGCAATCCGATTGATTGGTATCTAATTAACGTCTGCTCAAAATTACTCACTTTGGAAGATTTCCATCAGCTTCAAATCCTTCAGCTTGAAATTTTGTTTCTTGCCCGTCCATGAGCAGAACCGAGCCATGTAGTTTGTAAACAGTTTTTCACAATTACGTCTCAAAAATGATTTCAAATCTTTTCCTCCGGTATATGTGAGACTACTTATCTGTAATGAGCACATGTAAATTGTGATTTAGCGTTATTTCTGGAAATATGATTATAACTTTTGTCCTAGTCAGTTATAAGCAATATCAATAATGGCTGGCGGCTGTTAGTAGTTTTTATTATTCCTACGAGATGCCAGTCAGTTATGGATCCCCCACTCTTAAAGGGAATAGATTTCGAACATTTGAATACCCAAGCGATTATAATAAAATGAGAAATGAATTTGAAAATAATGAAGGTATTGCCTCAAAAGACACGTCTTCATAGCTTATTTGCCGTCATTAGTGTGGTATAGCAAGTTTGAACAAGTGCAACACTTATTACCAAGGTCTTGGAGATATAGCCACAAATGGAGCCAACATCAGAAGCCAGCCGCCCATTTGTGGTATCAGTCAGAAGCCCTCATGTTTACAAGGCGATACCGGAGTCATCACGGACATGCCCTTGGGACATGCCCATGCCCAGGGCATGAGCAGAAAAATTGAGCAGCACTCGAGGGATGTCATTCATCAAAATGTGTATAAGAAAGAATGCATCCACCACAAAATAATGACTTTCAAACAGTACTCATAGTAAGAGAAGTTCTGATATTTGACTGTGCTTTCTCAAAATATTAGTAGTTTTCCTACAGTCCCATCCGGAGTAAATATATTCAATCTGAAGTGGCTGCAATACCCTACATCTGTTAACGGGGGTGCACCCAGCCACGCTTTTAACAGATGTTACTACTTGATAGCAAGTACTCATGCCCTATTAGACCCTTTGTGTTTCTTTCACTATGAACCAAATCAACCAAAACCGAAAACTATGTTCGGTACATGACTGAGGTCAACTGACCAAATTTAGCCAGTTGATAGCGTAGAACCCAGTTTTTACAGTTCTTCCAGAAATCCATTAGGATCAGTTATACACAATTCAGTGAACTGTGGCTCAAGTGAACCGAGTTCAGTTGCCAAGCATTAGCCATTAGCCAGTTGCTTGACAACTGGACTTGGTTCACCACAGTTCAATGGATTATTTACAACGGGCCCTTAATAAGGCGTTCTGGTCGACTGATATTTTGAGTTCCAACAATCAATTATGATTTCTCATTTCGATGATTCCAGAGGTTGCAAGACATAGATAATATGTAATGGTTTGTGATCCTATATTGAAGACATCGGATAAAGAATTTGTGTTTTCGTCAGAAAAACTTGTGAGGACTTACTCAAAAAGTACATATCGTATTTTCAGTGTTAAAGGAAATTGTGAGTTCTCAGTCCAGTTTCTTATCCATTCCAGCTCACTGATACATTGTATCAGTCAATCAACTTTCATAATGTTATTGGTTGATATAGAAATTTCGGGTTTTGTGCTGCCTCATTATTTTTCACAAAAATTGGGTGCTTTCAATTAACGGTCGATAACGGAAAGATATCTCTCTGGTTTCGGAAATAGCAAAATGGTAGTATTTTCATGAAATACATTTTTCAAGGTGGCGACATGCAAGAATGTTTCACAACCTAAAGGGACTGTTATTATTGGTGGTGATAGAGGGCTCATGCATATAAAAACTCCATGATGCCCTGATAGGCCAGTGCAACAATACTGCTAAGGAGATATGTATTGAGTAAATGAGGACAATGAATTCTCTTTGAGTGCTTATTCATAGTGTGGGAAAGTTTTTTTGCTGAATATTCTATACATTCATCACCATCAACAATAAAACCGTATTTGAAGTAGACTTTCTCAAAATTTCCTTCTTTCACTCCTAGGTTGGTAAATGTTCCAACCAGTAGGTACGTGATATACAAGTCTTTTTCATTTTGCGCTGTTATTCTCATTTGAATTTGCATGCTTGGTTTTGACAAATTCGTTATTCCAATCGAGAAATCAATATTCAAATATAACGAAAACGCACTGAGGTCCAATACAAAGAACCCCTTCGCTTTGGATTGAATATGGGAGATTATGAAAACTCAACTTTTCCTTCTAACTGAACACAAGTTTTCACTACGAATAACCTAATCCTGGTAATGATTTCCACTCAAGTGCAAGAACCTTCGACTTTCGAAAAGTCAGAGGTCCAATGGAATGTTATTGGTGTGAAAATTAAACGTGGGACAATGTTGCCACCTTGTGCGACACTCAGTTCTATTGAATTCGGTTTTCGTCAACGAAGTCTTTTACGTAGATACACTGGAGAATTGCACTCTTATATACTGTAGGACCACTTCTTTAAAAACTTAGTTCAATTTAACTTAGATTTCGTTAGATTTGGTAAATTTGTGCCTAAGACAAGAGGCATTATTTTTAATGATTTGAAAGAATTGATGAATCTATATGTACCTTTTGCTCCAAAAACATTGTGAAAGTAAATGATATACCGATCAAGAAGTATTATATTTTACTCACCAGTTCCTTTTCTGCTGATATATCTTCGGACAAGAGTTGGTCAAAATCCATCAATTCCGATAAATTAGTGAGAGGTAGTTTTGGCAACAACTCAGGAACTCTTTTTGTTACGATTGTTCTGGTTAAGCTTCCCTCTGAAATTTTCAATGTTTCCTCTATTTTCGACAATCGTTTATCCATTGATTTAAGTGTTATATTAATATCACCGATTAAATCGATAAGTTTTCCTCCTATAAATAATATTTGATCAATGGAGAGGAAGAATCATTTGCTTAGTATTTTTATTAGTGACTGTGAATTAGCGGTGGACGAATTCAATTTTTTATTTTATTCTTCAGAAAATATAGGCATTCATAATCTTCTGTTTTTGTCAATATAACGGCATAGTTTATCAGTCATTAGAATCCAAGGGCCAAAATTCCGGTTGGCTTCAACAAAGATTGAAACCTCTAGTCGAATGTGACCCCTGTCAAACGTAAAGTACTGGAAGGGAGCAGCCGTTCATATTCGTTGGAATCATCGAAAAATACTATTTATCTACAATGTAAAGTAGATGTTATGCCCTGATAGCGACGATTCTCCAGAGCCGGGGGCATATTTACACACCCCTTCCATACGACGGCACACCGTGCTGAAATATTTGAGCTTGTGTGACCAAAAGTAATGCTCCAAAAGCTCACTGATTTAGGCACCCTTCAAATGTTCGTATGCCAGCGCGCTTCTGACATAACAGGCTTCAATTTGATGCGCTACTGTCAGATCAAAAAAGTGCTTTTTTGCATAACACAGTAATGGACGAAGATTATAAAAAAATCAAGCTCCTCTCCAAGCATGTTGATCCAGCGTATAAGATTGTGTTAAGTACAGTTATCAATGAAGATAAATATACCGCGGTTATACATTTTTTCCCAACGACTATAAGAACAAATGCAGAAAATGGTTGAAAGAAAAATACTCGGACGAATCACGTACTGACTGGATAGTATCTTACACATATCCGAAGATAACAGGACTTGATTTTCGAAAATTTAACTAGCAATGTATATACAGGTTTGTTGATCATGAACTCCCCCCACCTTCAACTTCTGTATTTTAAAAGTTAGACAATGATGTTGAATACAAAAGCTGTGGTGTCTTATGATAGTCTTTCAAATTTCAGATGCAATACTCTATATTCGAGATTCTTTCAATTTTACGTTAACGCAGCAAACCTGAATATGAAAATGGATCAATTGATGACCCCTTCCATTTGTAGAAAAGAAATAGGTAGAGATGACTAACCTGCGAATCGCACAGGAATAAGTCTGGTAAACCCTCAAATGAGGGGATAAAGAACAAAAGATCTTGCAATCTTTCCAAAAACATGAACCTTAATCAGCCTAATGCTGAAGGTCATGATGCAGTCCATTAGAAGCATTAGTTGGACTTCAAAATTATTTCATATTGTCGTGTATCGTTCTTGATTGTTGGAACGAATTGACAATTCGCGAAGGTTCCTTAATCTATATAAGTGAGCTTTTGTAACGTTGATGTTGACCACACTGGCTCACAGATTCCAGAACACTGGTGCCGTCGTATGGGAGGGTGTGTACGGCGAAGCAAGTTAGGCTAACATTTATGAAAGTATGCATGTATGAACATGAATTCATTTATAGTTTTGTATGCATTCTAAAATAATTGTAGTATTTAGGAAAGAGATATGAATAATCAAAATATCATCTATGTCATATTTTCCACAACTTATCGTGCTCATGTTTTCTCTCGAAATGTAATCTCATCACATTTTTTCTAAAACATCTGTATTGGCATATTTCACATCGAAGGAATGGTTCTCTCCCACATTCATGTTTCTGATGTGTTCTCAAATTGTGTGTCCTAGAATAGGATTTTCCACACGAACATCTATATCGGACTGAAAACATATTCGGTATTAGTTCGACCTACGGTTAAACGATAAAACTGGAACCTTCGGTGTAAAAGTTTAACCTTGTTGTAGAGATCAAATTTCCTACCAACAGACTGATATTATTTGCACTTGACGCGTGTTTCTCTTCCAAGATTGAAGAAAATTGATACTAATTCTAAAGACTAGGGTAAGCTATTCATGTACTAAGGTAGTGCGAAGCTACCTGCCAAGTTTACTTCTGATTAAAAAGCAGATGATAACCTTGTTAGAGCGAAACCCGCGTCGAGTGCGAATAATATCAGTTTGGTGTTAGGGCAATTGATCTCGACAAAATGTTTCGATCTACGGTACTAATTCGAAAGAATAACGAAAGCAATTTATTGTCAGAATATACCTTGAGAATACTAGCATTGTGTAAACGCTTGTTAATATATTTATGACATTTTTAGAGATTCTGCAGGACAATTTTGAATCCCGTGTATATTCCTGAGATGTGATTGTAACACATCACTCCTTTTACATTTTCGGGGACAAAGAATACATTGAAAAATTGTCTGTTTCCCACATTCATATTGGACGTGCCTAACAACATGTTGCTTCCTACCATACGATTTTCCACAGCGCCTGCATGTGAACTTTCCATTTCCTGTGCATATATCTGGAAAGGAAAGATAATCGTTGGTAATAAAGTTGAAGTTGATCATACACCTATTGATGTAACATACTTACTATTAGGAAACAAATTGTATGTTGCAACATCCTTTAGTTGAAGTTGGGATGAAATCAAGAAGTTCGAAACAAGAAAGTGACCTAAGAATTTTGTCGTTCATTCAATGCCTCTAAGCTCAACCTACTAAACAAAATTCAAATCATAGCAATCGTTGCGTTTCACTGTTACACAAGAAGATTCAAAATACAATATTATTCAACGAGCGAGAAACGTTGCCATGATTCACGCGAACGAGTTTGTCTACGAATCTGAATATGGAATAGTTCTAATATCAAGGATTCCAAAGTGACTACTAATCATTGCAAACATTGGATTACTCGATTCCTTCTATGAACAATTGAACATCTCTGTTGTGCACCCTGAAGGCAGAGCCTTGTGCGGGCAAGGGTCGGCTAATTATCTTGGGTGCCGACATTTTATCAATAATATAGGATCAAACATCTCGAGAGAGAGTTTGCGGTCGGACAAAAACATTGAGAGAGAATTAATATAAAATACCGGTATCTCTGAAGCGGAACAGACAATTGAAGTCACTGCTTTGTCTTAGTTGGTTATTTCGTAGAAAAACTGACTGATCAAGAGGGTAGAATTTCTCATACAGTTCATGAAAATGACTTCAAAATGGAAGTCGAAACGTCAATGACACTTCAACGAATATAAACCCCGAAAGAAAAACTCGGATAGGTTTCCGCGGTCGGATATGTGATGACTGGAACATGAGGTTGAACCGCGTCTGGAATCGTTCTTCTGTCGACGTTTCGCCCCCACTTTGGAGCCATTCTCAAGACTTCTTCGTGATTTGGTGCCGAGGCCTAAGACTCCTCAACCCCAGCTCTCATCTTGACAAAGTGAAGACTGTGGTTGTGTGGATAGAGTGATGGTATTTATGGCTATACGACGTTGTTGAAATTGTCAGACCCCATGTAGGTCTGGTTTGAAAATAATTAATTAAGGAATTTGTTCGATGGGATAGTAATGGTTTTTAGGTATTGGGAATTGTGACTCGACGCCGGGGCCTCATTTTGCCTACTCCTTAGATTAAACTGACAGCTCGAAGGGTGTTCGATGAAATGTATATCAGAGTGGAACGGGTCGGAGTATAGAGGGAAGGGGGGGGTTCAGGTAATCACCCTCAGCGGACGTCTCAAGGGACACTGGACATCAGGAAATTGGGGGTTCCCAGCTTATTGGAAGTATTTGTCCATTATCGAGTTTACTTATTCAGGAAGGTCGCTTCTAGATTTCGATGGCCTCGCAATTATCCAAGCTGGTAGTGTTTTGGCTGTGGCGATGGTAACTCTCTCGATTTGACATTATCTGCAGAATAACTACTAAACGGTTCGCGCTCGCTATACACACACACACAGAACTATGTTAAGTTTCACTTTTAGTTTCATCAATAACATTAATAATAAATGTCTATGAAGCTTCACAACGGTTACTCCCATAAATTCATCTCCAGATGTTGATTTATACCCTATGAGAACGAATGCAGAGTTGTTACCAAAAGCCAACTGTACAATTTGCACTCAAAATATTAAAGGCGATATATTCTTCGTCCAAGATTTTTTCGGTTTTGTTGTTCGTTATATTTGTGTTTGAGTTTTATTTTATTTTTGTCCAAAAGATTTTACTACAATGGCAATTCATATGATCTCGACAAGTCAATGTTTTTTCATTAACTACCTCGAATTTTCATCTTCATTATTCCAAATTCATCAACCTCATGTTATTCTTTGAGAGGATTTCACGGAACTCATTTTTTGCAAATGGAATAATTGTTTTTACACCATGGACTATGTGATACATCAAGTTGAGTATCTGAGACGAATGAATTCATCATTTTGAAAAAAGCAAAAACGGTCCAAATAACTCATTTTCACAGTCTTGAAATATTTCTAAGCAGGTTGGGAAACATTTTGTTTGCAATTAGATTTTTTACACAGAAGAATAATCACAATTTCAATATGTTTCTTGAAAATATACCAACAAAAATAGTAAATATTTTAATAAGGCACTTGTTCGCGTCAAATATAAAAAATAGATCAACAATATTGTCAAACATACAACCAAATTATTTCAGTCTGTCTTTTGAATTAGCATCTTTGGATAGAATTTTCTTTATGAGTATCTGATGATTTGTCGATTCCGAAATATTTCTCAAAAATATATCGATCAAGGAGCAGAATCCCTTTTTGGAGAAATACCCATCCCCAACTTTAAAGGCATAGGAATCCTGTCAATGTTTGTTTTCTCTGGGACATCATCCAATAGTGCAACTCTTTTGTGCAAAATTACGTAATGAGCTTTGAGATTACTCTTATGTTTGAACCGTCTGAAGCAAATTTGACATACGAACTTGGGTTCTACACCACATTCATATTTGATGTGTCTTACCAGATGGCCTTTCTGTTTGTAAGTAGAGGAGCAGTTGGGACACATGTATCTTCCATTGATATCTGTAGCGAACTGCATATTCCTGAAAACTGAGAAAACGATATCATAAGAAATTGGTTTCAATTTTAAAGTGATCTATTACCTATTATCTACCTTACTGAAAAGGACATGCAGTCATCAATCGGATATTTATATCGAAATAATTTCCATAACCGATTATCATGACGCTTTTAGTCATTCTACCCCTCAAAATTTGAGGTTCCAGTTCCTCCCACCCCAAAATTATTCAAGAGCACCCACCAAACATGGTAACTGTCCTAGAATTATTGTTGATGAATAACATTACAGAGCGAGAAGTGATATCTCCTCGTTACCATGAAGATAATGATAAAATTTCGAATCAATTCAAACCCATCTTGATATGGAAATGCGAATTCTAGTAGCTATTTCTGACAAGTACTGTCTCAACTTTCGATCATTTCAAAAATCATTTCAAGGCGTTATATGAATTGAGGTGGAATAGAATAATAATATGAAGGGTATCATGGGTTAAGATAGTTGAATTGCCCTCAATCACGTAGTTTTGATTCGACCTGCGAATGATGTTACCCAGGCATCAAAATAATTCAACATTTTTTTTTCATTTCTCCCCCCCCCCTTCACTCAAGGTGAAAAATAGTATATTACTTTATGAGGCGGAGACGCATGACTTTTCTTGGCGCGCCCGATATTACGCGCCGAACGAAGTGAGGCGCGTAATAGAGGGCAAGTCAAGAAAAGTCGCTTCTTTGCCGAATAAAGTATACTATTTTTTCTTCAAACGTAACAATTTTCAACCATAAATAGTACAATTCATACGCTATTTTTACTCGAAATTAACTGTGACAACTATGAAAGTCGTCTAGATGTTAGAAATTAAAATAATTAAGTAGTCGGTGGGATTTGCGTCTCCCTGGTTACAGTTGTTTGACAGTTATTTTATGTTATTAAAGACAGCTTATTGTTGTTGCAACCGCAAGCGCAAATTCTGTGCGAAAATGGAAAACCTAAACGAAATTGAGTCCGCGGCTAATGATGCAGTAGCACGTTTGGGGCCCTCCAAGTCCGGAATAAAGTATCGGTTAGCGTACGGCAAGTTACCGAAGACGTTTTACTGGCATATTTTAATTATAATGGAAAATGAAAATAAATGGAAATCTTCTACAATGTGGTCACGATACTCTATGATAAAATCCGAGTTAGTTATTAGAAAAAATGTGGATATAAGCAAATTTTTAAAGTTACGTGCCTTTCTGAAAAAGACAAGCGAAGGATATACTGCAAAGAAGTCTAAAGTTTTCACTAAAGACGAGTTTGATAAATTTTTGTTTGAAGCGCCAGATAAGTTGTATTTAGGATTAAAGGTGAAAAAATTATATTGCAAAGCATGTAGTATACTCTACTAAATTATAAAAATATTTCAGATTGTTTTGTTAATTGGGGTTACCGGCGCCTGTCGATGCGACGAATTGGTAAAAATGAAGACTGTGGACATTGAGGATAAAGAAAATGTAATAATTATCAAAATCCCAGACAGTAAAACACGACAAATTAGATATTTTACGGTAATTGGTCAAAAGTACATTGAACTGTATAAAAAGTATGCATCACTGCGGCCTGAAAATTTCACAGAAAACCGATTTTTTATAAAGTACCAAAATGGAGAGTGTTACCGAAGCGTCATGGGAATACACCCAAAAAGTAGCTAGTTATTTAAATTTAAACGATGCAAGCGCATACACGGGTCACTGTTTACGACGAACTTCAGCAACACTTTTAATTGATGGAGGCGGAAATCTAGAATGCCTCAAACGACATGGGGGCTGGAAATCAAGCACGGTTGCCGAAGGATATATAGAGGATTCAATAAGAAATAAGAACGATAATGCTCAAAAAATTTTAAACCCTCATAATTCGCCAACATCGGGAATGATTGCTGAAATATGTGCTCGACCATCAGTATCATCAACAATTACCAATGCGCATCAAGAGTCGGGAACATTTTTGCACGGTTTCAATTTTGAAAATGCTTCATTAACTAATTGTACTTTTAATATTACTAAAAATAAAAATGATGTTTAATTGTTGTTAATGACATTTGTATTGTTGCTTTGTGACATGTTTCATATTGTTGCCATGACAACATTTTTCCCTCCGCCGTAAAGAAATGGGAAAAAAAAAACTGCTGCTGGCGGAGACATCAAACTTTGACAGGATCAAGTTATATAAGTAATGTCATCATTATTTGACGTTTGAAAAAAAAATATATTTTTCACGTTTCGCATAGTTAAGATATTATACAAGTGGAAAGATTTTTGCTTTGAGATTTTTCACATTGAATGAAGCCAATAACTGTTTTTCATCAATTTTCACAGAAAACTGATACGAACACACACGAGAGATTGCCGTTTGTTACTATTATTTCTTTCTCCTTCCCCCTCCTTCCTCTTGATGAATATTTACTATTTTTCACGTTTAATTTTTTTACTCATAGTCAATGATATTGAAAAAAACTTTTTTAAATTGCCGACATGATTTTTACTCAAGGAAAAAAGATCTCAGATGTCCCAGACGATATCATTCATCAAAGGCTGATATCCATTATCATAATGAGTAACGTTTGTTTCAGTCTCAGTGGTGGCAATTCATTGAAAAAAAAAATTTAATACCCCAAAATTTAGGCAAGTAATATCATTTCATTTTTCCTCAAAACTTATATAAAAATAGTTGTACTTGACTCATGTTCGGAGGTCTGATAAAAAAGTTGAGAGAATGTTATTCGTTTATTTACATATTTGAGTAGAATATTTTTTGTTTTCATATCCATATTGTTTCATTCATTTGAAGAAAAAGAGACTGAGTCACGTTCTTTTTTCACTATAAAAATAATTATGTTCCTATAATATTCATATTATATATTTTTCAATTTCATAGTGAAGGATGGAAGAGTTCTTTATGATTCAATATCATCGAATTCTTGAATAATGATGCTCAATAATCCAAACTCCCCATGATCTCTGCAGATACGCAACTTGTTGAAAAAATTCCTCGAACAGAAAGAACATATACATGACCAACATGTAAACAGTTCAGTTGAGCATATTTGAAGCCGTTTCACTGAAACACTCCCGAGATATAATTGCAATGTCTCTGAAAAATCACTCATGATGAAAAAAAATTATTCAGTAGTAAGTATGCTCTCTAGAGATAGTGGTGTGAATTTTGTTTCATTTTCGGGTTCGACTTGAAATGAATATCAGTATCGATATTAATCGATAGCTACATTGAACATATTGAATAAAAAAACATTCATTGTCATATTCAATGTGAAAGATCTGTAAGTTATAATTTTTCAACTTGCTGAGTTGCTCAAATTTTCAGTTAAAAATTGAATATGAGTGTATCCTATGGAAAATTACAATTTAATCATTTTTGGTCCTTGACATTTTTTGTTGAAATGAATGGCAAAAAAGTTACAGGCATTTTTTTTTGAGTGCTACCACTGCTAATGAAATGAATATTACCAGCCTAATTGAAATGATTGAATGATATCACCTGGGACACCTGGGTGTTCTGCCATTTTTTTTTAATTTGAAATTTCACAAAACAATAAAGGCCCCAGTATGGGGCCTGGTAGCCAAAAAATATTATTTTCAAGACCATATTGCCTTCCATATACTTGAATTTTATCAATATTTGTCGAGCCCTAGATTTCGAGAAAAAATAAAACATGAAAAATATCATGTTCTCACCATCAGAGGGGAGAAGAGAGGAAAAAATGATGGGTAGACCGCGGTAGCATAATTCGCAGGTCAAATCGACCCAGGATACCCATTAAATAGCAATGAGTTGTCTAATATTATTGAATAGTTGAATAGGTATTGCTGTAACGACAGTTATTGATTGAATTGATATTGTTCTAAGATTGTTCGCTCCGTTAACCAGCTGACGAACGTCCAGTCTCATTAGTCGAGACTTGTGCGACAACTGGATTATCTATATGAAATATGGATTCGAATATTATGTCATCAATACCTCTAATCACAAAAAAAATTGTTTCCCATAATACTCCTCCACAGTAGACGTTTGAATGACTAGAGGTACTATATCAGTATCGATACGTACTTAGATTTCAGAAGTTGAAAAAAGACGAATATAACCTGTTCAGGGCACAGATGTCGTCATTTGCACACGTATAGTTTATGTTGATCAGTCATGAAGTATTAGCGAGATTCATTAAATTTTTGGAAATTTTGGATAGTTCGTTTGGATATATCCCAAACTTTTGCATGTGGTGATATCGAGTGTGGTATCACCAGAACCAAAAATCTTTCCAAGCAAGTATTGCATCCTATCCTTAGGACCATACTTTAAAAATCGCACACGCAGATGTAATATGGGTTTCAAGAGAACCTACTGGTGTTGAAGTGGGCAGTCATCTCCACTGTTTGTTACACATGATGATAGTTCTAACAGATGAAAATATGGCTTCCGACAAACTCACGGTTGCGGATTTTCAAACAATGTGAAAGCGGTGGGGATTGATTGAGGTCTTGACCAAAGTGGTGATAGCGATACTATTTTAACTTGAAATCCAAATAACCGAAGGACACTTGATGATTACGAAAAGAATTCAGTAATGTTTTCAGAAGTACCTCACCTAAAAGAAATGTGATTGAGCGAATTGAAATAAACTTATGTGTATTCATCAGTATTTGTGGACTATACAATTAGAGAAATATTTGGTCCTGAAATCTGTTTCTTTGATAATGTCGTTCATGAAATGTATAGTAGATGTTATAATTAGGAACTCAGGTATTTTTGTTAATATTATAACATCAATGATGTAATGATATTAACAGTGGTAATGATGTATCCCCCACTCTCCACATTCAGACATAATTGGGGTATTTCAGCTGATCGGTCATATAATCTATATTTTGGCAATAGTCACTCCGATATAAAGATTTCTTGAATGGACAAAAAATTTCTTCATGCTTGGTGGCTCCAATACACTTCTGAATATTAGTTCTCAGACCATATGATGAAAACTGACCTCCACAATTGGGACCAGCTGAGTATTTACCAACTCACCAGTCACTACTTCTCACTCATCATGTATGATTCACCTCATATCTGCCATTTCCTTGAAAATTATTTGCGTGGGTGGACTGTAGAGATCACAAAAACAGTACATCCTGCTGTTTGCTGTGATAATCATCGTCCATGTCTCTGGATTATCTCTAGACTATGACTGAACTGTTAGCCACATGTATCTCTTGAATGAATAGTTTCACTGTCGTTGGTCAGCTATTTCTGTCCTCATCCCGTTATGCCAATTATATTTATAAACTTCAATACTTCAATATCAACACCAAATTAATCTTTGTTTTTTTTATTTCCTGTCATTCAACAATTCGGCTTTCATTTATGTGTGAAAATAAAGTTAGAAGACAAATACTATATTGAACAATTCCTCAGGAAAATTTACCCGTTCTGACGCTATGTTCAACTTCGAATGGAGTCTGATTCTATCACTATTTGAACAAGTCTTGAAAAATGACAACAATGCTATCTGTATCCTATCAATTAAGTCTTTACGCATGTATAAGGCAAATGCAGCTAGATATCTTGCATAATGATCTATGATCTATCTTAGTCCCATCAGTTCGGTGGTCAAAGTAGAAAAACTGTTGGCAGAAATCGAATAAATGATGAGATGGAACATTTGGTGTGGAACTTGAATCTTTTTGTAGAGACCAATTATCCTAACACCAAACTGACACTATTTGCATTCGACGCGTGTTTCACTATCACAGTTAGCATCTTCAGGAGAAAAAAAAATCGGAGCATCAGTTTTAGGACTAAATTCGACGAATAGTAATACC